>ML675609.1:63585330-63637606 GCA_007922155.1 Mesoclemmys tuberculata
CCGCTGGTGCCGACTGCACCTGCTCCCGCTGACCACACCTGGCTGGCGCCGACCACGCCAGGCTCCTGCTGACCGTTGGTGCCGACTGACTCAGCTTTGTCAGTCATCAGGCAAGGTTTCCCAGGCTCTCTAATAGTTCAGCTCTTTAGTGAGTCTCAGCTTGCAGTGATTCAGCTCTTAGTGACTTTTAGCTCATGGGTAAACCTTCTGCTGGCACAGAAGCAATGTCCCTGTTCTCAGGAAACAAAAGGCTCCAAGAGGAGTCATTAATTCTACCTTTTAACAATGGGAGGAGATCATCACTCCATGCCTGGGAGCAGCCCTTTCCCAGGACTGGTGCAGTCCCCCTAGGCAATTCATCATATCTCCCCCCCTTTTACAATGCTAAAACATCTGTCCGCCACCTCTGTGGCACTCTATTTAGTTTATGGTAAAGTATTTTATCATAACAAGTTAGGCACAGTTTTGCTGACATCTGTTCATACAATTGAAGGACAACATTTCCTTACCCCAGCAGTTAACACAAAAGTGGTTTGTAGCCCAAAACCAGCCATGCTAACCATTTCCCATTATGCTCAGCACCTAGGTGTGCTAATTTGCAAATACAACGCCCATGCTACAAAGTGCCCCCCCTCCTTTCAGCTGACTGAGCATGAGGGAGCACCACTCACCACTCAGACTGTCTGAGCAGGGGGAAGTTCCACTAAAACCTTCCTTACACTGGTATCACATACATTAAATCTCTCTGTGTAATTATCAGACAAATCAACCTGCCATCGTGTCACAAATTCAGTCCTTTTTTGAGAAGAGAAAATGGCCTATGTGTTTACGAGATTTTTTTAAAGCTAATCCTTCAGGCTCTCGATAATTACGATTTTATTTCAATAAACTTTATTGACATCACAAAATAGACACAAGCATTGCCACAGTTAAATGCAATACAAATGTTTTGCCATTGGCAAGCCCCAGATCCACAACAGCAACATGATTGTCCTACATTCAGGGCTTTAGAAGAGAGTCTGACAGAGCCATCAGTGCACCACAGGTGAAATCCTAACCCAATGAAGTCTAGAGGAGTTTTGTCACTGATTTCAGTACAGCCAGGATTTCACCCAGTATCTTGGTTTGACGCCTGACAGAAAGGATTTGCAGCTAGTGGAAAACAAGTAAGGGCTGCTGGAGTCAGATTGCTGTGACCATTTCAATAACCTTGCACTAGAAGCAGAGAGACAGGGCAAGGTGTTTGTGTTCTGTTGTTTCTAGACAAAGTGTTACTGTGTAAGGTCTGAGGTCTTTTTCTTTGGCTAAGCAGCTTGCACATTAGGACAGCAGCAGTCAGGAACTAAGAAGCAGAGAGTCACATCCTCACATTCCATCTAAACTACATCAAAAGAATGTAATATCGGGCAATTAAGAAGGCGCTCCTATCCTAAGGGTGCCCACCGTCACCAGACAGACACAGATCTTCGGATGGTTAAAGGAAACTTTGTTTGATAACATTCTGTCTGGCAAGGAATCACTTATCAATGGCTGTGATTGTGAAATCTATACTTTATTGTCTTGCCCTTACAGTCCCTACTTCTCTATTGTTTACCTATACAGTCTCTGTCTGATTCTGATTATTTCTGCCTGTTGCATATCTAATTTTTCAAGATTTAAAACAGCTAACGGTGGTGGGGTGTGATTGATTAAAGACTTGTTTCATAATGGGCTAGGACCAGTGAAAAATACCGTTTTGTAGTACTTCAGTTTAAAATGATTGATTATGGTACAGCTAAGCAGGACTCAAGTTTAACTATATAAACTGGGGTCCAAAAGGAAGTTCTGGAACATAACTCCAGGACCCAGCCCAAGTTCAGAGCTGCCAGATCTCAACACCCTTCCATTCACATTGTGCAGAAGCTGGAGGAGCCCTGGATGACCTAATCCTGACTGGCCACCAGAGGAAGTTTGTCTTTCTTATTGGGAGTGGTGATCACTGTATGCTTAGTGTGTGTGTGTTCTGTTTTGGTAACTGTTCATAAACAGAGGTTATGAATATCACTGTGCAAGACTCTTTCACTGGTAAAAGGCCCCACAACCTGCAAAAGACTACATCCTGAGCCCTACCAACTGGGAAAGGGTGGGGTGCCTTGACTGGGTTACGTCTTGAGCCCACAGAAGGTAAAGGTGGGGTGCCCTAGAGTGCATGGGTAACAACTTTGTATTTCATTCCTTGGCACAGAAGGTGTTCTAAATCCTACTAACAATGGTTTCCCTCTTCTACAAAGATGGGGATCTGTAAAATCCCTTAGAATCTAATGGCTCCTTCCCAAGGACAGGCTGGCTAGGCAGTGCAGGCTGTTGGCAGCTCTGTGGCCCAGAGGAACTGTTGACCATGTTTAGGCCATAGTCCAGCAGGACTTGAGTTCATCCTGAGGAAATAAAACTGCTTTATTTATTTTGATGGCCTGAACTGTGAGGGTGGAACATTCACTAATTGCCCATCAGAGCCACAGTTCCAGATGCAGAGCCCCCAAATGCAGTTCTGTGCTCCAGAACACGCCACTCAGGAGCTTTGGGTCGTGTCTCCCACTCGTCCATTAAGGGAGGGTTTCTGAAAATTCACCCTGGCATCAGTGCTCAATATTCTGCTTCATGAAATATTCAGTCTCCCCTAGTTTAGATTTCATGGGCCCGATTCTACCCCCTTTCCCAGGAAGGTAGCCTCTTGATGATTCCATGATGGAGATGCCACATTGAGGTAGTGGCTACACCCACACCTAGAAATGCATGGCCTCTGCCCCCAAAAGCTTGCAATCTAAACATGTTTGGGTGAAGCATGCATGTGTGAAACACAGGCACACAGGAAGTTCTGGACTCAGCTAGATGGTTACATACCATTCGAAAGCTTTTTCATAAATAAACAAGCAAACAAACAAACAAACAAAGCCAGAAATCCCAGCTGCCCTGCCGCCTTGCCATTACGGGTCAGCATCACAGCAGACAGGCCCTGCAGTGGGATTGGAAGGAGATGGTTACACCTCACAGATCACAGAGGAGAGCATTCCAGGTGTTTTACCATTCGTATTTATATTACAGTAGTGCCAAGGGACTGAACCAAGGATCAGGGCCCATGGTGCTAGGTGCTGTACAAACCTACTGAAAGAGACAGTCCCTGCCCTACCTAATTTGCAATCTAGGTGTACCTGACAGGATGCAACAGGCAACCCTGGGCTTGGTTGGGAGGGTGAGGTAACTGTAACATAAGCAGCACTTTCAGCTTCCAACTAGCTCTGCTGTTGCCATCTGCACAAAGAAAAGCTTCACCCAAAGGCTCATGCAAACACACTTCCCCCTTATTGCCTAGTTCTAGTCAGACTGGGGGGAGGAGGGAGAGGAAGAGATGCCACTGTTCCCAAAGAAGGAAGTACAGTCTTTAGTAGGTGAAAAATTCAGGATTAAAACTTCATTGGGATTATTCACATTTCCTGAGTAAAGCATGGATTTTTCCAGGTTACCATCAGTCACCGCATTTCCTTTCAGACAGCAAATGGTAAAATGGGGCCTAGATTAGTTTGGTTTCCCATCAAAAGAACAGAGAACAAGAAGTTCTAATTCATGTGCAGCAGCAAATTTGCCAGTCCTCCACAAGAACGTCAGGTTCAAACATTAACAAGGATCCCGGAGGGTCTAATGTAAATGCTGTAATGGTGACTACAAAAATAAGTTCTTCAGAAGTGGCTTGTGAAGTACCCAGCGAATGCCTGCAGGGCCTGGGTTAAAGAAGGAGGGGGAAAGCTCTCAGACACCGGAAGGATCTTTCAAGAAAAACAAAATTTAAGCAGTGCCAACTTGTGTCCCAGATTTTCCATCCACTAAGAAAGAAAAGATGTGAATGATGATGGCCTGTGAGCAGAATGGCCCCTAAGCAAAGGGCCATCACAAGACTCCAGGGGGGTTGAAAAGCACACAGGCCCTGTGCTGATGCATGGCATAGAGTGAAATGGCACCCTCGAAGTCTAGGTTTGCTCTCAGCAGTAATAGCACCAGCTAATCTGCCATGTACTTTGCACTTTCTGGACCTGTCATCTGTTCTTTATGTACAGTATCTGTCTGCACAGAAGGGGCAGATACCATCTCTCAATAGGTATGCCTGTGCTTGGAGCTGGAGGTGTAATTCCCATCTTGAGAAGACACGTCCACACTAGCTTGATGAGATTTAGCATGCTAAAAATAGGTAGTCATAGCAGCGTGAGCAGAGGGAGGAGCTAGCCACCCCAAGTACCTATCAACTGTCTCGGACAGGTACGTACTCAGGGCGGGTAGACCGTCACCTCTCACACTGTCACAGCTACGTTCTATTTGTAGCACAGCGAGCATGGGTATGTCTTCTCAAGATGGAAAGCACAGCCCCAGCTCTATATGCGGACATACCCACAGAGCGAGAGTGAGCAGAGCCTTGGGACCAGAAGGAGCAGGGAAACGAGAGGCAGAGAATGAGTTTGGGAACAGAAAAAATAATTTCTTAGTCAAATCCCGAAGTCCCGATTTCCAGCGATTCCCACTGCCTTCAGCTGGAGCATTCATTGACTAATCATATGGTAACACCTCCATCTCTCACAGTGCTTTTAACCGATAGCTCTCAAAGTGACTTACAAATTAGTATCATCCCCCTTTTACAGCTGGGGACACTGAGGCACGGAGAGGGAAATGACTGAACCAAAGTCACTCAGCAAACCAGAGGCGGTGCTGGTAACAGAACCCAGGTCTCATGAGGGCCAGTTCAGTGCACTGGCCGCTACACCATACAGCCTCCCCAAACAAAGATTTCAGGGGCTGGTCACACATGACTGTGCTTGTGGGAGGGCTGGGACAGGGGAGAGAGCAGGAGAGATTTGGGGGCAAGAGGGAGCAGTGGGCAAGGAGGAGGGAGCAGGAGGAAAAACAAGTGTTTATTTTCTTTTCACACAGGACTCACAACATTCCTCAGAAAATTCAATTTTGCCGTCATGTTCTCGTTTGTTAACCAGAACCAATTTAATTTTGAATCTACACGCAGAGCCAACGGGGGGAAATATTTTGCAAGGGCTCATAGCTGCCAGTTGGAAGAGAGCTACAACTTTATTACGGCAAAAATCCAACTAGTTAACAACTCAGCAGGTTCACCATCTCCCAACAGGAGGTTTGGAGGGGACAGACCCATTGCCGAGTCTGTCTCCGTTTGGTTGACAAATCACTTCAGGCTTGTCTGCAGAGGGCATGAAACACTGGTTCAGGAGAGCGGTTTGTCACATGGAGTGTTCCTCTTGCTACATGCCTGCCCTCTGGCACTTTCTGTTTGACGGCTAGTTCGGTGGTTTGTAGAAAAACTGCCTTGTTCCCACATGTTAAGCTGTTCCCTGTGTGCTACCAGGAACACATTTCTCATATCAGCATGTGAGTCTCCGTGGTTTTATGCCTTGTTGTGACAGTTCGGTAAACAAGCTGACACAATCAAGCACTTTCCAAAGGAAAAGTTATCACACTCATGTACAACCCAGCGTGTAAGAGAACTCCAAACACATGGGTTCTGCTTACCATCTGCACCAGCAGATTCCGAGTAATATAACAAAGTGCCTTTCCTGATTTCCTTCAACGTAAATAGACCCATTGAGCTATAAGGGTGTTTACATTCTGGAAGACACACACAGTCTTGGTTCTGATTGCTCCTCATACCCCATAACCATAGCCAATGCTCACACACTGCGCCTTGGAGCAGCTCTCCTGCAGCCCTGCTCCTCACCACCCCTGCTGGGAAAGGTTGGGCACAAATCACTGAGCTCCACAGCCAATGCACACATCTAACACTGAAAAAGAAAACCCCAGGCTAACATTGTGGTCCAGCAGTAGTGCATTTGTGCCAGCAGGTCAAGACACAGCCCTTTACAGGTATTATACAAGCAGCCAAAGCTGGCCAAGACCATTTTATCACCAGGAACAATTGTACACCACAGAGATCCAATTCCCCAAACTGTAATATCTAACAGGCAACAGAAGGAACATTCACATTTTAAAATGAAATGCTTTTGGTAGGTAAAACTGCAAATATTGAGCAACAAAACTCAGGACTTTCTCACTGCTTTGATTACAATAGCAATTGGTTTGTTTCCTGGAGTGCCCACATTGTGCTAGGAGTTGCACAAACACAAAAGACAACACGATCCCTGCCCTGAAGAACTTCTAGCTTTACAAAGCCCAACCTAGGAACGATCGTTTCTCAGAGTAGCAGGGCCCAATGCTATATTTTCCTGCGCAGGATAATACATCTGTCACACTGAGAAGTATTATATTAAATCCTTGGAAAATGCTGGTATTCAGAGGGAAATCAGCACAGAACACAGAGAGATGCAAACTCATTAGAAGTCTTTACTGAACTAACACTAAAACCAGCCAGGACTGGTTGAGCTATCCCCTAATAGTCTAACTCTATTGCTATGGAAACAAGCTAAGCTCTGTTGCTACAGCAACCTAGGCAATTAGGCAAGACACACAAAATACACATCACATTCCTCCCCCTTAATGAAAACGTCCATTTACCAGAACAATCATTCAACTAGGAAATGAGGGCAGACAGCCTCATTTCCCGGCTAAACCCCAGGGATTATTCTGCCCCGTAACGTGGGTTTGCCCTCGCTAAAGATCCAGCCGTTGATGAGGCCTTCTTGCCCTAGGGGGATTACGGCAGATTTCTGGTGTTCTTGCACCGGAACGCGTTATTGGTGCAGGTCTAACAGTGGACTCAGGACTCGTAGCTCAAACAGGTGAGGATCTTGTATCTGCTCGAACAGGGGAAGGGCTGTACCTGCTGCAGAGGTGGATGGAGAAGGGGAGCCAGGAACGGGTGACTCTTGACTCGAGGATATCTCACCTGTAATGGGGAGGCTCAGGCAGTTCAGCTGTTGATGTGTCCTTGGGACGTGTATGACGTGGCAACAATTGATTGACATGCTGCCACCAGGTGAAATCATCTGCAGTCTGGACAGTGTAGGAAACAGGTCCTGTTTGGGCGATGACTGTAGCAGGGACCCATTTAGCTCCAGAAGCATAGATCTCAGCTAGGACAGGCTGTCCAGGACTAAAGATTCAGTCTTTTGTTCTGCGTGCAGGTCTGATGACTTGGTTTTGCTGTTGATGTTGCACAACTAGTCGTGCTTTGGATGGTTTCAGCAGATCAAAGCAAGTGTGTGGCAGTCATCCCATCATCAGAAAGGCTGGGGACGCTTTGGTCGTAGCGTGAGGTGTGTTTCTGTAGGATAGCAAGAAGGTGTCCAGATGCTTCTGAATGGACGAATGTCCCCTCGCAGATCTTAAAGCTTGTTTCATGGTCTGCAAAAACCTTTCAGCTAATCCATTGGTGGATGGATGATATGACGCTGAAGTGATCTGATGTATCCCGTTTGCTTTCACAAAATTTTCAAACTCCTGAGAGAAGAACTGCGCTCCGTTGTCGCTCACAAGTTGTTCTGGCAGACTGGAACGACTAAAGATTTCACGCAGTTGCTGGGTAGTACTTTCAGCAATAGTGGACAGCATTACAGAGAGACTTCTGGGCATTTAGAGTGGGCGTCGATAACAACCAGGAACATGCTTCCTTCATTCTTTTTAAGCTGGGACTTGACAAAACCCTGGCTGGGATTATTTAGCTGAGGTTAGTACTGCTTTGAGCAGGGGGTTGGACTAGATGACCTCCTGAGGTCCCGTCCAACTCTAATATTCTGATTCTAAATGGGCCAGCAAAATCAATGTGTATACACTGCTGCAGGTGTTCAGGCCAGTCCCATGGGTGTAGGGACATCAACTGAGGTGTGTTCCTCACACCCTGACATGAAGTACAAGCTCTTGCCTTCCCTTCAATGGCACTGTCCAGGCCAGGCCACCAAAAGTAGCTTTGTGCAATTTCTTTCATGCGCACTGTTCCACAGTGACCTGAATGTATCTGTTCTAACATCTGTGATCTCAGTAGCGGTGGAATAATGATTCTTATCCCCCGCAACAAACAACCAGAATGGATTGATAACTCCATCCTCCAGGACATGTAGGGAAGAAGGTCAGGTGAGACCTGAGAGTCCCATAGAGATGTTCCGTGCATCACTAGGTCCATAACTTGGGACAGTACTGGGTCAATGCAAGTTGCCTTCTTTACTTGAGTAGCAGTGATGGGTGTGTTCTCTACCTGTTTAAAGTAGAAGCTTTGTTTCTTGCCAATATCTTGATGTTTAACTGGTAAAGGCAGACTTGAGAGACCATCTGTGTTGCAGCACAGAGTGGATTTCCGATATTTGATCTCATATGTGTGTGCGGAAAGCAACAATGCCCATCGTTGCATACAACTAGTAGCCAATGGTGGAATGTCTGTGCATGGTCCAAAAACTGATGTTAGAGGTCAATGGTTGGTGAGAAGTGTGAACTTCCGGCCAAACATATACTGGTGAAATTTCCGAATTCCAAAAACGACTTTAGTGCTTCACATTTGATTTGGGCATAGTTAGTTTCTGCTTTGCTTAAGGTGCATAAGGCAAAAGGAATGGGTCTTTCCTATCCCAAAGGCATAACGTGTGACACGACCACTCTCACTCTATAAGGGGGAGGCCAACTATAGAGGTAAGGACGGATCAAAATGCATCAGAACCTCTGAATTTAGCAACGCGCATTTAGCCTGGTTAAATGCAACATCACAGGCTTCAGTCCACTTCCAGACTTTGTTCTGGCCACAGAGTTCATGTTGTGGTTTGAGTCACGTTCGCACTGTGGAATAAACTTTCCATACTAGTTCAATAGCCTTAAAAAAGAACCAAGTTGGCTTACGTTTTGAGGAAGTGGAGCTTCCACAATAGCCTTGACTTTTGCAGGAGCCTTACAAAGTCCAATAGCATCTATGATATGTCCCAAATATTCAAAAGAGGGCTGGAAGAATTCACATTGTCTTTGCAGACTCAAGGCCATGCTTTTCTTGAGTAGCCTCCAAGTTCTTAAGGTGATCCTCCTCATTCTTGCCAGTGACCAGGATGTCATCAAGATAGCACTGGACTCCTGGCAAGCCACTCAAGATCTGGTCCATAGCCCTCTGGAACACAGCAGGAGCAGACGTTAGTCTGAAGGGCAAGCAACAGTATCGGTACAGCTCTTTGTGTGTCACAACAGTCAACAGCTCTTGGGACTTCTCATCGATGTGCATCTGTAAATACGCCTAACTCAAACCAATCTTGCTGAACTTTTGTCCACCAGCCAAGCCAGCGAAGAGGCCATCGATGCGGGGAAGAGGGTATTGCTCCGCACACAACACCGGGTTAACAGTGACCTTAAAATCCCCACAAATCCGAATGGAGCCATCTCTCTTCAATACTGGAATGATTAGTGTTGCCCATTGGCTGGAGGTAACTGGTACTAGGACTCCATTTTGGACCAGGCACTCCAGGTCTGCTTCAACCTTTGGCCTGACGGCACATGGCGCAGTTCTGGCTTTCAGACATTGGTCGGCTGTCAGCCTTAATGTTCAATTTCACAGTGGTTCCCTTCATACTTCCCAGGCCCTCTCCAAAAACAGCAGCATGTTTCTTTAATGCAGCTGCCAGACCTGTTTCTCTTTTAGCCATCCTGTGCACTTCTGCCCAGTTCAGCTGGATCTCCCTAAGCCATGACCTTCCCAGTAAGGCTGGGTAATTGCCTTCCACCACAAACAGTGGCAATTTAGCTGTCTGTCCATTGAGCTCCACCTTCACATCAGTAGTGCCCAACGTGGGTACAGCTTCTCCAGTGTACGTCTTCAGAACAATTTTTATCAGCTTAAGCAGGCGATGCTTTAGCTTCTCCTTATACACAGTGTCCAAGACTGGAGAAACTGCTGTGTCTGTGTCCACTTCCATGCACACGGGTTTATCTTCCAAGAGCGGGGTTACCCAGTATTCATGTGAGCCAACTGCTGTGGACAAGACATGGAGTGGCCCTTCTTCTGACTGGGTGTCACTTTGATCATCCTGAGTCTGCTCTACTGCATGCAGATTTTCCTTTTTGGTCTGCCAGACAGCAGGCTCCTTTTTCTCCAGTTTGCCTTTTCTCTTAGACTCTTCTTTCTTTTGTTTGCTCAATGTGTCCCTTTTTGCCACATTGTCGACACACTAGGTCTTTACACCCACATTCCGATGCATGGTGACCCGGCTTTCCACAGTGGTAACATTCCCGGCTCCCCACTGTCTTGTGGGTAGGTTCTTGTGACACCTTATGCACTCCGGTTGATGCACTGAGCTGTTGGGCTTCCTTTGCAGCCAGCTCCACAGAGGCTGCAATTTCAACGGCTTCTGCCAGGTGAGCTGGGCCTCTGCCAATAGGCGCTTTTGTATTGCTTCAGTGTGCAGACAACAAGAGGAAAATGGGAAAAGGAGCAAAACCCAAAATGTGCTGAAGGCCCCATCTTTACTTGACATAGCGCTGTACTGTGTTTGCAGCTGGTAAAGTATCAGTGCTCCTGGGTGGTAGACCTCTGAGAAAGAGGGCATTTCTACAGGTACTTTGGAATATTTGTTACTGTGGATATTAATTCCGTATATTTTATCTGTCCATGCAAACTTCGTAATAAAAGCACTGACATTTTCCTTTAATCGAATGACACCATTGTTCATTCTTGGCCTAGCTTCACCTGCAGAACTTCAGGAGAACAAGAACTTTGTGAGTCCACAGTTGGAAACAATAATGCAAATGCTCATGCACGCATGCATGATCATGCATGCCAGATCACACATTCACATTTTATTAGATTAAAAAAATCTTCTGAAAGAATTTCCCTGAAACGGTGTGTACTAGCTCAGGTGCAAATATTTTTGCTAGGACGTTTTGTTTCACAAAATGAAGGGGCTCCATTAACTGATGATGTAAACTTTGCAGCACATGTTACAAGTTCAACATGTTTTGTTTTCACTCTATATAGCACATTCATTCATGGACCTCATCTCTCTCCTGCCCTCTTCTAGCTTAGCACACATCTCCTCTGGCCCTTCAAACAAACTCCCCCATGCAGGACTAGAATTCCTGCCTTCCTGTAGCTCTCTGCTTCATGGACTCTCCATCTCAGTCCTAACTCAGCTGAAAACAATTCTCTTCTCCTTTGCATCCTCCCTCTCTAATAATCATCTCCAAAAATGCTTTACTGAGTTAGTTTAAATGAAAGACGCTACACAAGACAAAGTTGTCCTGTATTCTGCTCTGATCTCCTGCAGCACTGAAAGGGAGGCCCTGGATTCGTTTTAAATGTGTGCTAAAAGCGAAGAGGCCTGCACAGGTACACCCAGAGGATGAAAAGGAAGCAAGCCCAAGTGTGTTTACATTGGCTACTGATGTTCTGCCAATTCCATCATACATAACTGTTTAACAATACGGGATGTGTTTTCATGAGCTCTCATATCATCTTACATGTGAGCTTTTGTCTTTAATTTCAAAACTCTGGAGTACTATTCGTACTGAATATTTGTATGGAAACAATACAGACATGTTTTTCGATTTGCATTAGAATGACTCATGGATTCTAAGGCCAGAAGGGACCACTGTGATGTGATCATCTACTCTTCTCTAATTCTTTATTAAAGGAGTCCTGTATCAGCCTCTCCATTATCTTGTCCCAGATCAATGTCAGGCCGATAGGCCTATAATTATCTGGATTAACCTGTTTACCCATTTTAAAAATTAGCACATTAGCTTTTTTCCAGTCTTCTTGATTTATTGAAAATCAACACTAATGATCCAGTGAGCTCCTCAACCAGCTCTTTTAAAACTCTTGAATGAAAATTGTCTAGACCTACTGATTTAAAAATGTCTAACTTTAGTAGCTGTTATTTAACATTCTCCAGAGATACCAGTGGAGTGGAAAGGGTGTTGTCATCACCATATGATACAGTCTTGTAATCTGTTTTTCCCCAAATAAAACTTTTTTTTCCACAAGCTATTTTTTCACGATTTCACAAAGCTATTTTTCCCCAAATACAAAACAGAAATCATTGTTGAACACTTCTGCCTTTTCAGCATTATTGATAATTCTACCATTTCCACGTAGTAATAGATCAATAACATTGTAAGGATCCTTTTTGTTCCTAATATATTTTTAAAATGCCTTCTTATTGGCCTTAGCTCTGCTGGCTATACATTTTTTCTTGTGTTCCTTGGCTTCCCTTATCAATTCGCTATAATTCCTAACTTCTGATTTATATTCATTGCTATCAACTTCCCCTTTCTTCCATTTGTTATATATTATTTTATAGCCGCCTTCACTTCCCCTGTAAACCAGGCTGTTTTTTTAATCAGCATGGCCCTCTTCCTCAATTGTGGCTTTTTGGGTATTTAGCAAGGCTTTCTTGAATGATTCTCAATTATCATTCACATTTTTTTCATTAAATTCTTCCTCCAAGCTGATTTCACTCAGTTGTTTTTAGCTTTGTGAAACTGGCCCTGCTAATGCAACAACTATATATTTTACTGATCTTGACTTTATTTTGCTTGCACATTATTAATGTGATCAAGTCATGATCACTTGTACTTAAACTATGATTAATTTTTATTTCTGTTATCAGTTCCTTATTATCTGGCAAGACGAATTTTAATACAGAATTCCCCCCATGTTGGGTAAAACTTTTTGAATTAGGAAATTGTCATCTATAACATTTAGAAATTCCCAGGACGTTTTAGTATTGGCAGAAGGAGACCTCCAGGATATGTTGCTCAAATTGAAGTCCCCAATGATTACACAGCTTTTTTTCCCTATCCTTTATAGACAGGTGACTAAGGAGGTGGTCATCCTGTTCCCCTAGTGTGATTCGATGGTCTTTAGCAGACACCAACTAAAACCCCATCTTGTGCTTTATCTGTTAGGACATTGATCCATAAGCATTCAACATCATTTTCTTCTGAGTTATCAGTGCCTTGGAAACAGTTATTGCCATGTTTGACATATAGGGCTACTCTACCTCCCCTTTTACTGACTCAGTCCTTCCTAAGTTGGCTATAACCATTACTTTCAACATTCCACTCATGCAACTCAACCCACCAGGCTTCAGTCACACCAACTAGATTGAATTTATGCTCATAAATGAGCAATTCAATTCCTCATGTTTGTTAGTAGGTTCCGAGCACTGGTGTATAGACAATTCAATAACTTTTTCTCATCGAGTTTGTCTGTTTACTCCAGAGTGAAACTCAGAGACGGATACTTCATCAGAATGATCACACTGCAGAACACACTCAGATCTGATCTAGGTAGAATCTCTGTGTTTTTATACCAGTTTACACCAGATCTCAGTTTTGACCTCAGTGTCAAAATAGTGAAAACAATCACTCAAATGGTTAGCATAATAAACTATTAATGGCTCCACAACACAACAGACTCTACTCCCAGGAATGCTGGCAGGTTTGGGGTAGAAGAGACTGTCTGAGACCTACTTGCCTGGGGGGTGTCTTCTCTCATTTGATGACCTGTATCAAATACCCACATACATCGGAAAGCTACGTGCCTACCTAATACATACAAGCCTGAGGGGGAGCAGATCCTTTCAGAGTTCTCGGACTTGCAAAAAACAGACAGACAATCCATGCATGGGGAGCTATACTGTATATTATGCATAATGGACAAAACTTGTCCCTGGCATGGAAAGAAATGGTTACTCCCCCTGGGCAGTAACTGTGGTTTTTTGAGATGTGTCCCCCTACTGGTGCTCCACGAGTGTCTTCAGAGATTTCTCAAAGCAGTGTCCATTCAGCCCACATGAATGTTAGTCAGTCTCGTGCCCCATCCTGCTGTTATATAGCACTGCATTGGCAAACTGCCCTCAGTTCTTTCTCTACCACAAAGCCCCATAGCAGAGAACTCTGATGTCAAGGGGAAGGAGGGTGGGTAGCAGAGCATCCTTACGGACACACATCTTGAAGAACCAGTTAATTCACAGGGGAGTAACTATTTCTTCTTCTTTGCGTCGTGTCCCTGAAGATGCTCCACTATACGTGACTAGCATGCAGGTCCCTCTACAGCCCAGGGGGCTCTGAAGTTAAGTCTAGTACAGCAGAAAGTACAGTAGAACCTCAGAGTTACAAACACCAAAGTTTCAAACTGACCGGTCAACCACGCTCCTCATTTGGAAATGAAGGACGCAAGCAGGCAGCAGCAGACAAGAAAAAAAAAAGCAAATGCAGCACAGGGCTGTGTTAAACGTAAACTACTAAAAATAAAGGGAAAGTTGTTTTTTAAAGTTTTGACAAGGTAAGAACACTTTCTGTATTTGTTTAATTTAAATTAAGATGGTAAAAAACAGCATTTTTCTTCTGCACAGAAAAGTTTCAAAGCTGTAATAAGTCGAAGTTCAGTTGCAAACTTTTGAAAGAACAACCCTAATATTTTGTTCAGAGTTACAAACATTTCAGAGTTAAAAACAATTTCTATTCCAGAGATGTTCGTAACTCTGAGATTCTACTGTATAACCAAGCTGAACGCTGCACCGGAAATGAAGTTGTGAGTTACTGCATAGTGTTTGGAGGATGTTTGTACAGAAGCCCAAGTGGTATCTTTACATATTGAGATGATGGGTACATTTCTGAGGAAGGCCATGGAAGTGGCGATAGACCTTGTCCAATGGGTGCATATGAGTGAGGATGGCTCAATATCATGGGTCCGGTAACAGGAGTTAAAGCAGTCTGAAATCTACTTTGAAAGTCTCTAGTTAGAATTTGCCAACCCCTTTGATCTGTCTTCTATCAAGATGAAAAACTTGTTGGTTTTTCTGAAGGGTTTTGCTCTGTCTCGATAGTGGGCCAGAGCTGTCCTGACATCCAGGGTATGTAGTAGTGTGTCCTGGGGATTCAGATCTGGTTTGGGATAGAAGATAGGAAAGTGAATGGTCTGACCAAGGTGGAGTATAGAAGAGATCTTAGGCAAGTATTTGGCATAAGACCAAAGTGTGACTTTGTCCTTTAAAACGCTCTAAAGGGGGGAAAGGGGAGTGTATGCCATCAAGGCCCCTAGTTCACCAACCTATTGCATTGATGTGATTGCCATCAGGAATGCTGTCTTCACTGACAAATGGAGCAGTGAACAAGTAGCCAGAGGTTCAAAGGGCAGTCTTGTGAGCATTTGATGACCTGCTTGAGGTCCCATATCAGAGTAGGACATTGGACTGTTGGTTAGAGGTTGTCCAGACCTCTGAGAAATCTTGGTATGGTCAGATGGGTAAAAATAGAATAGCCCTCTATTGGTGGGTGAAAGGCCATTATGGCCACCAGGTGAACTCTTATCAAGCTCATCAAAAAACTGGAAGATTTCAAGGCAAGGTATAGTCTAATATATTTGGGAGTGATGCAATCATTGGTTAAAGCTGTCTACAGTCACACCAACTTGCAAAACGTGTCCATTTCTGAGGATACATGTAGCAAGTAGGTTGTTTCTGGATTTGTAGTAGCACTGTTTTTACATCATTTGTGCAGGTTGTCTCTACTCCCATGAACCATTGACTAAACACGCTTTGAGATGTAGCATCATGAAAATGGGGTAAAAAATAATCCTGGACCAACATTTGTGAGACCGAGGTGAGGTCCTCATCAGAATTCTCTTCCTCTGGTTCACTCAGGCACGATGGAGCACCCGGAGAAATCTGAGGTGAAATAATGGGTACTGGTAGTACTCAGGCGATCTGGATGTCCTCGATACCAAGAGCTCTTCAGAGCCCAGGAGACTCCCAACTCGTTGCTCTGATACAGTCAGGTCCTGAGGAATGGAACTCCATGGTACCATGGCTGACGAGTGCCCGAAGTAGTTGTGGACAGGTGTGTTGACAGTCCCACAGTCTGTGGTGGTGCCGAGTGCTTCATGTGCTCTGAAGAAGGTGAGGTTGGAGCCAGAGTGCACTTCTTTGGTACTGAGAAAGCAAAGGAAAAGTTCTTCCTGATGACGGTACGAGGGTCTCCCCGGGGCTGAAGCCTTGCCATCAGGCAGTCTAGTTGTACCCTTGGTACTGGAGGAACCAGGAACCTCGTCAGTACCTGACTGGAGAGCCAGTGGTGCCAAGGTAGCTGAGGTAACCGATGACTTCAGCTTTTTAGAGGTGTAATCTCTACCTGGCAGCCTGGGACACATCCCTTTGAGGGTGTTCTGCTAATTGACAGGGTTGGCAGAAAGAACACAGACACCAGTAGAAAGAACAAGGTTGCTTTACTATCTCTTTCTAGATATTACAGGAAATGAAATGATATATACACATAAGCAATAGAAAGAATAAGTAAGGTAATGCACCTGATCATTACTACATAAGATCAACTATAGTGATTAAGAAAGATACATCACCAATTGCCCTATTAATACATTACCATCATCCAGATCCACAGTCGCTGGGGAGCCCCGGTTGCAGCGAGGATTTGGAGAGCCCGTCCCGGCAATTGGGAAGCCCTACGCAGTGCGTCCACCCATAGGTGAGGTCTCCAAAGTCGCTGCAAGTAGGTCCAGCTTTTATAGGGTGACTATCTGCAGATCACCTTGATGGATATTTGGTTCTCATGCAGGGGCTGTGATGGGAACCTGGCCAGGGCTCCCATCCCAGACCCCGCACATTCCTGTCTTATCTTTTTAGGGCTTCGATAGCAGATGGAAACATTCTTACTTTATCAGCACAGGGACAGACCCCTAGGGTAAGTGGGCATTCTTACTTTATCAGCAGAGGGACAGACCCCTTTCAGGTGTTATACATAGTAACTTATCATTATAAATTGATACATTTGGAGTGAAAAAGCATATACAATAGTACCCTTTATGATACAAAGATTCACTGACATAAACAAATATGACTCCCACCACACAGAGGCCGATTCAACTAGATACATATAATCCTTTCATATCAGAGGGCTTGTGAAAAGAGCCCTGTGTCGTCTTCTTGGTCTCTTTGGAAGCGTGGGACTCGTAGGCAGCAGCTTTATGCGGGGACTGGTGAGGGGGGCCCTTGGCTTGGGCCAGAGGCTGGGCATATGGAACTCTGTATCAGGAGATGACGTTTGATTACTCTCTTTTTCCTGGCTCTTGTTTTCGATGCCAGGCAAAAGGTGCATTTTTGAGAGATGTGAGACCCCCTGAGGCAGCAGATACAATGAGGATGTCTGTTGCTGAATGGGATGGCCTCCTAGCACAACAGACAGCGTTTGATGCCAGCAGAACCAAGCATCACCTCACAAACAGAAAATGTCCAACTATCTAAAACGATCTTAAATAGTATATAGAAAAGAAAGGTGTGTAAAGGAAGAGCTAGAATAAAAGGAAGCACTGACTAGGAGAGAATTAACATGAACACTACTCTTTATTTTTCTAACAGTAAGAGAAATTAGGGTTGAAGAGATCTCAAAAGGACAAATTCTAAAGCTCCGTCTCAGGCCAAGGTGATTGAGAAGGAACTAAGGGTGGCTGGCCCGTGCAGTGCTAAGAATGAAGGGACAGGACGTGAGACTGACTAACATGCATGGGCAGACTGAATGGACACCGCTATGAGAAATCTCTGATCGAAGGCACAGGGGGTGATAGGACACCTCGAGTGGGGCACTCGTAGGGACGCTGCTCAAAGAAAAAGAGCAAAGTCCCATCAAGGTCAATGGGAACTGGGCTTTTTTACACTGGGGCTGAATTTGGCAGCATCTTTTTCCCATCGTAAAGCCTGTCAGAAGAGCAGTTTGATTGAGACCTAAAAAGTGAAGGCCAATGAGCCTGCTGAGAGGGCATGCCAACATTTTACTGTTGCTAGGGAGACAGTGCAGGCCAGAAATTTTACCACGTTATTCAGCTCTAAGAAAGGTATTGCATTTTTCTTTTAACACAGCACGGAATTTCAAGTCAATGTAAAAGCGCCCTCTCAGCGATCTCCAACAATCACACCATCCAATACTGTCAATATTTGGGACAAAATCAGCATGACAGTATGATTTTTTAAAAAGCACTTAGGTTTGCTAGAGAGCCTCTCAGCGCAGTATCTAAGGGCTGCTCTACACGCTGGCTATATTGACACTAGAAACGCCAGCAGCACAGCTGCACCTGTGCCACTGTAGCATAGACACTTCCTGCAGCAACAGAAGGGATCCTCCATCACTGTGATATAGCCTTCTCTCCGCTGGCTGGAAGAATTCTTCTGACGACCTAGCACTGTCTGCATGGAGGCTTAGTCAGCTTAACTATGTCTCTCAGGGGAGTGAATTTTCCATACTCTGAGCAACATAGCTAGGCCAACTAACTTTGTAGTGCAGACCAACCCATGGTCTTTGCACTGCTAGAAACTGGAACAGTAACCAAGGTGCACCCCTAGTGTGGCAGTTACATTGGTATAAAGGAGCTTACATCAGTTTGGCTTATTTGAGTAAAAGAAAAAGTGATAGAATAAGTATGTGAAGATAAGCCCTAAGGCAGGCAGAAGAGAGCTCTCAAGTGCTCAGCTGATTAGGTTAACAGCCTTCAGCACGGGGACATTCCCAGGTAGCCAGCATTATAGTCAGTGTTCAAAAGTATTATGCAAACAAGCCCCTGCTGTAGATATACACCCAGTAACGTTCTGAAATGTTTCCCTCGGAGGTGAAACTTCCCAGGCTTGACCCCATCCCAGAGGTGCATGTTGGGGAAATTGAGGAAAGTGCATTCAGCTGCTTTGGAGTTGAGTGACTTAGGGCTAGTCTACACTTAAAATTTACAGCAGCACAGCTGTATTTGTACAGCTGTGCTGCGGTAAGAGTGCTTGGGTAGCTGCGTTATGTTGACGGGAGAGAGCTCTCCCGCTGACATCATAAAATCACCTAAACGAGGGCAGTAGCTATGTCGGCGGGAGAGCGTCTCCTGCTGACATAGCACTGTCCACAGAAGTGCTTATGCCAGCAAGACTTGGGTCTCTCAGAGGGTGGGTTTTTTCACACCCTTGAATGTCAAAAGTTTTACTGACATGCTAGTACAGATAAGGCCTGAGTAAAGAAAAGTTCATGGAGGATAGGTCCATCAATGGCGATTAGCCAGGAAGGGCAAGGATGCAACCCTATGCTCTGAAAGTCCCTAGCCTGTGTTTGCCACAAGCTGGCCGTGAATTACAGGAGATGGATCACTTGATGATTACCTGTTTTATTCATTGCGCGTGAAGCATCTGGCATTGGCCACTGTTGGAAGACAGGTTACTTGGTCTGACCTACTATGGGTCTTATATATATGTTCTTATATTCTTATAAACTTCGCTCACTTAGTTTTCTTTTAAGTTCTATGTTGCCAATATTTTCTCTTGATGGTATTGTGAGTTCAGGAATGAAACTTCCTGAAACAGAGACACTGATGTCCCAGAAGCTACTAAAATTAGATGCAAGACACAGATACCAGATGCGGTAGGATTAGTCTG
Organism: Mesoclemmys tuberculata; assembly: GCA_007922155.1. Classification (NCBI taxonomy): domain Eukaryota; kingdom Metazoa; phylum Chordata; order Testudines; family Chelidae; genus Mesoclemmys; species Mesoclemmys tuberculata. The sequence goes on from ML675609.1 coordinate 63,604,716, forward strand.
AGAATGATTCTCAGGGCAGGTCTACATTGCAAGTGCTATATCAGCGCTGCACCGCTGTAGCACGTCTGGCGAAGACACTGTATGCCAACAGGAGAGTGCTCTCCCATGGGCATAATTACTCTACCTCCGTGACAGGCTGAAGCTATGTCAGTGGGAGAGCCTCTCCTGCCAACAGCCCCGTTGTGGACAGTGCTTAGACCACGGCAACTTGCATCCTTCAGAGTTGTCTATTTCACACTCGGGAGCGAAATAAGTTACATCGATTTAAGCAGTAGTGTAGACCTGCCCATAGATACCTAGATCAATGAAAACTCCCTGCTCAGAAAAAGATTCTTTAAAACAGCATTTCAGCTAACTGAACTGTAAAACACTCCACTGAGATGCAACCATACGTTAAATCTGCTTTCTAATTATATAGCAAGACCAGGTGTTCTCTGGATTCATTCACTCAGTCAGATACACCCCTCACCTGACCTTCAGTCTAGAAGTCAACATGGGTGTGCAAGACACATAGAATCACAGAATCGTAGGACTGGAAGGGATTTCGAAAGGTCATCTAGTCCATTACCCTGCACTCAAGGCAGGACTAAGTATTATCTAAACCATCCCTGACAGGGGTTTGTTTAACCTGCTCTTAAAAATCTCCAATGATGGAGATTCCACAACCTCCCGAGGCCATTTATTCTAGTGCTTAACTGCCCTGACAGTTAGGAAGTTTTCCTAATGTAGAACCTAAACCACCCTTTCTGCAATTACCCCGTTGCCTCTTGTCCTATCCTCAGAGGTTAATGAGAACAATTTTTCTCTCTCCTCCTTGTAACCACCTTTTATGTACTTGAAAACTGTTATGTTCCCCCTTAGTCTTCCCTCATAGGTCATGTTTTCTAGTCCTTTAATCATTTGTGTTGCTCTTCTCTGGACTTTCTCCAATTTGTCCACATCTTTCCTGAAATGTGGTGCCAGAACTGGACAAAATACTCCAGTTGAGGCCTAATCAGTACAGAGTAGAGCGAAAGAATTACTTCTCGAGTCTTGCTTACACCACTCCTGCTAATACATCCCAGAATGAGGTTTGCTTTTCCTTGTTCTCTCATCTGCTACCACTGAGAGCAGCCTAGCGCCATCCTCCCTGGAATCCCCTTTTAGGTAGTTAAAGGCTGCTATTAAATCCCCTCTCATTCTTCTCTTCTGCAGGCTAAACAAACCCATTTCTCTCAGCCTCTCCTCATAAGTCATGTGCTTTAGCCCCCTAATCATTTTTGTTGCCCTCCGCTGGATTCTTTCCAATTTGTCCACATCCTTTCTATAGTGGGGGACCCAAAACTGGACACACTACTCCAAATGAGGCCTCACCAACGCCAAATAGAGGGGAATAATCACTTCCCTGGATCTGCTGGCAATGCTCCTACTAAGGCAGCCCAATATACTGTTAGCTTTCTTGGCAATAAGGACTCACTGTTGACTCATATCCAGTGTCTTGTCCACTGTAACCCCCAGGTCCTTTTCTGCCAAACTGCTGCCTAGCCAATCAGTCCTCAGCCTTATAATGACAGACTGAAGCAGCTATTTAGCTCAGCAAAGAGAAAGTTAAGGGGTGACTTGATCACAGTCTATATGTACCTACAAGGAAAACAAATATTTGATAGTGAACTCTTCAATCTAGCAGAGAAAGATCTAATATGATCCAATGGCTGGAAGTTGAAGCTAGACAGATTCCGACAAGAAATAAGGTATATATTTTTAACAGTGAGGGTAATTAACTATTGGAACAACTTATAGAATAATGGAATATCAGGGTTGAAAGGGACCCCAGGAGGTCATCTACTCCAACGCCCTGCTCAAAGGAGGCCCAGTTAAATCATCCCAGACATATGCTTGGTCCTTCCACCAGTTCAGAGACTGTGACTTTGGTGGGCAGCGAGAGAGGTCTGTTCAGCTTGTAAACCGAGCTGAACCACATCTGGAGATACCTGAAACCTGGCAGAGTTTTCATGGATGTGACCCAGGAGTTGAGGCAGTGTCTGGCTGATATTTGAGGGCTGGTCTGTAACTCTCTGAGCTACATCCATTGACACCAGAGGTCCAGCCTCAAGGAAAACTGCTGTGCTTTCTCAGCCCAAGAACCAGTGGTGAAGATTTAATACCCAAATGGATGGAGCTGAAACCTCTGACACCACCATAGTGCCTGAGGCACTCCTCCCTCTGAAGGCTGCCTTGAGGAATGGGTTTGGTACACAGACCAGTGGTGGAGGATGTCTCTGCCCCAGACAAAGCCCAGTGCAGTCAGAACCCTGGCATTATTGTTCACAGAACTCCAGCAGAAGCACTGGCCAGAACAGAGGAAAATACCAGTTCAGCAGCTGCACCAGGAAGTTCACACTCTACATATTCTGTGAAAGTAAACCCAGACCCACATTTTTCTGGAACTTAAAGCTGCACTTTTACAACAGGCTAAAGATGATACCAACACTACACTACTAACTACTACACTATACTACTAACTAACACTACACGAAGGCAGATAGTTCACGCACCAGGAGCTCAGCCTTGTAGCACTATTTGGGCCAAACTCCTGAGCAAGGATGGAGACAGGAATGGAGCCCGAGAGTACCAACAACAGGAACTACCAGGTCACTTGCACGTATGACTAGCATTACTAACAAGTCCAAGAAGGTAAGAAAACTTGATGTGAAAAGAGGGAATATGTGCCCTCTCCCCATTGCTGATGCAATCTGAGCAAGCAGATTGCATAAGGCAAATCATGTGAGTTTTCTAAGGGAACAGCTGTGAATGGTTCTGGGACTGTGGACAGCATTGCCTGAAGGAGAACATATCGCAATGTGGTGCAGTGTCACCCTGTGCAATTCAGGAGGTCACTGAGAAAAATGCTGTGGCTGTTTTATTTTATTTTTTATAGTGCTGGATAATTTTATGACCATTAATAACATTTATGGCTACGCAACCAATGTCTATGAAAAGGGTAATCAAATGCCATGCTTCAGCCCAGAACCAAGCGCAGTACAGTTCAGGCTGTCTGAGGAAAGGCAATCGCTAACAAACAAGGGAACAAGTTCCTTTAAAAAGAAGTGTATTTATTTCACTAAATTTACCAACATTAGCAATGACATAGACAGGGGCTGGTGCTCGGTTACGGGCACGTGGAAAGGGGAAGAAGAGGAATGGAGACTTTGGACCCGTGGTTCCAAATTTGCCGGGTGCTGATTTCAATGGGAATGGACGGCACTCTGCATCTGCGGCTTCAAGGGAGCCTCTTCCTGCAGGTAGCAGCCAATTGGTTTTTAGCGTTCCAATTCTCCTGTTCTTTCACTTCCCCTCTGACAGCCTTGCTCTGCTGCTGTGTATCTATCACCCAATCTTGCTTACCTTACCCCAGGAATCTCTAGTAACTTGAATGAATCTAAGCAGGGCAGGTAGGATTTAGCTCGTCAGTGTACTACTGGATCCTGCCATGGGATCAGTAGTTCACCCACTGGATGGCCATGCTATCATGGAGTGCCAGCAGCAGAGCCAGGGTCTGAGACTGTACCGCAAAGCTGGAGATTAAATTCACAACAGGGAGTCATTCTGCTGACTCTGGTGACAGCAGAATTTGGACCATCATCTTTAAACTTGTTTTTTGTTTTCTAATCAAAATGTATTTCAAGTTTTATTTGGAAAGAGCTTCAGAAAGACACAGTAAACTACAAGGGACAGCATGCACACAAACTGAATTCACTCCATAGGTGTTTACAGGACAGTGGAAAGGAAAGAAAAAAAACAAACAAACAGCCCTGAGAATCTAAACACCCATCTGAACTAGACCATTTGTTATTATTTCAAGAGACACGTAAACCCTCACATGCGAGTGCACCTTGTCCTGCTGTTTGACAGAACAGTTACAAGAAGGGACCATGACGCTATGGATGTGCAGGATTTAAAGAGCATGTTCATGGGCTGTGCAGCAAGAAAGGTCAGGCTTGGGTGGGGCTGAGTGAGGGTCCAAAGAACAAAGAAGGCAGGGGAAGTGAGGTGGAGATGTGAGGCCAGGGCATGGAACAGCGACAGCTGGTCAATGCTGAGGGCTGGCCTTATCTTGCCCACAGTCAAGGGACACATTTCATTCTTGCATGGCCAGATCTCAAGCATTTGTACCATCCGTCAATCACAAAATGCTGCTGTCCTTCCCCAAAGATGTACCAGGAAGACGCTGAGATGACACCATTCTCTCTTCAGACAGCATCATCAAAGGCAGCTGCTCCTTCAACGGTTAGTGGCCAGAATGGCGCTATTCTGTTCAGTAGAGGTTCTTATAGCATGCTCATCACCACTGCAGTGTCTTTGAGTAGGCCATTCAGGAATGCAATTAACATCTGTCAGATGTTTGTGCTCTCATCCTTTCCCCAATCATAAAGGTTTCATGGAAGATCAGTTGACCTCAGTCTGCATTAGAAGAAACATGTACCTCATCCCTGTGTCTTGGCCTTCATCAGATAGGACTTACAATACCTATTGGGGTAGTGTTTATCTGGCCATATCACCCAGGTATTGGAGCACCTCACAACCTTAAATGCACTTATCCTCCCACACCCATGTGAGGTAGGGAACTTTACTGCCCCCATGCCACAGATAAGGAGCTGATACACGGAGAGATTGCATCCACTGCCAAAGGGGATATCTGGGGCACATCTGGGAATGGAACTCCTGAATCCCAGGACAGGGCTTTCTCTGCAACACCACCTTTTCTGCCTGTGGGGAAACCAGTGAAATGGCAGCACCCACTGAATTATTATTTGTACAGGCACATTTCTATAGCACCCCATCTGGGTGTTGTGGAGACAATGGAACAGGGAGGCAGGTACAATCAAGACACCATCATCCATTTACCACAATCTGGTTTCTGGTAAGCAATCTGATTTCCCTCAGGCTGGCAGAAGCATAGTTTACTCTCTTCATTAACCTACAGAAGTTAAATCAGCACCATGATCTGGCCACACCCTGCAGGACCTTGCCTGCAAGAGTCAGATCCTGCCTCTTGTTAGACAAGTGAAGGCAGCAAGAGTTCCACAGTTTACTTGCTCTTCCAGTTAACTGACAAACCGAAAACTCATTGGTCTCACCTGCTCTAGGTGACTAACATCTGCTTGGGACAGGAAACCAGGGGTTTTCTCTTGGTATTAAGTGGGCACGTTGGTAGAACATAATGGAGTCATTCCCAGAAGGATATGGAATACCTGCTTTATACAGGGACTTAGGAAGTCCACTATATTTAGTTTATCCAAGGGAAGGCTAAGTGGAGAATTGATTGTGGTCTACAAGTACCTGCATGGGGAAGAGATTTCTGAGATTAGAAGTGCCTTAACCTAGCAGACAAAGAGGGAGCAAAATCCAAGGGCTAGAAGCTAAAGCTAGACAAATTCACAATAGATTCAAGATGCACATTTGTAATAGTGAGTCATTAAGCATTGGAATAAATGACCTAGCGACACAGTGGATTTTCCAACACTTCAAGTTTTTAAATCAAGACTGGAAGTCCTTCTAAAAGATATGCTCTAGGTCAACCAGAAGTTCTGGACTTGATGCAGAAATTACTAGGTGAGGTTCTATGGACCTGTGCTATGCAGGAGGTCAGACTAGATGATCATAATGGTCCCTGCTAGCCTCAAAATCTATGAAAAAATGTGTAGAGAGATTTCCTATTAAACGAGTCGATGCTAAGGGAGTTAAATTGCATTTCTGAAAATTACTGTGAAAATGTTTGCTTTAATATATATTCATATTCAGTAAATGTTTATTTAGCTATCTAATGTATTATAAATAATCAATACAATTTTCCTTAAATATTTATTATGTTTCAGAATAGGCTCACTGAAGTATTTAAGATAAAAAGTTATCTGGAGTTTGGAAACTTGAAAATCAATTATTAACCCAATTCTAAGAAGGCTTTTGGGGATTTCATCTGATAGCTGCAGAATATTAAGATGTCTCCTCATCCTCAGATGGGAAGGGGAAAGGGAAATTAGAGCCTCTGTCATAGCCCAGAAGATCTTAACCTATTGGTACCCATTGATTAATTAACTAATTTCTTCTAGGTTCAGGACTCTCCGGTTGCATACACATACACACATCCTTTGTCTCTGGTCGCACACATATCCTTTTGCAAATTAAAAACAAATGTGTACAGGAAAGGAACACTGCAACTTAAACCTGAACTTGAACAAGTGGGAAAGAGTCAAATATAAAATTAACTAGAGCTCCTGATCAAGATATTCTGCCTTAGACTGCACTGTATTTCATGCACATAACATAAACTTCCCTAGTTAACATAAAGACAGAATCAGCAGTTCCCAATTTGTACCTCACCAATGGATCAGCTCTTAATTCCCTTAATACAGACACAAGGTAGCCCATATCCTTTTACTGCTCAGCTACTTTCCTCAGCTCCAATTACAGACTTGGGCCCCAGGGGCCCAGGGCACATTTGAAGGAGGTCGACATACAAAGGTGGCTTGGGGAGGCTGTGTGCTTGGGCCAAGCTGGGCTGACATCTCATGTTCAGCTAAAGGTTCTTCTAATTTCAATTGGCTGCCAACATCTCCAAATGGCTGATATAGCCGGGGACTGTCAGAGCACATGGAAGGCTTTGCCATGCCCCTTTTTCCCAGCTATGCCTTTGCATCAGCCTCAGGGAGAGGAGATCATAACAGAGTAACTGCTATGGTGGGGCTAGAGCTTCCAAGGATCCCCTTCTGCAGGCTAACCCAGTGCAGCATACCACCAGCACAAAGCTGCCCCAGCACAGAGTAAGATCTGGCCCTAAGCCTATCTATAATCAGACTTCCCCAGTTGAATCTGCCTCTGCCCCAAATCTGGATGTTTTTACACAATCCGTATGGTGGTTTGGACTGACAACTGAAGAGTTCATGCTGTGTTTCCATCACCTTCAGGCCCTCTAAGAGTCTAGGTCATTCATACCGAAGCCAGAACAGTGAGAAATAAAGAACTAAAACCCAAACCGTTCCAGGTTCACAACTACAGATAGCTGGTATATCACAAATACAACTCACGCGTAGGGTTGCCATCACGGTATTTCAAAAATAAGGGACTGTTTTCTTAAGCACCCTCCCCCCCATATTATTATAATAATGCTAATGCTCAATACTCACCTACAATTGCCAGGGGTATTTCTTGCTACTTTTTGCAGCATTCAGCAACTCCTGATCTTATTGTACAGAGATGAAAAACTATGGGACTGTTGGCAACCCTTAGGCCCGGAGGCCTACAACTGCTCAGCTCGAGATTTCCCCTCTTTCACTTTCATTTACCTCTAGAAATAAATCTGCGTGGACCTGGCTACAAGAATCAGCCCTGAGATTTATTTTTGTGAAGTCCTAATACATTAAACTGAAGGGGTAATGACGTGGGAAGGCGACAGACACAGACTGAATGAGAGGGCATCCCAGACACAGCATGCAAAGTTGGCTAACGGCTCTTGGGGATGAATCAGTACAGATAAGAACTCCAGCACACACACACACTGCGCCAGACATCCCAGTTTTGAAGGAACGACCATCCTGGCCTCATCAGAGATTCTAGCCAAACTGGAGCATTGTCCCGGTTTCATTATCAGTGGCCACCAACCTCCCTCCGCCGCCTACTCCCACTACTATTCTTGACCCCAGCTTCTGTCCTTGGGCTGGTTTTGACTGTATTGTCTCTCCCCCCTGCCAGCGAGGGCCTCAGTCACGTTCTGGACCATAGGAAACAGTCTGGGATGCTCCATAATCCATAGGGTGGTAATGGAGGGACATTTTGGCTGAAATATACCCTGGCCCAGATGACCAGCTGATGGCCTACACACACACTTACAGGCTCAGGGCCTGGGTGGAACTGAAGCGGTGTGTAGGCCTTGGGCTGGCCCCTGCATGGGACTGATGTTCATCTGCAATGAAGAAGCAGTTGGCAGAGAAGAGCAGGGGGTGGATACAGGGGCAGCAGCATGTGGGCCTATTGGAGTCAGTCAGGTCTCACGGTGCTTTAAGGAGAGGGCTTGTGTGTGTATGTGGAGTGGGGAAGACAAACAGGACAAGGAGGAGCAGGCTACATGCCGGGAGAGAGGACGAGCGGGTGGCTCCCTGGGAAATAGGAGGGAAAATGGGAGGCTGTGGGATGAGGAAAAGAAACAAGCACCTTCCTCACCCCTGTAGATCCCCAGCTCTGTGCTTCCCCACCCACTATAGTGACAGGTGTGCCAGTTCTAAGTTAAAAATCATTTGCTTGCTAACTCCATGTTTGACCCTGAAAAGTGTTGAACACCCTCAGATCCCACCAACTTCAACTCAGCACCTCCCAGGATCAGCGCTAGCTTGAATTACAAATTGTCAACACCAAGAGTACAAAAAACTCTCTTGGAAACACTAGTTCTGCATAAACAAATTCATTCTGCCATCCTCCTGCAAGGCCAGAATGATCCTCTATGCCCAGGAACGAAGACACGCATGGCAGAACGAGGGCCTTCGGAACACTGGCTCTCCAGAGCTTTCCACCCTCTGCTCATGTTTACAAGTGTTTGTCTTAACTTAAAAAAGAGAGAGAGAGAAAACGAGCCTTTTAATTTCCCAATAAAATCTATGCCACAGTATGAGTCATTGTTTGCTTTTTTTACACTGGTTAGGAAAGGCCTTCTGGTTTTAATAACTAATACTGCTGAGTTCAATAAAAAGCACTTAATTTAATTTAATGCAAACCTTGTTTAATGCCAGCTTCCCCTGGAATTTTATCTTTGTTTTAATTTGAGTCACCATGTTAAGAGGGGGGAGAAGAGAGACAGAAACGGATAGAAGTCCATTAGGTTTGTGCTTGTTTCTGGGCAAAAGACTGGAAAATGGAAGATTGACAGGTAAGCTCCAAGAGCCAATTTCTCCTCGTCTCCTGAACCAGCTTCGCTCTAAGAACTTAATGTTTTCTTTTGTCTTGAAAAAAGCAGCTGAGCAGTTCACAGTTCAGTTTTGAAAATAAAATATTCCGGTGCCAATTAGGATCAGATTTCTTTGCTGGAAGTATATTGCCTTTAATGTGTTAATATTCCAGAGATACGCTACTGTTTAATTGGACACAGAGAGCCTTTAAAGCAAGAATGTTTGAACATTAAAACAGGCAGTCTCATTCACAGACTCTGGAACAGACACAGAAGGAAACAATCTGGGGTAAAGCCTCTTATCAGAGGTTTTTATCCTTTCCCTACATGTGTGTGTATGCATGTGAGTTTGTGTATACATAGTTTACATACAAACAATGTTAAAGACCCTTTCAGTTGAAAAGTCTATCACTCCAAAGCTAGGAAATGCCAGAATAAAAGGTTGCAGATGCCATGCAAGCTAAATTCAACCCCCTCCTAGAGAGGCATTGCAATAGTCCTACCCTGCATCATGCAGGAGATCTGTGACAAAGCCACGGTTAGAACCCAGCTCTCCTAAGTACCAGTCCAGTGCCTCGAACACTCCAAGACATTCTTACAACCCGGTCTCTTTCCATGAGAAGAATTGAGCAGGGTCCTGCAGAGCAAATGGCATGTGATTAAAGACTATTGCAGTGCATGCACGCAAGGGAGTGAATTACAGTTGCACAGTCCTGGTATTTTCTAACTTTTGAATGATTGACTTTGCAACCTTAATGTTCTTTTAACACTTTTTGTATGCATTTTCTTCAGCTTTTTTCTTCTCTTTTTTTAAGCACAGAAAACCACAGAAATAGACATGCTATCCAGTGGAATCACATGATCACTCATACAAGTGATTAACAGAGCATGAACTCAGGACCTTTAGAGCCACAGCACAGAGCTTTATCGCTTGAGCTAACAGAGAAACTGGGAGCAACAGGATGCTGCTCAACTTGATGAGTAACAGTCATTACAGGGGCACATGACACATTTCGCCTGTGACTTACACAACTATTTGGTAGACAGATGAGGAATGTCGGAACTCAGGAATCCTGGGTTCTAGCCTGCACTGGGAAATGTAGGCACCACAACTAGTGACATAGATTTGCCACATTTATTCTCACAGGGAGCGTATCTAAGTGGTTGAGACTTGAGTCTGCCATATTAGAAACCTGTAAAATGGGGGGAGGAGGGAAGAATTCTTTCTTGGCTCCCAGCCAAGCACACCCTTTTCTAAGACAAAGGTGTAAAACTGTGGCAGCACTAACCCCCCCACACAGGTTCTGAACTGGAGTTCTGGCCCTACCTTGTCGGAAATTCAGCAGGGCGTGGGAGCATGCTGAATGTGGCTGTATGAAACTGGCGCATACTCAAAGCAGGTAATGTGCAGAGATTTTAGTAGCACGCTGTATGGCACACGTACAAATGGTGATTTTCTAATGCCTAGATGCGTGTGCTCTCACATGTCAGAAGATTTAGCAATGCCAAATGTAATTACCACATTTTAGACCTTGGCTAGAATACGAAGATTATCACGTGAAGGCTTACAAAAAAGTTCTAGGCGATCTAGGTGACCACAAGCAATCAGGACCTCAAATTTTACATCTCAGCTGAAAGACAAGCCCATAGGATCACAGCATCCCTTGACACTACACTGAGGTCGGTACTGGCTTGGATGGAAAAGAACCACCAGCAGCACTTGGGTTATCCCCAAGAGATCCCTCGCTCATCCAAGTACTGATTCACCTTTGATTGCTTGTGAGATCTGATCAGGTGGCACAATTACATTCCAACACACACATGTACTTTGGACTGAAGAGAAGGCACTATCTGAATCATACACGCTCATGACTGCAAGCCACATCTGTGATTTCCTCTGTCCCTTCCTCCTCCTCATTTAAACCCTGGCTGTACTTACCCTATAAAAACAAACCAACGCAGATATGGATGACTTATGTCAGTGAGGAAAGGGGAGTCAGTGGAGGTCAATGGGTAAATTTTCAGCTACAAAAGTCATAAATGAGAAGTGAAATGCAGCCCCAGAAGGAAAGGTCTACAAGGAGACATCAGTTTGATTGCTGAAAGCTCCGAGGGCTTAGTGCCACACAGGCTAAGAAAAGGGAAAATTTTATTTTACATCTGCGGTGGTGGTCTTTGTAGAGGGGGGTGTGCGGCTAAGACTATATTGGCCTGACTGCCTAAAATCTAAAGCTGTAGCCATCTAGAACTTGCAGAGTGCTACGCTGACCCAAACCCCCGACACGCATCACCAGCTACAGGGAAGGCTTTTAAACACTGCCTCTCAACCTCATGGGAAATTCATTCCCTATGGCTGTTGGGCAACCTGACAAAGATTCCCTAATAAAGATTAAATGAATAAGTGCAATAAATAGCTTTATTCAGAATAGAGGCCAATTTACCATTAATGGCAGCATTTAGGTTCTAAAAGGGAATTGAGTTACACAGCAGTAAAGCTGCAGAACACAGCTCATAGCTTTAAAATAAGTACAGGTGCCAAAGTTAAGGGCCAAGTTACCAAGCTGTTTCAAATGATGGTCTGGGAATGCTCAACATGACATGGGAAATGTATGACAAATAATTTTGCTAAAATACTAAGAAAAAGTTGTTTGAATTTATTAAAGGAAATTTGTTTTATTATGTGACTTACAGCCTTAGTATACCTCAAAAACCAATTCTTCAAACAGGGCTTTAAACATTGGGATTAAGAAACAGAGATTCCACTGGGCAGAGATAGCAGCTTGTTTTCAACAGAACAGTTGCTTAATAACTTGGTCAGTGTATGTGCTACTCAGGATACACAAAGACATCAAAACAAACCAAATTCCTGCATTCACAAACACATCCAAGGCATTGCAATGGCAGCCCTGCTGGACGACAACAGAAGATGACTTCCTGTCGGCTGATCTCTGCGACATAGACATGCCCTGGCATATCTGTGTCCAACCATCTTCTCGATATTCCACCAAAAGATAAAACAAGCCGGTCATCACAGGATGTTTGTATGGTGGACGTTTTTAGAGTTACGTGACTTAGAACATTGGCTTCCAAAACTGGTAGAGGTGAAACTTTTCACTGGAGGCATGGTGGGTGTCTTGAGCTGCATGTCTTGAACCTGGGTACCCAGAGGTTCTGGGCATCACCACGCTCCAACCCGCTACCTGACTGACATCAGCTGGAACTGGGGCTACTTGAAGCCCAGCTCAGATAGACAATGCAAGCTCTGGGCCCCAGTCAGCGGAACACCAGAGCTCTGGATTGGCTCGCTCCCCTCTGTGAGCCAGAATGAGGAAGAGGAAGTCATTCGTACAACTAGGCCCCACTCTGCTTTGGGCCGCTCATCCAGCACTAGCTACTCCTGAGTCCTGACTCTCACTTCCTGACCAACTAGTTCTGAATCCCAGCTGCCATGAGGACCTGGCCCCCCACTATGCTAACCACTGGGCCTGGCTGCCTATGCCCTGGCCACCTATGCCCTGGCCCTCCATTTGTACAGACAAGAGGTGTAAGAGAACCGACAACCCTATCTGCCGAGGCACCAGACCCACCTGAATGGGCTGCCTGCCTCCAACCAGACAACCAAGCTCTGCAGGTTCAAGTCATGCAGCTGAGCAGAGAGAATCGGCTGTTATGGGAGTTGTGCAGCGAACACTACACTTTGGACATAGCCTACAGTGCCCTGACCTAAACGGGGCCCCTAAAACTCTTACAGCATGGACGGTGCGTATAAGAGGCTTGGGGAGGCTCAGCCTCCCCAAAATAGAAAAGGCTGGCTATTCAGGGAGCAAATGCTGGATGCAGACCACCTCCCTTTGGAGGCGCACTGGTCCCGCTGCCTTTGTGCCCTGGGGCAGGAGCACTGGAAGCCCCCGAGAAGTGCCCAGACCATGGCCCTGACCCCCCTCTCCTGCTATCCAGCGGGCTGGGGTGGAGTCTCTGTGACTGGCAGACAAGGGACTGGACACTCGAGTGTAAGAAAGTGGGGGGGGAGAGAGAGAGAGAGAGAGAGAGAGAGAGAGAGAGAGAGAAAAATCAAAGGACTCACACCATTCTTGTGCTGCCAGTGGCCAGCAGAGTTGGGAGGATTTCCCCTAGTGGGCAAAGGCCAGGCTCTTTCATTCTGTATGAAAGTGGTAGGAATTCACATTAGACACACTGGGTAATCCCAAAAAGCATCACAACCTCCAACTCCCAAGCTGACAGGAAACTGGTAATATTACCAGTGTGGTAAGCTTATCATTTTGAAGGGGCATGTTCCTTAGCCTGAAACTTTAAGACATGGATGCAGTGTGTGAGGTGCTTGCACAGCCATGTGATCTACTTTAATGACAGATGGAAGAGGAGGTCAGATTTACTCAGGGTTGAGGTGTCATCAAGAGCTGCATATTACTTCAAGAAGTGTCTTCAGCCACAGAGACCACATTGAGAGACGCTTATCAGGAGTCTGCTTCACCTCTTGGTGGTTTTAGAATCCAAAACAGGGTTAATAGAAGCCACCAATCTGCACAGACTCACGTAGGACTGAAGTCCTTTTCCTGCCATTCCTTCTCTTAAAGAGGCAGACAAAGGAAGGACGCGGTTTGGCGTACGCCTATGACAAAAGTGCATACTTTTCCCTCTTGTGCATTTTGACACCAGGAGGACAACGGCTGCTTTGTCTGTACAACCCACACGTATTACCTACCAGCAACTAAACACCTGCAAAGTAGGATTAACTCCCACGTTGCCTGGGGAATCACCATCACCTTGCTCAGCTCTTACTGTGGTACTGGTTATGCTGTCAGCATCTCCCTTTCATTCAGCAGCAACTGCAGCCCTCCTGGGAGGAAGGGAGGTTACTGTCTGTAAGTAACGCAGCTCAGTTTCCCCCTAGCTCCTGTAAGGCCGTTCTGAAGGTCTGAAATCGAGTGGCTTTCTGAAAAGTTTCCCCCAAATCTTCCTTTTCCATTGATAAGCACAGTACCAGTGGGAACTGGCTGCTTCAACTCAAGAAGTCCAGCTGACTTTGTAATGGCTCGCTGGCCCTGTACAGCACGATTGTCCCTTCCTCACCAGTTATCTCCCGTGCTCTCTACATTACTTTCCAAGCAAAAACGCTCTGTACTTCAAGCCAAACACAGCTGTCAGCAGCAAGAGCAACCTACCTCAGTTGGCACCGCAGCAGTGCGGGAAGACTCCACGATCTCTGCTCAGTAACTCTCATGTTACCAGTGCTGAAAACATGAATGCCATAAATTACTCCAACACATCAGAGCCTTTGGAAAGAGAAAGAAGGCAGGGCCCCACCCTGCTCATAGTGATTAGTAAGTGCCCTCCCAAAATCACAGTAAGCTGGTACAAATGTACCTGAGATTGGAGAAGAAGTTACTCACCCTCTCAATAGCATGTGCAGGAATTTAATTTCAACCATTGGGAGGGTGGCGGGGGGGTTATTAAATACACACTTCCTGAGATGGGGCCCTGGAGGGGGAAGCAGAGCTCCTCCAGCCCCGGAGCTGTGGAAGAAAGAGCGAGTAGTTGTGTGCCCCCACCGCTTACTGAGGGACCCCGTGTCCTTGCTTGCTCTCCCTCGCATGCATCCCTGCACCTTCTGCAGTAACCGAACATCTTCGAGGTGTCCCCCTGCCCCCCCATGGCTTGCCATGTCAGGTGCGCATGCACTTTTGAGCTGAGCTTTTATGGCAGCAACACCCATTGGGCCTGCGTGCGCACTCTGGACATCTTTGTGCCCCATATGGAGCATATATATAGCAGTGATTCTCAGTTTGATCAATCTGGGGGCCGATTTGAGAATTTTATACTACAGGTGGGTTATTTGTGCAGAACGCTGACAAAAAAACACTTCAGATGGCAATAAAGACAGACTTTGATTGAAACGTAAGTATTAGAGTTTCTATCTTTTAACAAAACAAAATTATTATCCATGTCCGTGGCACTCTGTAATGGAGTGGTGACATTGATGATCTCTAGCAAGCTTTGTGAAGAGTGGTTTGTAGGAGGTCAGAGCAAGGCACATGCACTAGTGAAGATGCTCATCTGTCAGGCGATTGCAATGTTGGTTTTCGTTAATGTTCATGGTAGGTAACCCAGACTCGCAGAGGTACGTTGATCCGAACGTCATTAAAAGATAGAGGACTCAATTCTGGCTGTTCTGAAACTGGTCCGCACATTGAGTCCAGAAATCAAAGTCCCACTTCTCTGAATTTTGCCTTCAAGACATCTGAGCTCTGTAGCCTTACAATTTAAGTGAAAGGCACCTTCATCACTTGAATCAAGAATGTTCTTTGCTTCTGAAGACCAAGGTCCATTGGAAGAGACAACAAATTGATCACAAACAAATAAAAGCAAAGGCTTTGGAATTTTAAAATTCTCAAGCACATTTTAAATGTTTTGATCAGATTGAAAACGATGTACTAAACATCGATGTTTCACCTGTAGCACCACCACAATGTAGAAAAGCCTTGGAGCTGCAAGTTGAGGGAATTCAAGTGACCTGTGACATGGAGAGAATATCATTAGTAAATTCCAGGAACTCATAAGCCTTGTTGGTCTTGTGGTTGAAAAAAAAAAATTATTTCTTTTTGAAGCACACAAAACCTCTAACATGCACCCCCTACTTAAGCAGCAAACATCATTGTGCTGCAACAGATCACTGTATTCAGCTGAAACATCTTGTACAGAATCTTTAAAAAGATGTTGTAAACTAGAAGTTGAGCATATGCAGTTCACCAATCTCATCGCAATATCCATTTTTTTTTTTTTTCAGTCCCCAAACAGTTTACCACACAGGACAGTCCGGTGAATGACGCCATGAAACGTATTTAATGAAGGGTGCACTGCTGCCAAATGTGAAGCAAAGTCTCTCTCTGTTCCTGTTATAGAGGGACCTCTGTCTGTAACAAACAAGTTTCCTTTCTGCAGTTTTAAACCATTTTTTTCACTTTTGCAAAAAAAACCTCTCTCATGTATGTCTATTTCTAATGGTGTTAAGCACAAAAATTCTTCCTTGACAATTTCATCATAAAAATCTAACAAACAGCAATAGCTGGGCAAGGTCACTTAAATCACCTGATTCATCCACTGCAAGAGACATGTATTTGGCATTTTTTAAATTGGAAAGCAATGCTTTCAAACAATCCTTGTAAATTACTGCCAATCTTCGCCCTGCCATAGAATCAGACAAGGGAACTTGCTTCACAATGTCGTCTGTGTTTTATCTCTAGCATACAGCTTCTCCGGCATTGTCAGCGTGCGCTCCTTCACAAGCTCAGCGTCCAGGAAAGGCCATCTCTTTTCAGCTAGTGCCCACGTTATCTGAAGAGAAGCAGCTGTTGTTTTTTCTTGTACAGTTGCTGATGTTGTGAGAATGACATTGGACGTGTGATACGAAGGCTTCTGAGTTTCAGTTTTGTCACATCTTGCAACAGTGCCAAGAGGATAGACCATGCTGAAGGTAATGTGCCTCACGCTGATGGCCTTACAGATGGCTACAGTGGTTTGGCATATTAAACACAAAAGTTTTGCACTTAAATGAGGTGGCATAATAAAACAAAATCCTCTGTCCAGTTCAGGTTAAAAGCTCTGTTTTTGCTGTCAGAAGTCCCCTGAGACAAAACTCAGAAGCAGAGGGAAAGATAGGCAGGTAGTGGAGCTCCCACAGGGGGACGCGTCTCGAGGAAGTCTATCTGCTGCACAAGGTGAATAACCTCTCCTTTTTCGAGTGGTGTCCCAATGGGTACTCCATGTCAGGTGACTCCCACGCAGTATCTCCAGAAGTAGGAGGAAGCTTCGGAGCTGAATTTAAGATTAATGAGAGGACTGTAATGTGAAGAGCAGTATCTGATCTGGCAGTGAATACCAAAACAGTGTTTAGGAAAAAAGTACATACTGAAGACCAAATTGCAGATTTTCAAACTTCTGCAATTGGAACACTTTTCAATAGTACTATAGTGATAGACTGAGATCTGGTAGAATGGGTATACTCTAGGAGGAGGTTGAACGTTAGTAGCCTCATAACATGAGATAAGACACCCTGAAATCCACCTTCAATGTCCTTGAGTGGAAACTGTGGGTCCTTTGGATCTGTCGTCAAATTAAAAGTAGTCAAGGTAACTTTCTGAATGGTTTGGTTCTATCCCAATAGAAGGCTAATGCCCTTTAACATCCAATGTATGAAAGATGGCTTCCTCCCTGGGATTAGTGAGGTTTAAAGGAGAAAAAATAATCCCAAAAAGATGAATAATCCGGTTAATGTGGAAGTTGGAAGATACTTTACAACCACATCCTGAATACCTACCTAGAGATACCTTTTCCCTGAAGAAAGCTATAAAGGGCCATTAATGCACCCATTTCTCTGGACACTCCAGGCAGAAGTGATGTCTATGAAGACAACCTTCTTGATGGCCAAGTGAAGCAGTGAATGCTTAGCCATGGTTTCAAAGGGATATGTCATACGAGAATTCAGAACCAAGTTTAAACCCCAGGTAGGGTTAGATCTCTAATCTGATTAAAAGATTAATCAACCCCTTGATTAAGCTTGCCATTGTGTGGTGTGCATACACAGAGAACCACTCTACAGGTGAATGAAAGGCTGTAAGAGACGCCAAATGAACTTTGACAGAACTCATGGAAAGGGCTGACTTTTTTAGTTCCAGCAGATAGTCAAGAACGGCAGAAATAGAAGAAAGAGACTAACACTGTCCCCGGACACATCAGCAGCAAAATCTCTTCCCCGTTTGAAGATAAGTACCTCCCTGCTATTTCAGAGAACCCGTTGTACCTCCGTCACGCAGAAAGTCTCTATCCCGGAGACCTATTGAGGTGCCAAGCTCTGAGTTGAAGAATTCCCAAGTTGGGGTGGGGAGTCTGATCGGAGTTCTGAAACTCAGGTGGGGAATGGCTGGAAGGCTACTCACTGGATAAGAAGTGAGTCAAAACAGGTAAGGGTACCAGACTTGTCTTGGCCACATCATCAGTACAATTAAGATAATTCTGAGAGTGGTGAACAAGATCAGTTAAAACAAAGCCAAAAGTTAACAGCATCAGTGGATATGCATAGAGAAGGCTCTTTGTCGAATGAATAAGAAAAATATCCCATAGGGACTGAAGACCCAGTCTTCTTCTTAAACAGGTTTTCCTGCACTTTCTATTGATGGCATGGCAAAGAGGTCCACTTCTGGAAACTCTCTGATCAGAAGGAAAAAAAAAAAAAAAAAAAAAACACCCACAACATTTGAGAATTGGAAAGTTCAGCTCCCACTCACAATCCTGGGAAAAGTGCCTGCTCAGACAGTCGGCCACGGTGTTCTATATGCCTGAAAGGTAGGTGGCTGAGATGTGGATCTGGTTGGCTATACACCAATTCCACAGCTTCAATGCCTCAGCACAAATGGAAGAGGATCTTGCCCATGTCCTTGACGATTTGTGTAGATTATGTTGTCTGTCATGACTTTGATTATATGAGCCCTGAATAAGGGAAAGAAATGAATACAGGCATTCCTGTCTCCACTTAATTCCAAGAAGTTGATCTGCAGAAGACATTCTTGGACAGACTATTTGCCCTGAATAGTGTGTTCCGACACGTACTTCGACACATCATGGATGCATCCAAAGTTATAATGATGGTAAGGAGGCGGCTGGATAAAAGGAAAGTCTACAGACTTTGGACAGGTCTGACACCCAGCAAGGAACAGACAACTGCTCATTTAGCCAGTGTTTGCTCAGGATATAGACTATTCTGAGCCATCCCTGGAGACCGTGAAAGTGTAACTGGTGGGTTGTGTTACAAAAGTACAAGCTATCATTTGTCCTAATAGTTGGAGGCAATTTCTGGCTGACATTTGAGGGCTTACTTGTACCATTGAAGTAGGGCTTGTTAGAGCCATAAGCTGTCCAGAGGGAGGTAAACTCTGGCTGCAACAGCATCCAGAGAAGCCCCTATGAAGTCTGCTGTACGGGTGTGTGTGTGTGAGTGTGTCAAAGTGGACTTTTCAATGTTGAGTTGAAGTCAACCTGTGGAAAAGGGACATTGCTGTCAAAGGGTGGTCCCCTGGTAGTGCTTTCAGGCCTTAACTACAGATCACAACCCACTCCAGGTCTCCTTCGCCATCCCATCTTTTATTGTAAGTTACACATACAGTGAACAGCCAGCACCTGGGAAGGATGCAATAGCAGCAGCCAGTCCTGCCTACTTCCGCCTTCCTGCTCTTCCTTCTAGTCTACTTGTATAGGCCTAGCTGCTAGAGATACAACAATTGAGTGGAAGTATCCTCACTGCCAACTGCCTGTCTTTCAATCAGAGCTCAATTAGTGTAAACAGGTGAGGACTGGAGTGACAAGATGCTGAGTTAGCACCCCTGTTACAACCACAGAGAAAATGCCATTGTACAATCAGCCCTTGAGCAGCCAATTGATGAGGTAAGGGAAGACAATTATTGCCAACTGAGGGACGTAAGCAGCCACCACAGCCATTACCTTTGAGAACACCCTGGAGGCAAAGGAGAAGCCAAAAGGAAGCACTTAGTACTGGAAGTGCTCCTGACCAGTGTGAAGCAAACAAACCTCTTGTGAGAAGGGTGAATTGTGATGTAAAAAGGTATGCATCCTGAAGGTTTGAGGGCCGTCAACAAATCTCTAGAATCCAGTAATGGAATTAGAGCCGAGAGAATCACCATCCTGAATGTCTGTGATTCCACAAAGGTATTTAGGAGTCTGAGATCCTAGTATTGTTCCCCATCTCCCATTCTTTTTGTGGACCAGAGAACACTTGGAATAGGATCCCTTCCCCTGTGCCAGACTAGAACTGGTTCTCTGGCCCCTATGCATAGAAGAGAGATGGTATCCTGTCAAAGAAAATGTTCCTGAGATGGGTCCCTGAAAAGAGACAGGGAACAGGGGTGGTGGAATGCAGGTTAAATGGATAGAGTAACCCAATTTTATGATCTCCAGCACCCATTAGCTGCACATAATCTGCTTCCATGCAGGTCAGAAAGGGGAGTGTCCCCAAAGGTAAGGAGAGTTGAATGATGCAGGTGAAGATTTATAAGAGGTTTTTCTGGGCCCTCAACCAAACCATCAAAATTGCTGTTTGGATTGTAAGGAGAGCTGTGTAGTGGAGGTGGTCATAACAGGAAGGGTTTTGTTTGTTTTTAAAATATTTCGGCCTCCTTTGATGATTCAGTGGCTCTATGGTAACTGGAAAATTAGACCAGATGAGATCTCTGTGCAGTCTGTGATCTATTAAATTTCCTCCTCTTTGCAAGAGACCTGAGTGTGGCCACAGAGTCATTCATTGTGGGCAAGGATTTGTCCATGATATCAGAAAAGAGCTTAAGTCCATCAAATGGGAAATCGTCTACAGTATTTTGGACTTCCCTAGAAAAACGTAACAGCAGCAACCAAGGTGCTAGACACATGACAACAACAGTAGAGATGGAATGAGCTCCAAGTATCAGTTGCATCTACAGAGGTTTGTAAAGAGGTTCATGCTAAGAGCTCAATCTTCCATAGTTATGTGGTTACAGTTTGCCATCAGAGCCTGATCATTTGCAGCCCTAAACTGGAGGGTCACAGAAGTAGCTCTTATGATCAAAAAGGTCAAGGTGCTTCTGATTTGTATAAGGTGTAAATTTAGTATGGTGACGTCTGCCATGTTCTGTGACAGCCTTCACCATTAAGAGATTTCATGAAGGATGGGAAAATAAAGATTCAGAATTTCTGTCTGGAACAAACTACTAACTATCAGATCATTTACACATTGATGGTACCATAGCCAGCCTCTGCCAGATGATTTGGCATGTTCCAGCATAGCCTCGTTCAATGGGAATGCCACTTGACCAGAGGGTGTTGTGTGTATAATGTCCAAGACCGCATGCTGTGATTCTTGGACCTCCTCTAAGGGGATCTGGAGTGAGTCAGAAATACGTTTCATCAGCTCCTGAAACTGCTTGAAATCATCAGCAAGAGAAGGAGGGGGAGGCATCAAGGCCTCATCCAGCAAAGATGATGAAATATGAGTTTGAGGTGTCATACCTCATCTGCTCTAGCCTCTTGTGCCTCGAAAGTCTCCTCCAGTGGGTGAGGCTGTTGAGGAGGAAGTAAGACAGCAGGTGATTGAGGATGACCATTGAGAATGACAAACAGGAGTATCTGGGAGTCCTTGATAAATGCTGATGATAGGTAGCCCACGGGTCCCAATACGCCCTCTGAGGGAGACCATAAAGTAGATGAGGAAGCATCCAGTGCTGCTCAAGCCAATGAGAAGGGATAAAAAAGTGAAGGTGACAGGAAGATGCCCCTTTGGTGCTAGACAGGAGACTCCTGCAAAGATACAAGAGTGTCTGAGGAGTCATCCTCAACATAGTCCTAAGGAGGGGAGGGGGCCAAGATAATGTAGGTGAGGATGGTTGACTGCCTGGTGCAAGAGTTCTAAGGACTGCCTTTGTGAAAGATAAGGTCCCAGTGACCCCAAAGGTCTCGTTATTGACAGACCTTTGGTACCCACTAACAAAGGAGACTCCAGCTTGTCTGAAACAAACAAGTCTATACTGTATCAAAATTCCTGTAGCACCAGGTGTATCTGTGCCAACAGTGACCAACTTAGGGACCAAGGAGGTACTTGTCATGTAAATGATGGTACTGATGTTGACGGCTTTGAGTCTACTGATGAAGTGGTCTGAGACATCTGTCTGGGCACCAAAGAGTCTGAGGGTTCATAGACTTCTTTGGCACAGTGTGTAGAGTCTCTGCTGCAGCAGTTTGCTTATACAGCACCATGGGAGGTTTCAATGCCATAGAGAGGGTTTCAGTACCATGGGCCGTTTGGTTCTGTAAATCTTGGAAGAACTTGAAGATTTCTATGAGCTGCCAATGCCAGAGCAGCGTGGCATCTCAGCAGTCCCCGACTCAGTCAGTTTTAGTAGTGACCAAGTCTTCAATAAAGGCTCTCTCTGAGAGGATCTGGCAGTCTTCCTCTGGGAGCCTTATCAGACCATCCATACTCTATTCCTGTGAAGAACTTGGTGAGCAGGGTATGGAGGTCAATGAGGCGCTGTGTTCACTCAGAGGCTGATGTACACAGCTCGACTAGAGGCTAGTCACAGGGACTGCTCCATCATAAAGATTCTAAATTATTTCCATTTTTTCCTAAATCTGCTTTTAAAAGACACAGAGCTTTTACACTTTTTGTTGGAATATGGGTGTCTCCCAGACAATGGAGGCACCAAGAATGTCTTTTGCTAACTGGAATAGATTCCTGGCAGCTGAGGAAGCATTTGAATCCTGGGGATCCCAGCATACCCCAGCAGCCATGACCCCAAAAAAAAACCCCTAAAGTGGAGAGAGGGGAGGAAAAAAGGGGGCATTAAACAAAGAAAAACCCCTAAAGTATTGAAAAATCAAAAAAGTACATAAAGATGAGTAAACTAAAATTAAATTATCAGTAAAGGGTAAATACAAACCAAGTTCAAAACTGGCATGCTAACCATTCCATGTTGGGCCAGAGTGTGGCTGAGGAGGTAGTTCTCCTACACAGCTCTCTGTGTACTTAGTATGGGGCACGAGGATGTCTGGAGCACATGCGGGTCAAATGGCCACTACTACCAAACATCTCCTATCAAAGATGCACATGCACCTAAAATGGATTACCCTTAGGGACAGTACTCTAAGAAGAATATGTTGTTCTGTCAAGGCAGAGACCTCCAGCTATGACGGTGATATAGCTATCTTTACTGCCTGGCTCTCCTGCCACCTTCCACTTTCCCCCACAGGGCAGCTCTGAGCCTCATGACACACTACCTGCTGGTGATGGTCTTCTCTGTTCGGAGAACCTGCAGCTGAAATATGGGGCCTGTCTGTCTGCCTAAGCCTTGAATTACTAGTATCAACTTTTGTCTCTCTTCAAACTATATTTATGAGCCACTTCTGAGGGCTGAGCTGTGATTCTACCAGTGAGGAACTGAGTTTCTAAAGCTTCAGTGAGTTGATTCATAGGCGCACCCAAAAGGTCTGGATGTTTCTTGATGAGTTATCTAATCTAAGCAGCCTCTGGACTCTGCCCAGATAAGCTGATGCATACAGGATTTTCCATGAGATTCCTAGTACTCACAGTTTGATCATAAGCGCTTAACATATTTTTAAAACTCCTATTTGGTTTTGGAGCAGGTGTTAATTTTGGTGGAGAAGTTGCAAGACCATTGTTGAAGCTCCATGAGAGATTTCAGTTTAACAGGGGACAGATTAGGGAATACTTGATGAATATTTGGGAATAGACTCTAGCTCCCCATAAAGACAGTTTAGAAGAGGGTTTGTTTTCTATGTGTTTGGAACACACAAAAGGAGTTATGTATTATTACTATTTAGGCATTAGAAAGATGGTTTTTTAAATGGGGGTCTCCACTCCAGTTTTTCAGAATGCTTTGGTACAAAGGGGAAATGGACATTTGGGACAAGACTTCTGAGATCCATTACTGCATGCAAATGGATAACGAGACAGGATCCACTCCTGTCCTGAGATCCCACAAAAACAGCTGGGTCTACACAGATGGTGGCAAATTTACCGCCATCAGATTGATTGCTCTGGATCCACTGAGCAGTCTGTGTAGACCCACTCAGTCGATCCAGCAAGCGACGCAGAAAACAAACCATATGAAGTCTTTGGTCAGGGTGTCTGATGGGTTCTGTGAAGCTGGGAGGAACTGGGGGAGATAGAGAAACAGATCATCTTAAATAGTATAGGCTAGGAACAGTGACATTGCCCTCTATTAAAATGTTATTAAAATGAGTGCCAGTACAGAAAATCTCTACTTGCAGCATCTGCAAAGATCTAGCAACAAGAGCAGGTAATTGTGGGTTCTGTGCTGAGCTGGGGAAGCTCTATATGACACATTGTGAATTCTGTACAAGTTTGTGGAGGACAATCCCAGACACTGGGACTCGCTGCCAGCCCTGCTTTTCACTATACAGGAGATCCCACAAGCCTCAGCAGGTTTTCCCCCCCCTTTGGACTCCTCTTGAGGCTTACTCAACCTCATTGTTAAGACTGGGAGGCGCAGGAGATGGTGGCGTGTGAAGCATCTCCAGAACCCAGAGGTCAAGCCTACACTTGTGTCCCCCAGGCCCCACGCCCCCCCCCTCCCCACGCAGGGCAGGAGAGGGAGTCTGTACTTGCAGGGGGGGGCGGCCCATGAGGCGCAGGGGGTGCAAATGTAGGCTTGGCTCCACCACACCCCTCTGCACTTACCTGGCACATAGTGCCTGCCTCTCCTACTGCAGTGGCAGCCTTGGAGCCTGGCACCAGCTTTCATGAAGCAGCCTCACCCCCCAGTCGGGGGAGGGGGGCTGGGCCAGCCCTTCACTATGCGTGGCGGAGGGAAGTGCTGAGGGGCACTCCTCAGAGCCTCTTGTGCCTCCCACCTCCACCTGTCATGAAGGGCCAGCTGGCACCCTGCACTAACCCACCGCTCCAGCCCCACAGCCCAGTGCCGGCTCAGATGAGGCAGCCTCACCCTCCCCGTTTCCCCCCCCCCCCAGCCTGGGAGTGGGGGTGCCGGGTCAGCCCTTCATGATGGGTGGAGGGTGCAGGAGCCTGGGGGATGGCTGCTCCCACTTCTGCAGCCCACCTCCCCCCCCCGGACACACTCCATGAAGGGCCTGCCCAGCCCCCCCCAGACCAGAGGGCGAGGCTGCCCCATCTGAGCCAGCACTGGGCTGGAGCAGCGGGTCCGTTGCCCTTCACAATGGGCAGAGGGTGGGGGGCACAGGAGGCTCTGCAGCCTTCAGGGCCTCCTGCACACCTCACTTCCTACGCATGACAAGCCGGCCCAGTGCCCGGGGGCCCCCCAACCTTCCTGGCATCAGTACGCCACTGGCAAGAGAGGCATGTCTTGGGAACTGCCCAGTGTGTGTTACGACTCCGAGAGCGACTCCAGACCCAGGCCCTTGCACAGGAGAGCTTGATATGGGCCTAAAGAACCCAGGAGTGGCAATACAATCGAGGGATGAAGATATGCACCTTTGAACTGGGGGACCAGGTTTGCTTTTGTTACCTTCCACCAACTCAAAGCTTCTAGCCAAGTGCCAAGGCCCCTTCAAAATGTGCTGCTGCATAGGACCGATGGACTATGAGGTCAGGTTGCCAGGGCGATGGAAGGAGGCATGCACTTACCATGTAAACGTGCTGAAGGCCTGGAAGACCAGGGAGCCCTTATGGATAGCACAGGCACCCCCAGAGCCTCAGCTGGGACCTCTAGCAGAGGAGCCCTGGGACCCGAGACCAGCGGTAGTGGGAGAGGGCCTTAGCCCCACACAACGTGAGCAGATATGATACCTTCTGCAGGACTTCAGACATTTTGTCGACACATCCAGGGCAGATTAGCATCCCTATGCCCTCACATCGAGAACCCCTCTGGACAGAAGGTGGGGGATGACCATCAGTTCCCCCTCGTAAGCAGTAGTGATTCACCCTATAGCCCATGGGTAATCCCATAAGTGTTACACCCTCACCATCTCTTCACATCAGCCTTACTCCACACCTACCCTACTCCATTACTACCTTGCCCTGGCACTGGGCCTAGATGGAAGCAAGTACCAGGACCTTTCCTAAGCTCTTTCCACTGACTGTGGCCAACAGGCAAATATTTCTGTCATGACATCCTCCTTTGCTATGTTTTAGACATTGTCATTTTGCAACAGAACATTAGCGAATTAAAGTGCATCCCGCCCACTCCTGATACAGGTGCCCCAAGGGATTCTCACCAGGACCTGCTGCTGCTGCTATTTAACCAGTCACTCACTGCTTAAATATGACTCTCGTAACTGTGACAGAAAAGCTGCCAGAGCCTGGGACTTCCTGCATCTGGGAGAGAGGCATAGTCCTGATTCACAAATCAAAGGCACCAAGTTCTGTTTCTGCACAGCCATGAGATGTAAAAAGCAGCCACGGAGCTGACAGTGCCGCGTATGTTCCAGCCAACTCGAGAGTGGACAGAAGAAGTTGAGATGTCCAGGACACTGACTGGGGCTCTAGGCCTGGGCAAGGCAAAGGCACCTCAGTACCTCTGGGGCCACAGAGAAGAGTGTGATCAGTTTTAAGAACCATGTATACTCCTCCGAGCCACCAGGCACTAACAGATCCACCAGGCATGAACACTCTCCCAATAGCTGTGCATCGGGGGCTGTGCTGCCACGAGGGCAGCCCTGCGCTGTAGGAAGCCAGAGCACTATTGCCAACACCAAGGGTTCAAAAACCAGGCAGACGTAAATAAAATTAAAAAACAATTAAATGGGGTTTTTTGGACAGTCTTGGACTGTTGATCTCCCACTGCCTTCCCCTGCCTCCCAACATGAGAGACGATGACAGCATCACCAATGCAATTCTGGCCAGGGCCACCCCCCAAGTTCTGGGACCCAATGTGTTAGGCCCTGGACAAAACAAAAAGTAGGACAGGTCCTGTGCAGACAAACTTACAATGTAGTACAAAACACCCTGCTGAGGTTATGCCATGGGAACTGAAACTGGGACTCAAACTTGTTTTACCTAGGGGCCCCCATACTGCCATTAGATGAGCACAGCTGTTAATCTTGTCTTAGCTGGGCAGGATTCACACTAGTGCCCTACAGGCGAAGGCTCTGTAGCTCATTCACAATGCCCTGAGGCACTAGTGCCACACTTTAGGGCTGGAAAGAACAGCTTATTTAATCAAGTCTTGGGAACTCATGGGCTGCAGCTCGGCACACACACAATTGGCCATATTCTGCTCCGTCTCTCTCAAACACTCTTCATCTGTCAGTGACAGCTCCCACTAACTAAGCACAAATGCTAATATTGCAACAGTAAAGCAAATATTTAACACAATGTACAAACTCAATTTTAAAAACAGCGTTTCACAATTCAGTCATTCTAACAGCTATTTACACTAACTTTTAGAAAAAAGATGTATAGCCTCATTTACGCTGCTTCAGTCTTCAGCCGGGTTTGAACTCACAACTGCCCAACACATAGCAAAGGCTATGCCCTCTTCTGCTACAGCTATAGTAGTCAATGGGGTAGTGGAAGGGGAAGCGTGCTATGCATGCTCTTTGTGGACCAGCCCACTCTGGGAGAGAACGCACATACCACCAGTGGATAGTGTGAGACTGCAGTGGGATGCTAAGCATCAGAATTCTTGAATCCTTTTCGTGGCTCTGTAACTACTAGAGTGTGATGCGTTCCCAAACAGCAGAGCCAAAGGTAACAAAACCTGTTTAGGTCATCTGGAGCAGTGGTTCTCAATCAGCGTACGTGTATCCCTGTGAGTATGCAGAGGGATTCCAGGGGATCTCAACTCATCTAGATATTTGCCTAGTTTTACAACAGGCTACATAAAAAGCACCAAAGTCAGTACAACCTAAAATTTCATATGACTTGTTTATACTGTTCTATATACTACACACTGAAATGTGAGTACAATATTTATATTCTTATTGATTTATTTTGTAATTATATGGTAAAAAATGAGAAAGTAAGCAATTTATCAGTAGTAGTGCACTGTGACGTTTTTGTATTTTTATGTCTGATTTTGTAAGCAAATCGTATTTAAGTAAGGTGAAACTTGGGGTGCCCAAGACAAATCATATTCCTGAAAAGGGAACAGTAGTCTGGAAAGGTTGAGAGCCACTGATCTGGAGGAACTGAACCACTAGATGTAAAAAGATGTAACCCTGAGAGCTAAAGAACCAGCTCTCAGTAGCCTATTCAATTATTGCAAGCGTGTGTCAGAGCGATCATTAGTATTTGACCATGTTCTTTCCCTTTAGGGTGCTACACAAGAGTCCTGTAATTCTTGATGATCGATTGGGGTTGGTTGATGAAATAGATGATTGAGAAAACAACAAGTACAAGCATTACTTTACATTCAGATAGTTCACTCATTAATATAACCAAGCAACCTAAAGCTACTGTGATAAAGTCAGGCTAGATGGCTTTAAAAGGGTGTGCCAGGGCCAGTCTGAGGGCCCAAAAGGGTTAAAAACCCTCTGCCCTGCAGGCAGGAGAGAAAGCACAGCAGGGCAATTAATAGCACCTGGGCCCAATGAAGGGGTATTTAAACCCTGCCTTGTTTAAAGAAGGAGGTGGGAACAAATGCAGGGGAAGCCACCAGAAGGTGTGGAGCAGCTGGCGAAGTTTCTTTCCCAGGCCAGGAGACAGAGCTCCTCTAAAGCCAGGGGAGAAGAGGTAGCTGGGGGCGCCCTAGCCCCTAAGCAGAGGTAAAAAGCGAGACCCACCAGGGGGAGGCTGGCATTTTGCCACACTACAGACAGAGAGCTCTTAGGGTTTTAGCCATGCTATACTCATGTTCTCCTAAGGCTGACAGAAAACAAAGACCAAAGAAATCAGTCAGTGCAGCACATCAGAGCACAGTTCACAAACCGATTGACAACATCTGGGACCCCGATGAACCCAAAACATAGGGAACGGGGTTATTTCATTTATACCCCTCCTTCATTTAATCACTCAGATGAATTATCATGCGTGCCCATGTTCCACGGCTGAACTAAGGTAGGTCACTGCCCCTTGTCCATATGTGGCATCCCAGGTGCACATATTCATGTTTCCAAACCAAAGCATGTGTCAATCAGTTTCTGAATAGATTCTATATGTCAATGCGGTCCCGCCCAGCAACTAAACTGTGAAATATTTCAGAAGTTCCCAAGGTGTCCCCCTATTTCAAGGTAACTTCTGCAAGCTTGCATTTCTTTGGGGTCACTTGTTTATCAGATCGAACGAGAAGGCAGGATGTTCCTGATCTAAGGTTAAGCCCTTGGCCTTCATTTTTAGGTGAATCAAACAACCCTTAACATAAGCTTATCACACCAGGCCTCTCACCAATAAAATAAGGCCTTTATAGCACTGCAAGCCTAACGACTCACTGATTTGTGTTCTCTTACTTGCCGCCAGGAGGTTTCACGCTATCAGTATCATACCGTATAGAAGGGGGGGCTGTACCTGCCTATCAGTCTGGGAGGGAGCCGACACCCCCTCTCGGCCCACCTGTGTGGGAGAGCTTTAAGCAGAGGATTAGCTCCCTATAGTCTATTCCCCGGGCCCAGGGGCAGGGCAGACAAGCTGTCTGCAGCCCATGAGGCTTCACAAGCTGAGGAAGCTCCAGGGTTGGCGCGGCACGGGGGGAGGACGACACAGGACTCCCAACTCTACCGCATCCCAGCCCAGGACCCTAACAGTGGTGGAGCATCCTGCCACTGGATCAGCGAGGCTCCAGCCAACACTCGCTGACAAGTGCGTAGGTTCAAACAAAGCTGGACGGGGGTTGGCTATCCTAGGCTACTTGCTCCACCCCTGCGCCCGTGTACCTGTATCCCAAGTAGTCATCCACTTCCTGGGGATAAATCGCCGGCAGCCCTAGCCGGCCCTCATCATCACCAGTGTCCAGCTGCTCCGTCAGGTTGCAGGCGGCAGGCAGCTCTGGCAGGCCCTCTAGGCTCCAGCCAGCAGGCAGCTCTGGGGCTCTTCAGAGGGGTCGGGCTCAAGTCCCAGCACTGGGGGGCAGAAGACACATCCTTCCCCTCCAGCAGCTCCCCAAGGACTGAGCAGTAGGGCCCAACTTTATTCTTCCTGTTCCTGTTTTGCGCCGCCCCTCTGCTTCCGGCGTGGCAGGTATGGCTTCCTTAGCTCCGTCTCCAGGGGTTGAATGGCATCTCTTCCCTGTCCGTCTTAGAAGGAGGTCACACCCCTTGCTACACACTCCAAGAGTGTTATCACAAAGATTTGACTGGGTCACAGATCAACATCTCCTAGCATGGACCAGTAGCAGCATCATAAACCCCTACATGGGTCTAGCTGCTAGCAGGTGACAGAGCCACACCATTAGAAGCACCTAATTCACCATAGTCCTTCAGAAAGACTGCGGCAAAGTGACTGAGAGTTGGCTCGGTTACATTAGCGACCTGCTTTCTATCCTAGTGCTACCTGAAGTGACCTTGTACAAGTGCTCACTTATCCAGGAAACAGGGTGAATATCCTCCAACGTAGCAGCATGACTGCCTGGCTAGTAATAAGGGTTGGGAAGTACACAAACATTAGCAGCTGTCTGACGGACAAGAACCCATATCACCTGATCTTACCGTTTAGCACACCTTCCCCCAGCCTCCAGGGCTCTGTGGGAAGGAGATGCTCATTTGAGATTTTGCACTCCCAAAATTACATGGCAGCTAAAGGTTTCCTCATTATCATGAGC
The DNA here is from genome assembly GCA_007922155.1 of Mesoclemmys tuberculata. Taxonomy (NCBI): domain Eukaryota; kingdom Metazoa; phylum Chordata; order Testudines; family Chelidae; genus Mesoclemmys; species Mesoclemmys tuberculata. The sequence goes on from ML675609.1 coordinate 63,634,899, forward strand.
TTGCCTGCTGCAGAGTCCAAAATCAATTACTAGAGTTAGCAATACATAGCTGCATCATTGTGGCTGCTTCCTAAATGACTCTGCCAGCATGTCAACAGGGGGCAGACATTATCTGGCCCTGAAGTTGCAAAAAATAATTAAATAAACTTACATTATTGTTAAGGGTTTGCCAAAACCAGGTGCCCTGCAAAGTGGGCTTCCATCCAGTTTACAGAACACAAGTTAATGCTGAATTCAGAATAGCTACCTGGGCATTAAAGTCCATAACACAAACAAGAATCCTCCACAGAGATCCAAGGCAAATGCTGTCAAAGGCTCAGCTCTGATCAGTTACTTGGGTTACAGGAGCAAGAACCTGGTGTCACACAGAACTGGGCTCTAATAGAAGCAGCCAGCCCTTTTTGTGACCTGCTAGGCTCTGATTGGCCTATGCTTGCTCCTGGCCCTTCTAGCAGCAGAGGGCCAACTCTCATTGGTTCTGTCTGCAGATGATCATGGGAGACCTCTCTAGGCAAGCCCTGGAAGTCTGAACTCACTGCTTTTCTCTTCTAATAGGACACCTGCCTAGGGTGGAGTGTGCCAGGGCAGTAAGGTCTCCAGCTGGGAGCAGCAAATAGCTGGTACACCCTATCACAATTACCTTCCTAGAGTGCAAGCCCGAAATGGACCACTGGGACACCTGGTATGTATGATCTCCTGTGTGGCACAGGCCATAGGTGTCCCCACAATAATTTCTGAGGCATCTCTTTTTGGAAAACATTTAACTCGTATTTAAAAAATTGCTAATGATGAAGACTCCATCACAACCTTTGGTAAACTATTCTTTTTTAAACTTTGGGTTCATTGAAAGAACATTTCACACACACACCACACAGAAGAGATCCCAGCTGGAGAACAATCCCCCACAGATGGAGTAATTGTCCATTAACTACACCAGCTAATAACCAAAGGCAGGGCTGGAGCAGCTGGCAAGCCAGCAAGGGAACAGCCATGAAGTTTGGATGGGGAGTCAGGTGGCAGCAAAAGCCTGTTCTAAGGTCCAGTCATATATCGAGGCACTTGCTCAATTTGCTCCTCATGCAAGCATTCAAGTTCTGTAAAAAGAGAGTGGCCCTTGTCAAGCCTGGCCACGAAGCCGTGTCATCACAGGTCCTGATCTCAAATGGGACAAGTGATGTCCTGGAGGCAGGACACTGAGTGACTGAAAATCACCACTGGCTTATTTTGAACCCTGTGGGAGGAGGGAAATCTCTGGAAGTTCAAAGCAAGTGAATTGTCTGCAGCAAGCGAATTGTCTGCAGCAAGCTGTTACCCACAACTTGCACTGAATTTCTAAGCGATTACTCTGATGGTGGAGCGCTCCCCACTCTGGAAACGTTAGCTCTTGGAGAGCTATGTTAATCACACCACATAGATCTGACTAGCATATAAACACCATCATCTTAACCACTGCTTGGCACATCATAAATACAAGAGTTTGAAGGTGACCATTGGTCATTTGCCCAGTGGAGAGTGCTGTAAATTTAGAGAGCACGAGAACAGCCCAGGAGAGAGTGGGAGACAGCTGTTTCATTTCTACATCTTACAGAAAAATATTTCTATGAAGTGTAATGTTTGGAAAATGTCTAACAACCAAGTTCAAACTTTCTACAGATTATAAGGATTTAGCATTTGTTGTCTATATTGGGAGAGATGGAGAGAGAGAGAGATAAAAGGAGGCACAAACCTTTAAGACACTTGGAATGCAGGAGAATTTACAGAATGTGGAAAAAATGTAAGAAAAGCCAAATAAAAGAAATAAAGACAATTATGACATTTGCAAGACAGTCTCTGGAGAAGTCAGCAGGGTCCCTGTTACAGAGAAGGGATCGCAAATGACAGACAAAGCAGTTGTTAAAGAAAATGTACACGGATTTTTTTAAACCTTGGACTTCACTGGGGGGAGCATGGACAGGAACTAACGTCGAAGGCAAATACCTTTTCCAGAAGGAGAAAAGGAACTAGCCCGGGAGCTCAGTCCCCCTCCCCCCAGCAGGGGTAAAGGAATTCGATTTCCTGAGCAGCAGCAATGCTTGAAGCAACAGCCAAGCTCCTGCAGCTTGGAGAGGAAGCAGCCTCTGCAGGAAAGGAGCGTCCAGCAGCGCACTTGACTAGCTCCCAGGAAACAGGAGCGGAACCTGCCAGTGGCTACACACGTCCATCAAAGGGAGCTACGGGGAAAGCGGTTTTGCTTTAGCAGTGAGGACCGAATACTGCAACGCTATAGCTGGGGAGTGAGACGTGCTGTGGGGGAGGCTAACACTGAATCTGCCGGTATTTTGCCTGACTCTAAGACAATGCTATCAGCCACTCCGCTCCAACCCACTCGAGGAGCCAGGGACCCCTGTCCTGAAGGGGCCCCATTTTGAGGAGCCTGACTTACAGACAAGGGGTAGGGAAGGACAGGGACAAAAGCAGGTGAGCGAGCAGTGTCAGGCACATGCTGGTCAGTGCCAGGATCTTTCTTACAGTTTGCTGTGAGGTCCAGGCCCACCGGGAGCAGTGTGCTGTGACGAGGGAGGAGTGTGTTTCAATGAGGACAGTGGGAGAGCAAAGTGGACAGGTTGGGGGCCTTCCAGGCAGAGCCTATACATGGGGCCTGGTCAAAGCCAGGCCATGGGAGTGAAGCTAACCTACGATGTTCCTGCCAGCTGGCTCTCCTGGACAAT
>ML675609.1:63642606-63695152 GCA_007922155.1 Mesoclemmys tuberculata
AGATGATCATATTGGTCCCTTCTGACCTATGAGTCTATGAGCTGAAAGTCAGACACTGCAAGGTGTGCCACCTTTCCTGTGCCTTCAGCCAGGGCGGAACCAGCCCCTGTGTCTCCTGAGCACAATCCCTACATCAGGGCAGGGGAGGAAAGGAAGGAAAGTGAGCCCAGTAGCTTCCCCCAAACCTGTTCAGGTCAGGGCTGGCCCTCGCTTCCTGCTACGGGGAAGAAAGGGCACAGACACGCCACCTACACACCCCCCACCTGCACAGAGGCACTATGGAAATAATAAAAACCATAATGTATCTCATGCAATCTGGCTTCAAGGACAAACCCAGCCCCACGAACAGTCTTCTGGAATAAACAGCTCCTTCTGTTACACAATGCTGCCCTCAGCCTTCAGCTTCAGGCAATTTACCTTGTTCTCAGACACCACTATCACCCTTGGGAAATACTTTACTGCCTCCTACATCTCACACCACTCTGTGCCTCTGCCCCCTTCTCTGTGAACAGCCCCCAGATTCAGTTCCTGGTCCTGTTTTCTCATAGCTACATAAGGCTTTAAGGCCAGAAGGGACTATTAGCTCTTCTAGTATGGACTCCTGCATAACACAGGCCAGAAAATTTCACCCCTTTATCCTGCTATTGAGCTCAATAATTTGCATTTGACAAAAGCATGTCTTCTAGAAAGGCCTCCAGTCCAGATCTGAAGACACCAAGAGATGAGGAATTACCACTTGCCTTGGCAGTTTGTTCCAATGGTTAATTACTCTCACAGGTAAAAATCTCTGTCTTATTTTCAATCTGAATGTGTCTGGCTTCAGCTTCCAGCCATTGGTTCTTGATCTGCCTTTTTCAACTAAATTAAAGAGCCCTTTCCTCCCTGGCATTTTCACCCCATGAAGGGGCTTATATGCTGTAATCAAATCACCTCTTCATCTTCTTGTTGATAAAATACATAGACTGAAGGTCTTGAGGGTTGTAGAAAATGCCTGACAGTCATTTTTCTGGCTGTTGTTTGCACCATCTCCAATTTTTTCAACAGCCTTTTAAAATGTGGATCCCAGACTTGGACATAGGATCAGGTCTCAACAACGAAGCCACCTCTGTACTCCTACTCACGAATCCCATTTATACATCCAATAATGGTATTAGCCCTTTTTGCCACAGCATGGCACTGGGAGCTCATGTTTTAGTTGCTTGTCCACCAGGACCATTAAATCCTTTTCAGTCCCTGCTTTCCAGAACATAGTACCTCAGTCTGTGGGGATGGCCTGCATTCTTTTTTTCTTGGCTGTATCAAGGCACATTGTGTTTGAATGGGCCCAGTTTACCAAACAATCCAGATCACTGTATGTGACTGCCCTGTGATTTTACATTTACTTCCAGTTTACTGATGAAAATGTTGAATAGTTGGACCTAGAACCGATCCTTGCAGAATCCCATTGGAAACACCTCCATTCACTGATGATTCCCAGAGAGAGCTACTTTTGGGATCTGCCACTTAGTTCTTAATCCAGTTATGTGCTCTACTGATATTGTGTAGTGCTAATCATTTAATCAACATATTGCATGGTACTAAGCCAAAGCCTTACAAAAGATTAGTTTTCATCTACCTTGTCCCACTGGGCCATCACTTTCCATGCACTTAACCTAAGCTCCACTGTACACAGGCGATACTCAATTGTATGTGTTCTTTGACAACTGCAGTGAGTCCTCCCCAGCTGACCTCTGACTGCCCGGGCCTAGTTAATCTGTGACCATTAACTTTCTTCAGCTAACGGTCTCCAAAACAGCAGTGCTCTTCCTGGGCAAGAAGCGTTTAACATGAGTGCTGCTTTTAGAATCCTTCTGGCCAGGGGGCTCTCTGCAGGCCCCCTGCCTCTGGTTTTCCTCTTTTCAGGACCCTTTAAGTCAAGAGCTCAGAGAAGCTGTCTCAGGTTAACAATATCCCTGCCAGGGAATAGTTTCATACCAGAACCAGTTTAGAACAAACCAGAGGCCCCAACCTAATCCAACACCACAAAGAAAAAGTCCATCCTTAGCGCTGATATTTTCACTCACCTACCGGGCTCTTCTTCAGCCTTGGTCATATCTCCCAGTCAGTCCTCCCGGCTCTCCCTCACTGGGACTCGGATGTCCAGCCCCAAACACAGCCAGGGTTTCCTACTCCCCACACCCCAAAGCCTCCTGCTCACTGGGTTTTACCCTCCAAGCTGCCTGGTGTCATGGTCCCTGCAGGAGCCCTTTGCCTTCCCCTCACCCTGCTGCAGTGTCCCCCACCACAGCTGCAGCCATGTTATAAGGAATTTCCTGATTCCCCTCAGGCAGGGCTCGTTCTGTAATCAAGGTGGTTTAGCCTGAGGCTCTGCAGCCTATAGGGTCCCGCTAACCTGCTACAACAGGTGTCCTCAAATAAGCACAAATACTCTCTCTCCTTCTTTGAATTAGACCTTCTCTGTATCACTTTTGCCCATGATTTTGGTGTCATCCTCAAAGGTGAACTCTGGCTATCTCCCCATCTCCCAACACTGCCCATGTAAGCCATTGCTCAAGTGCTCTTCTACTTTCATGCCCTCCTATGTTCTCACTGTTATTACACCTCAACAGTCTGCAGCTTCTCCAGCTTCCACAATCCACTCCATATGTCATGAAAAGAAGTGTGACCACTCTGCAAATCCTACCACTGGCTCCCCGTTCATTTCAGGGAGCAGGCATTTATAAAATGCGATATTGTGGTTAGGGCAATAAGCTGGGAGTCAGGACCCAAGCTCTATGCTCTGCTCTGCGACTAGCTTGCCCTGTGACCCTGAACTGGTCATTTTAATGCTCTGTCTCTCACATTACCCAACAGTAACTGGCCTGCACTCTCTCTCAAGGGTGCTATGAGGGTTATTCAATGTTTGTAAAATGCTTTGAGATCCTTACACAAAATGCATTATAGAAACGCAAGCTACTGTTATTAATGAAACTCCCTCTATGGACATACTTCAGCTGGCCTCATGGACTTTATCTCTGCTCCACTCCCTCGACTCTTCTAACACAGACCTGCTTCTCTTTTTGTCCACACAATCCTGCCTCCTCTGTAGCTCCTGCTCTGGAGAGCAGCCTCCATGGATTTCTCACTTTCCTTACATAACTAATGAAAACATATTTTCTCCCATGCCCACAGCTGAGTTTCTCCTATATTATATATTAACATATGCTATGATACTATCCAATTCTGGGATTCTCAGTGTATATTAAAGACACAACAAAAAGAATTTTATAGCTGGGAACTACGTTTCTATTTGGGTCGGTAGAAAGGAGGGAAGCAGGCATATCCAGCAGAGCTGGGGCAGGCTGCACGCAAATGCAGGGGACAAAACATTTGAAAAGGAAAGGTAAATTCAAAAGTAGTAAGGTGGGTCTCTCCAGTACAGTCCGTACTCTGTGTAATTAGCAGCTGCAGCCGCTAGCGAGGGAGCAGAGTTAAAGTCAAAGGCTCCCAGCCTGCCTTGGGTTCATAACGTTCCTATCTTTCTATGTCACACGCTATTAAACACAGATCAGAAACAGGATCTGGGATTATAGAACATACTGAACTCAGGACATTAGAAGACTCCTCTCCTATAAATAGGAACCGCTTACCAATTCAGAATACCACACACATATTTTGGCAACATATTGGCCAATAAAAGCAGACAGTCCAACTTGAGGATTATCCTATTACTATTATTTTCAATACAGAACAGTGAATGCCACTGTACCAGAATTTAACCCCCCTGGCTCCTTTAACAAGAGGACTGCACAGCATCTGATTGAAAACAAACATCCCTGAAATCAGCCTCTCTTTGCTCCCTGAACCCACCACCTATTTCTGTACTGTGAAACTCCTGCTTTTTATTGGACAGACATCATGGAAGTCAGAGCCAATCTCTCTGAGAGCAGCCTTTTCCTGTGTCCTGAAACCTGTTGCTTGGCGACGTTGCAGTGGGTTTCATTGGCCCAAACAGCAGAATTGTCATGGAAATAGCATGCTAGAGAGACTCCAATTAGCTATTATCAATTTTGCACAGATTCGTAATATAGGTTTCTAGTTAGATCACACACAGATTTCTAGAAAAAATTAACAAAACCACATGCAACAATCTGTACAAGAGGAAAACGTGAAGGGTTGCTTCCAAACAGGTGCAGCCGATTATCTGAGGCAACTCTGTGCCTGAAAAACGTTATTTTCTTCACAAATTTTAAGAGCGCTAAAAACTTCCAGATAATGGGAAGTCCCTGAAGGTTTTAGAAAGTGTTTTCTCATACTCTGTACCTGGTGTGGCAGCTGCTCCTTTGCAGCTATGGGGAGTTGTGGTTTCCATTTGTGAACATTCAAGTGAAATCTATCATTTTTTGGAAAGAGTCTAAGTCCCGGGGTTCTCAAATATCTTTACAGGTTGAACATTTGGAAAGGACTCAAGACTCCAATCAGTGCTCGGATATGTGGAAATATTTAACTCTCTAAGAAACAGTTTATAAAATAAGCTGTTTCTCTGCTTGATGACTATTCAGGCTTGACTAATGACTTGTCTTCATGCCAGACACCTCGGAGATGGCTCAAGAGGCTAATTTCTAAAACCCGAATTCATAGCATTCTATCAAACGAAGACTTTCTGCATAAAAACCCTAGGGCTGGGAATTTGCAAACAGCCTGATCATAAAATGAACTTTTGGACGCTGGTTTCAAACGTACCTACACTGCATTCATTATTATTATTATTTATATTATTCTGGTACTTAGGAGCCCGCATCACAGACTGAGGCCCCACTGTGCTAGAAGCTGTACAAACACAACAGAACAATGCTCCCTGCCCCAAACAGCTTACAATCTGTGTGAGACAAGAGACAACAGATGCATACGGACAGATAGGAATGTACAAGGAGTCACCATGACAGGCTACAGTCTCCACACACTAGCAGCCTAACTGCTGTCAAGATTTTTGTAGACATCGCAACAAAGAAGTTGTGAGAAGAGATTAAAAAGACTGGGACCATTCAGTTTAGAAAAGAGACAACTAAGAGGAGATATGATAGAGATTTATAAAATCATGACTGATGTGGAGAAAGTGAATATGGAATGTTATTTACTCCTTCTCATAACACAAGAACCAGGGGTCACCCAATGAAATTAATGGGCAACCAGTTAAAAACAAACATAAGGAAGTGCTTCCTCACACAGTGCACATGACTAGGCCCACGGGCCAGTGTTTGAGCTCTCAGAGCAGAAAGGAAGGGACTGATTTCTCATAAGTTGTGGATGAATAAGTGGCAGATGTAGTAATTGCTTGGACATTTGGCGAAGAGGAGTGGACAGGGTGATGCCCACAGCAAGAGAGACAGGCAGAATGGGAGTAGCTTAGGAGACAAAATAAGGAGTTCCATTCTGGCCATGGTGAGTTTGAGCGGTGGCAGGTCATCCAGGAAGTTACGTCAGAGACAGTCGGACACGCAGGCCTGGATGGAAGAAGAGAGCATAGGGTGGAGTGGGGAGGCTGAATCCATGCCAACATATAGGGTCTCTCAGGAATAGGATGTTGAGAAAGGAGAGGCCAGAGTACAGAGCTCTATGGGACTCCTACATAGAGGGAAAAAGGAAGAACCTGAAAGGAGACATTCAAAGACTGGGCAGAAAGGTAGAGAAACTGGCTTTCATGGCCCTGTGCGCTCTATGGAAGAGGAAATGCCAAGGAGCAGAGTGATATTTTGTCCTTGCCCATCAATGCAGTGACAGGCCAGTAACCCTAACTTCAATACCAGGAAAAGTGGCTGAAACTAAAGTACAGTATTATCAGACACATAGATGAACACAATATGATGGGGAAGAGTCAATACAGGTTTTGCAAAGGGAAATCATGCATCACTAATCTATTAGAATTCTTTGAGGGGGTCAACAAACATGTGGACAAGAGTGATCCAGCGGATACAATGTACTTGGAACTTTGATAACACCTTTGACGAGGTCTCTCACCAAAAGTTCCCAAGCAAATTAAGTAGACATGGGATAAAAAGGAAGGTCCTCTCTCATAGATCAGTAACTGGTTAAAAAGGTAGGAAACAAAGGGTAAGAATAAATGGTCACTTTTCACAATGGAAAGAGGTAAGTGGCAGGATCCCCCAAGGATCTGTACTGGGACCAGTGCTGTTCAAATATTCATAAATCATCTGAAAAAAGGGGGTAAAACAGTGAAGTGGCAAAGTTTGCAGATCATACTAAAGTACTCACGATAGAAAACCTAAAGCAGACTGTGAAGGGTTATAAAGGGATCCCACAAAACTGGGTATCTGGGCAGCAAAATGGCAAATGAAATTCAATGTTGATAAATGCAAAATAAGGGACACTGGAAAACATAATCCCAATTATTCATACAAAATGATGGGGTCTAAATTAGCTGTTACCACTCCAGGAAGATCCTGGAGTCACTGTGGATAGTTCTATGAAAATACCTGCTCAATGTGCAGAGGCAGTCAAAAAAGCTAACAGAATGTTAGGAACCATTAGGAAAGGGACAGATAATAAGTTAGAAAATAGAATGCCACTATATAAATCCATGGCATACCCATACTTTGAATAGTGTGCGCAGTTCTGGTCACCACAACTCAAAAAAAAAGATACTAGAATTGGAAAAAGTACAGAAAAGAGAAACAAAAATGAGTAGGGGTATAAAACAGCTTCTATATGAAGAGAGATTAAAAAACCAGACTTTTCAGCCTGGAAAAGAGATGACTAAAGAGGGATATGATAAAGGTCTGTAAAATCATGAATGGTTTGGAGAAAGTGAATAAGGAAGCGTAATTTACTTCTTCAACTAACACAAGAACCAGGAGTCATCCAATGAAATTAATAGGCAGCAGGTTTAAAACAAACAAAAGGAAGTACTTCACACAATGCACAGTCAACCTGTGAAACTCATTGACAGAGGATACTGTGAAGGCCAAAAGTATAGATGGATTCAGAGAAGAATTAGATAAGTTCATGGAGGATAGGTCCATCAATGGCAATTATCCAAAATGGTCAGGGACACAACTCAAAGCTCCAGGTGTCTCTAAAGCACTGACTGACAGACTCTGGGACTGGACAATGGGGGACGGATCACTCAATACATGGCCCTGTTCTGTTCATTCTCTCCAAAGCATCTGGCACCAGCCATTGTCAGAAAATAGGATCCTGGGCTAGATGGACGATAGGTCTGACCCAGTATGGATCTTCTTATGACTCCTAACATAGAATCATAGAAGATTAGGGATGTAAAGGACCTCAGGAGGTCATCTAGTCCAACCCCCTCTTAAAGCAGAATCAACCCCAATTAAATCATCCCATCCAGAGCTTGGTCAAGTCTGGCCTTAATATCCTCAAAGGATGGAGATTCCACCATCTCCCTAGGTAACCCATTACGGTGCTTCACCACCCCTCCTAGTGAAAAAGTTTTTCTTATATCCTTCCTGTAGTAAGGGGCCCAAAACTGGACACAATACTCCAGATGTGGCCTCACCAATGCCAAAGAGAGGGAATAATCACTTCCCTCCATCTGCTGGCAATGCTCCTACTAATGCAGCCCAATATGCCATTAGCCTTCTTGGCAATAAGGGCGCATTGTTCACCCATATTCAGCTTCTTGGCCACTGTAACCCCCAGGTCCTTTTCTGCAGAACTGCTGCCTAGCCCGTCAGTCCCCAATCCGTAGCAGTGCATGGGATTTTTTTGTCCTATGTGCAGGACTCCGCTCGTATCCTTGTTGAACCTCATCAGATTTCTTTTGGCCCAATCCACCAATTTGTCTAAGTCACTCTGTATTTTACCACTCCCCCCAGCTTAGCGCCATCTGCAAACTTGCTGAGGGTTTAATGATCCTCCAGATCATTAATGAAGATGTCGAACAAAACCAGCCCCAGCATGAAACTCTGGGGCATTGTGCTTGATACCAGCTGCCAACTAGACACTGAGCTGTTGATCACTACCCGTTGAGCTCAGTGATCTAGCCAGCTTTCTAGGCACCATTCATCCAACCCATACTTCTGTGACTTGCTGGCAAGAATACTGTGGGAAACTGTATCCAAAGCTTTGCTGAATTCAAGATATATCATATCCACCGCTTTCCCCACATCCACAGAGCCAGTCATCTCATCATAGAAGGCAATCAGGTTGGTTATACATCTTCCTGTATGCCATCTCAGAGACCACTGCAGTTCGCAGATGACCTATGACTACTGAAACGTTTGGGAGGCAGGTTACTGTATCGCTGCTGGAAGTTGTATTTGAGTTCTCAATCAGGGCACAGATACTTTTGCAAGTCCTAGGCCACGCCTGCGATAGTGGAGAAGCATCCTTTCCCTTCCATCCCTGCATTCATACAGCAGCATGGGGGCTCACAGCTTAATAAATGCTGGCTGCTTTGGCTCAGAAACAGACAGACTTTTCATGCTGGGAGGAGTTCTCCTTCACCAGTCGGATTCCAGCTGAGTCAGCCATGTTAAATGAAAACCAAACCAGGTCTGGGGGAAATGATGAATCGCGTCCTGAGGTTTGAGAGGTATTTCATACAGTGTCTTAAGAACGGGACCTACAACAGGGGGCCGGTAAGGCCACGGCAGGCAGTTTAGGAGGCCCATTACCCTTTCCATGTGTGCAGAGAAAGCAGAAAGTCTGGAAAAAGAACAGAAGCAGTCCTTGGTCCCAGGGAGCAGCCAGTGTCAGGGAGAGGGAACATATAGGGTCATCCCAGACCATTGTTCTTTTAAGAGCTTGTGACTAGAGGTGGATCCACAAAGGGACTGAGGCATTACGATGCTGAGCCTTGGTGTGCCAAGCTGTTCGGTACCTAGGGATCCCAGAACGGCCTGTGATCCACAAAGCGGAGCTAGGCATCTAGGCTCCTTCTAGAAGGCACGGGGAGAGACAGTGCCTACCAGTGCGATCCACGAAAGCCAGCACAGGGCTATATGCTAAGCCCTGCCCCCTCTCGGAGATGAGCGCCTACGTCCAGGCTGCAGGTAGCACCTAGCTCTGCTAGTGACCCACGAAGGGGCACCTGCTGCCGGGAGTCAGGCGGCCCAGGCAGCGACAGTGTTCCCTGCAGGAGCAAGTTAGGCGCCTGACCTGCTCCACACACAAGGGCAGATGGAGCAGGTGATGCAGCCACCCACCGTATATCTTCTAGCTCAGTGGTTAGAGCCCTCACCGGGGGAGGAGGAGAAAGGGTTTGAATTTTCTCCTCCTCTGGCAGAGGGGGAAATTGAACGAGAGTCTCCCACATCCCAGGTGATGCTCTACCCACTGAGCTATGGAGAGTCTGGGGTGGGGCTCTCTCAGTCTCCTGATGAAGCTGTTCTATGGTGGCTACATAATGGGAAGTGTCATTGGAGCAGGGAGCCAGACCCAGGGTCTCCCACCTCCCAAGTGAGTGTCCAAACCACTGGGCTATAGAGGCATTTCTACCCTCTCCCTGGCCCAGGGACTATTAAAGGATTTATCACAGTGGACCAGTTCTTGGGAGACACAGCCAGTGAGAGTCTGCCTCTGGAGCCCGGTGTTTAGGGCACCACTTGGGGGGTGGGAGGCCACGGAGGTTTTTCGCCTTCCCCTGCAGCATGGGGCATGAGTCGCTTGCTGGTGGATTCCCTGCAGTTTGAGGTCTTCAAATCTCACTTTTGAGGATTTCAATAACTCAGTCATGGGTTCGGGGTTGTTATAAATGTGTATGGGTAGGGTTTTGTGGCCTGCCTTGTGCGGGAGGTCAGACTAGATGATCATATTGGTCCCTTCTGACCTATGAGTCTATGAGTCTATGAGTCTAAGTCCCGTACTCCAGCTCCATACATGCCTTTGTTACGCAGCCACAATGGAACAGCTTCACCGGGAGCGAGGGAGCCGCACACCAGAACATCCCGGGGTGCTGTGGTCACAGCACACGGCTGAGAGGTGGCAGACCCCTGTTCAAATCCTTTCCCACCCTCTGGCAGGGAGGAGGGAATTGAACCTGCCCACACCCCAGGCAAGTGCTCTAACCACTGGGCTAAAAGTTGTAAGGTGAGACAACCACCAGCTCCTCATCCTCCTCCTGGATTCGGAACAGGCTCCAATTCATGGATTCCAAGGCCAGAAGGACACTTGTGATCTAGTCCAGCGGTTCTCAGCCAGGGGCTGCGAGGCTCTGCAGCTGAAGCCCAGCACCCCACACCCTGGCACCCCCATGGGACTGAAACTGGGAGTGGAGTGGCAGGGAGCCCCGAGCCCCAGTACTCCTGCAGGGCTGAAACTGGGAGCAGAACCGAAGGAAGCCTCAAGCCCCAATGCTCCTTGTGGGACTAAAGCTGGGAGCATAGCCGCAGGGCTGAAACCCCAATATTCCCCCTCTCTGCCCGCCCCCAAGAGTCCCCACAGGGCTAAAGCTCCAAGGCCCCTGCCACCCAGCAGCAGAAGCCAGGAGCCCTGAGCACCCCTCCTGCCCAGGCCCTTGAGTTTTTATAGCATGTTGGGGGGGGAGGCTCAGAAAGAAAAAGATTGAGAACCTCTAATCTAATCCGACCCCCTGTCTAACACAGGCCAGAGAACCTCCCAAAGTAATTCCTAGAGCAGAGCTTTTCGGAAAGCATCCAGTCTTGATTTAAAAATTGTCAGCGATGGAAAATCCACCACGACCTTTGGTAAATTGTTCCAGTTGTCAATTATCCTCACCATTAAAAATGTACTCCTCATTTCAGTCTGAATTTGTCTAGCTTCGGCTTCCAGCCACTGGGTCCTGTTGCAGTTGGGACAGGAACCCGAGGAGCAGCCCAGCCTGGACGTTATCCAATTGCTGAGTTCCTTGTTACAAAAAGCTAAACCTCAGGAAGGGGGTGAGGTTTTAACCCTACAGAATGTGAGGAAGCACCTTTTCACAGACCCCATCCCAGGCCCTATATGCCCTGACAGTGGTTTAAAATAATCCATACATTTAAAAATAGCCACCTAGCATTCTAGCCACACACACACAAATGTTAGCTAGTGATTAAAATGAAAAACATGCCTAAGTTTTCCCTGCAGCCTGACCAGATACACAGCCTTTGCAGTACGCCCTGACAGTCAACTGGTTCAGGATACCTTACAGAGAGTGACTTGCCAGCAGCTTCCTCTCAATCTGATCTCTGTGGTTGACATTTGTGGTAATGAGATGCCCAGAATAATACTGAAGAGACTGACTGTGACCTCACCATATCCCTTTCCCTGATGTGGGATCTCTGCACACACAGCCATAATGCATTGCAAGTACATACCCTTGTCTGAGGTCTCCTATCAATCCTCAGCACTGCCATCATTTTCCAGGGATCTGACCTGCTTATCCTTACCTATATCTGTGTGGATCCCCACCCCTTCCAGGAGAAGGTACGTTAAAGGGGATGGGCCATACAGAATCAGTTATGGGAGATTAAAGGGTTTCCTATCCAGAGATGAGAATCTCTTCAGATTGCAGGATGACTACTTTGTCAGAAGGCATCTAAACAGCTTGTTGGATTCTGCCCCATTTTTGCTGATCAGCATTTTTAAAAAGTTATCCCACAGCTGAATCCATTTCCTCCACCCAGAGATTCTAGCCAGAGTGTGTCCAGGAGTCCGTCCCCATCCCCCCCCTCCCCCCGGGACACGTGCATAAACAGTCACATCGTCATACGAGACAAGTGAAGACTGAATCTTAGGGGTAAAAACCAGATGTTTCCCAATCTTCCTTAACAAAGTTATATTTTATATATGGCTCTTCAATGGATTTATAGCCAATGAAGGGATGTTACTACATTAACTCACGGAGGGGGTGGATGATAAAAACTGGAAAGGAAGAGCCAGACAAGGCAAAAAGAAGCTATCCAGAGGGCTGCAATTGGAGAAGCATGACGAATGGGTAGCACTGTTTTAGAGGGCTCCAACAGAAAGGCAGATTGCCTGGCTGGGAGTGATTGTCCGCAGCTGGAGCATCGCACAAAGACCATCTGGTATTTCTTAAACGTGCTTTCCCCAGGTGATCTGATTCTTGGAATGCCCCAGCAGAGAGAAGAAATAGAGGGACTGAGAGTCTGGGCCTTATTTCCAACGTCCCCCTAATTAGTTAATGGAATCTTATTTGAATCAGTTTCAGTTTCTCCTCTGAATCCATTGCTCTTGCTGCCTTTTCAACAGAAAATTGTAATTTTACATTTAATTTCTAATGTTTTTGTTTGTCTGTCTTAAGCAATTCAATAACTGCACCTCTTAGCACTGTGGCCCAACAGTGCTGACAGGTCAAAAATGTCCCAAACTTCCAAGCCAACTTCCCTTTGAATATCACTCAACTTCAATCTTCCCCATGCCACTTTCAGCCATAGCCTCAGGGACTTATAGACTCATAGGCTCTAAGGTCAGAAGGGACCAATATGATCATCTAGTCTGACCTCCTGCACAACACAGGCCACAGAACCTCACCCACCCACTCCTGTAATAGACCCCTGACCTATGACTGAGCTATTAAAGTCCTCAGATCATGGTTTAAAGATTTTCAGGTACAGAGACTTGTACTCCTTAGTCCTAGTCAGTGTGTCACAATGGAGACAATTCTGCAACTGTCTTGTTATAATGACTGAGATCCCATCTGAAACTGGCATGTAAGATCTGAGAGCTTCTGAAAGAGCAGAGTGTGGAATACATTCGAATCTTTGACCAGGAATCTAATTTCCAGGATTAGTATTTTCTTGATGAAGTTCTTTTAGGGTTTTCCAGATAACTCCAGATACTCAAAATATTCTCTGTCTCAAGCACAAGACAGAGAACATTGTCATGTCACTAGCGCAAAGGTAGTCATTGTGGCTCAGAGATAACCAATGGGATTGTCCTCTTACTGAATTAGTAGAATCACAATCAAGCCAATGAAGAAAGGAACAACGGAAAGCTGCAAATAATAAATGAACAGATGGAAAATGGTTTAGCGTCAGTAGAAGGAGAACAAATCCTTGGAATCAAACTGTGTTCCCACCAGCAGGCAGTGCCCCACAGAGCAGCAGAGCTTAGAAGGAAGCCCCATCGTCCAAACTGAAAGATTATCCAGATCACTCCTGCCAAACCAAACTTACCAACTGTTGCTTCTTCCCTTTCTTTTCTGTTTTTTACTATGCAACATGCCTAGCCATAAAACATGGCTGTCAGACATTTATCCCTCAGGCCACAGATGAGGGAATGAGCACCACATACTCAGACTCACTGGGCTCCCCAGGAGGTTTCAAGCAGAAAATGAAAATTGTTCTAGTTATTTTTCCATAGTGAGGTTGGTTGCTACCACGTGAGAATGCACTGGGACATGGCTTCGGAACAACTGTCACCACTCCTGGAGCAAGTGACAGCTACCAAAGGCTTGTGGATTCCTGAAGTGACTGTGCAACATCCAAACCAGCAGCAGCCATTCACATCTCTGAAGCCCAAAAGAAAAGTAAAATTTGCAAGTCCAGCATAAGCACCTTCAGTCATGGCTTCAGTGCAGAGCTGAACTCTGCAAACATCACTGAAACTAGTGCGTCCAGTTTTCCATAAGCTCTTGCTAAATGGAGCATCTCCTAATGCCATTACCTCATGAGCGGGTACGGCCTGGCATGGCCATGCATTTTCTATTGCAAGGTTCTTACACACAACCCATTAAAAAGAGAGCATTTTATTCTGGCGGCTGCAAGGAACAACGCCCCTCCTCTGGATAGTACAGAAAAGCACAAGAAGGCAGCCACGAGCTGCGGCACGCTACATCCGCACACAGTGTTATGAATGCACCTCAGTCCTGACCTGCAGCACGCTCTGCTATTCTAGACTTCTCCTGAGCAGAGAGAACTAATCCTACGAAACATCTAGACGGAACATGTATTTATATTCACTGCCCAAGCACAATATTTATATTGTAGCATAACCACCAAATCCATTTCTTTTAAATGCTCATGTCAGTGAGTTCATGCATTGGGCCCTGTCAGACTGTCCCTGCTGAACTGTATTTGCTGTATAAATGATAGTGAATTGGTGCTGCACCATGTTTGCTCAGACCCAGTAGGGACTGATATTCTCTGAAGAACCTGGGAGAGGTTCTGAACTGGCTGCAAGCAAGGGGTTTGTGCACTCATCTGAAAAGGCTCGGCCCCTTTGCAGAATTAGAGGAATCCTTTGGGATGGCCCAACCACAGCAGACAGACCCCCAAATACAAGTCCTGGGAAAGGTAATTCTGGTGTGGGCCATGGCACAGGGCAGGGAACTTAGTTTCTCAGCACCCTGTGAAGTGCGATGTGTATTCACAGGATGGCATAACGTTTTCTGGTGATCATTAACATTATGTGACAAATGACAGTGGAGTCAAAGGAATGTCACCACGTCCAGCACGCTAACCACCACTCCTATGGAAAGCTCGGACAGACTGTAAATGGGCCCCCGACATCAGGAATGTGATCTAGCCCAGACCCCTTACCCTAGTTGGGCCAGGGAAGGGCTGTGTTGCTATGAGGAATTACAGTTTGGTGGACATAGGCTGGAGATTTCATGAAACAAGTAGTAAAACTCCCTTCATGTTTCTAACAGGTTTAGAAGATAATTGTATATGTGACAGAGGCTAGTTTCAGCAGCCTGGTCCCTTAAGCAGCACTGAGAAGGCCATATGCTTAATTAGAGCCAATCAACATATTTCTAGCAGGGATTACTGATGCTTGGTGCTAATTACTGGGCTAATTGAACAATTAGCTCAGTAACTGGGAGGAACAGGAAACAAGGGGAGGCTCTGAGGGTGAGCTGGGTGGAGGAGGGAAGCTGTGTGGAAGGTTTCTCCGCCTCAATCCACGTGCTGTGTCTTGCCCTTTGCAAAGCCAGAGGGTTAAAGGTACATGTGGTGGGAAAATAACAGACTGTGTTTGTGACTGACCGATCACAAAACCAAGCTAGGCAGCATTGCTCACTGGGCAGCGGAAGCAGCACTCTGTGACATACCACACACCAGGTACTGCTCCCGACACCACCAGTCTATTTTGGACCCCTTAGAACGGATGAACTAGCCACTGGACTGGAAAGTGATAGTTGCCTAGGGAGCGGTGAGCATAATGCTATTACTCAGTAAGGGCAGAGGAACGTCCCAACTGGTTTATATATGTACTAAGTGCTTCAAAAAGGCTAATTGCCCAATGATGAGGAAAATTATGAGCGAAATTGATTGGGAGGAAAAACTTGCCACTTGCCAGTGGCAAAGTGAAGGCAGGAATTAGAAATAAAAATGAAATCTATAACAACTGCAAAAAGGGGTAAGTGGATAGCAATCAATATAAATCAGAAGTTATAAATGCAGAAAATTGATAAGGGAATCAGGGAAAAATCCACAGCTGGTACGGTTAAGGACAATAAGAGAGTTTTTTTAAGTATATGGGGAACAAAAGGAATCCTAGAAATGGTATAGGCTTATTACTAGATGGGGATGGTAAAGTTGTTAATGATGCAGAAAAGGCAGAAGTGTCCAGTTAATATTTCGGTTCTATATTTGGAAAGAAATAGGATGAGGTATTCATGTCATAGTGGGATGATGAAATACTGAGGAGGATGTCAGATAGTATCTATTAGGGATATAAACACTTTTAAATCAACAGGCCTAGATAATTTGTACCTAAGAGTAGTAGTAGATGTGGCTGAAGAGATCTCTGGCCCACAGACACTTTTCAATAAAACTTGGAGTGCTAGGGGAAATTAGAGATGACTGGCAAAAATGCTAATGTTGTGCTAATATTCAAAAAGAGCAAGCAGGATCATCCAGTAATTATATCCACTCAGCCTGACATCAGTCCTGAGCAAAATAATGGTTAAGATGATATGGGATTCAATGGATAAACGATGGGGCTCTAATTAATATCAGTTGACATGGGTTTATGGAAAATAGCTCTTTAAAAAAAAAACTGATTTCATTCTTGAATAGTATTTTTAGTTTGGTTGATAAAGGTAACTGTGTAAATCTTAGACTTTACTTGACTTTCAATTTAGACTTTAGTGAGGCATGTGACAGAATACCGAATGACATTCTGATTTTAAAATTTGGACCCTACAGTATCAGTAGAGTACACATTCAATGGATTAACAACAGACTGGCAGATCTCAAAGTGGCCATCAATGGGGAATCATCATCAAAGGGGGTATTTCCAGTGTGGGTCCCTAGGGGTCGGCACCGCGCCTGACTCTACTCATCATTTGCACCAATGGCCTGGAAACACAAAATCACTGCTGATAAAATTTGTAGATGATACAAAGACTGGCATAGTGATAAATAGTGATGAGGGCAGGGCAGACATACGATGCAATCTGGATCACTTGGTAATCTGCCCATTCAAAACACACATGTTTAATTCAGCCAAATACAAGGTCACCCGTCTAGGAAGACATGTGGGAGGTGCCCACAGAATGGAGGAAGTTCTCCTAGAAAGCAGTGACTCTGAAAAAGATTTAAGGGTCTCAAAGGGCATGAGCTCCCAGTGCCATGCTGTAGCAAACAGCAAATGCGCTCTCTGGCTGTAGAAACGGGATTAGTGAGTAGGAGCTGGGATGTGATTTTCTCCCTATATGTGGTGTTGGCAAGGCTGATACTGGAGTACGGATCCCAGTTCTGGTGTCCACATTCGAAAAGATGTTGAAAAATTGGAGAACAGGCAGAAACAAGCCACCAAAATGATTTGAGGGCTGGAGAAAATGTCTGACAGGGAAGACAAAGAACTTCAATCTGTTTAATTTGTCAACAAGGAGATTAAGAGTTGATTTGATTACTGCATATACATCCCTTCATGGGGTGAAAATATCAGGGAGAAAAGGGCTCTTTCATCTAGCAGAGAAAGGCAGAACACGAACCAATGGCTGGGAGCTGAAGCCAGACATTCAGATCAGAAATTAGGCACAAATGTTTAATAGTGAGGGTGATTAACCATTGGAACAAAATGCCAAGGAAAGTGGTGAATTTTCCTGGGGTCTTCATCTCCAGACTCGAGGCCTTTCTAAAGACACTTTAGTCAAACAAGTTTTGGGCTCAATACAGGGATAACTGGGCAAAATGAATGGCCTGTGATGTACAGAGAGGTCAGACTATCTGATCCAATAGTTGCCTGTGGACTTAAACTCTGTGAAATTCTCCCTTGTGGGGAGCAAGAGGCAACTGCAGGGAGAAGAAAACAACATGCAGTGCCTCTAGCTGCAACAAAATGGTGAACACCACAGGCAAAATGAGAACTCTGCCATGCTCTGGAAAAATTGCAACACACACTAAGCTCCGCCCCATGGTACCATAGGCAAAGCTGGCCACAGTGACCCAAGCAACTCTGACCTCCAGGCTGGCTAGTTGCTTCGAGGCAGGAAACTGCACACCTGGAGAAAACTCCAGCTGGGACAGAGTGCAGCAGCCTGTCTGCTCAGCAGCATGCAGCACCATAAGCACATCCCTCCGTGTCCTGCTCCAGACACTGGGCCCCTACCAAATACTCTCTGTCCTGACATCAAAGCCCCTGAGCACCACCTTTCCTTCCAGAGCCTCAGCCTTGCACAGAGACAGAACCATCACAGACACTGGGCCCAGGCAGTGGGACTCCCAGTGGAAGGAACATGGGTGACTACGGCCTCCCCGGGACCAGAGCGAAATACACAATTCAGCTCTTCAGTTTCGCCTTTCCGTCAATAAAGACTTCATGAATATGCATCGTGCCCATACACCTATTACTGCCCCACCCACACACGCACCCCTGCCCCACGCACCCCAAAACCCCACACCCTCACACCCATACCACAGCCTCACGCACCGCACAACCTCACCCCCACAAACATACCACAGCCCCACTCTTCACACAGCCTCCACCCCACATTCACATTCCCATACACCACATTACTAGTGCCCCACACACCCTTACCCCACATCCACCCACCACTGCCCCCTTACACACCCCGCTACCACTCCACACACACACACATCCTTAGATCCCCCACAATCCCTACGCACACCATCCGACACCGCACACACACCCCTGAAACTGACCAAGTCATTTCTCCTGCAAGTTGGGAAGGAAGGGAAAGCCTCCTATTGTTATTTTTATATTTAGATACAGTGCTGCAAGCCATTCACCCTGGGACAGAAAACAACAGAGAACCGTTGTTATAGAAAGATGTATTTTGTGTGATGCCCACAAGAAGCCAGTCATCAATATTAATCACCATGTTTTTTTTAAGTCCTGCCTCCTCATCTCCCTGTGCTCTGTCCATTCTGTCTCTCTAAGCAATCCCGCACAGTAGGTCGTCACCACCAAACAAAACAAGCAAGGGGGAACATGCAGGTAACATTTCTATGGTCAGCTCTAGCTATAACCCTCAGAAGCAGGTTCTGCTTTTTCCAGAATGTGGCTTCCGCACGTCTGGCTGTCATTAATAAGCTTGTAGACAGGCTATGTCCTTTCAAGTCACAAATTCCTAATAGTGGCAGCCCCAACAGTAACGCCACAGAGTCCATCAGTTCCACAGATCCCACACCTCCAAGGTGAGCAGGGAAGTTTTCATTTCATTTTTTAAAGGAACCAAGTAATGAAAACAGCAAGGTTCCAGACAGGCAGCAGATTCCCCCTTCTGAGCGCGTGACATGGAGCCAAATCAAACCCATTTACTCTCCTACTGCCCAACCATGGCTCAGGCTCCAGGCTCTCATTTATTCCTAAGAGAGGACTATGAAGTGGTGGAGGAATGATTTCCCCACACTGTGGAAGGGGCTAAGAAGATGCTAAACCCTCCCTTCCTGAGACAGCGCCAGGCAAGGAATGCCAGCCTCCTGTTCCCCAATGCAGGGCACACCGGGTCACCCCACCTTTCACAAGAAGCCCCCACATCATACCAGTACAATCAGCAAAGGACACGCTCCTTCCTGAGACAGGAAGCCCACCCCTTTAAGGGCATGGGACAGGGAAGGCCACGTTCTGCCCAGGCCCCAGGGCAGCGTGTCATGGATCCACAGAATTGGTGCTACAGCCCCAGCTTTGGAACAGCCTCTGGGAGCCAGACCTCCTAGGGGTTTCACTCTTCCTCCAGGGTAAGCCAGGCAGCTTCACCTTCTCCTTAGGCTGGACGTCTGGGCCGTCAGCCCCTCTGCACCACCCTAGGAGCTCCGCTCAGCAAGTCCCACTGAGACAGACCCCGAGTGAGATGGTCCAAACTTAGGAAGCAATGCACCTCTGCATTCAGGGACATTCAGCCAGCATGGGCAGACAGTCAACTGGCACGCAGCACAGGGAGGACATTGGTTAGCACAGAGAAGTGAAGGCTACAGCAGAGCCCACAACATTCTCCCTCTGTTGCTCAGTCTGACCTTCTCAGACTCCCAGGTGTGCACCAACTGCTTTCCGCAACCCAAACTGAGGCCTGGTCTACACTAGAGAGTTTTGTTGACCAAAGTCAGCTTTGATCCACAAAAGAGAGGTGATGCGCACACTGCAATCAAGCCCCGGCCGACAAAATTGCCCTGTTTCTTTGACAAAATCAAACCACCTCGACAAGAGCTGTATGGCTTTTGTCAGCTTAGTTAGGGTGACATGGTGTCAATGTAAACACTGCCCCTTACATCGGCTGTCGTCTTGTCAATTTCACCACTCCAGTTGACAGGAAAGCCCAAGCCCAGGCTGCTGCTAGCCTGGGCAGCTGGTTCCCACTCTTGGCTGGGAGCTGGGGCAAGAAATCCAGGTGCTTCTCCAATCCTGGTGGCTGCCCCAGGCTCTCGGCTGGGACCGGGAAGTGGGGGGGTAGCCCACAGGAAGTCCGCAATGCCCTTTAGGTCAATGGAAGTGCTCCTAGTGAGGATGCACTCCACCAACCCAAGGAAGGCAGTGTGGACAGCAGCCACCATTGTAATTACCCAAGTGGCTGTAAATTGACCTGTTAGGTCAACTTATTTTTTAAGTGTAGACAAGGCCTTAACTTCCACCTCACACTCCGAGTCCTTTCTCCTGAGCGGTGAAGATGCAGCCCCCCTTGCTAGAGGTGGGAAGCTCAGATCTTGCTCCTCGTTGGTTGCTAGGTGCTAATGTCCTAGCAATTGGATTTGCCATTGTCTTCTCAGATGCTCCACTAATATGATGAAAAGTTCCAGAGGGGTAGCTGCGTTCGTCTATGTACAGCAAAAACAACAATAGGCCTGTAGCACTAGCTGCCACAGCCCACGAAAGCTTATACCTGCAAAAATTAAATTTGTTGGTCTTTAGAGTGCTACAGGACTCTCATTGTTTCCACTAATATGGGGATTAAGGCCTATTTAGTCCCACACAGCTAAGAGCCATTCACACATGTATCTTAGCCTGGCCTGGTAGGGCAAAAAGACCTTCCCCTCCCCACTAGGTAACAATGCAGCATAGAGAGGAAACGAGGCACCCATAAAAATATTACAAAAAATTCCCATTGTGTCACTTGGTGCAGGCCGGAACAGGGCAGGCCAACCCATCTGTCAGGGGCGCTGGTGACACCCATCTCAGATGCAGGCAGGTAAAGAGCTTTTAAGCTCCACTTACACAATGTAAAGCAGAGACCAGGGACAGGGCCTGGCACTGCCACACTGACAGCCTCCTGGCTAAGGGTGTTCAACAGCTAGTGGGAAAGTTGTCTGAGCCCATCTCTGCCCACTCCAGCCTTCCCTCACCAAAGGGCAGGGGAGGAAGGGAGAGTAAAATGGGAAAGCTCAGACCCCCACCCTTCTACTTCACAGCTGGGCCCTGAACACACTCCCCACAAGCCCTCCTACCCCCAGCCACACACCGTCGGCTCCTTTTCCTGTATCTCTGCTCCACTCCATGCTGCCCCTATGCATGGGACCCCATTCACTCAATAACCTCCCTTTCAGAAACCTCGGCCCCCAGGCAGGGAGCTGTACAACTTCCTTTGAAAAAAACAACTCACTCTGCACCCTCCCCAGTCCCATCACTGCTGGATCTGCATCACCTCCACCCCCAGTGCGGAAGGTGGGTGAATCGGCGCTGCCTCAGCCACAAGGGAGGAATAAGGACCATGGCAGCCCTGCCAAGCTTGCTTTTCCCAAGGATGCAGGATGGCAGGGGAGGGGAGTGGAGTTGGCCACTGCCCTAGGAAGGTGTCCCATCCGCAGCCGAGGCCTGGCCAGCATGGAAGCAATAAGTCAGGCACGTTTTGTTCCACTGGCTTCAAAAGAGGTCTCAGAATGAGACACCCTATCCATGAACGATTTGTTGCATTGTCAACAGGTGGAGTTTCCACTCATATCCCTGTGCAAGTGCCTGCTGCAGCTGGCTGCTAGGGACTTCATTGCCCCTGGAACGTGAACTGCCGAAAGTGTGCTCTGATGCTGGATGCACCAGTTCCAGAGCTGGCCCATCTGCGTGCCCTGTGGGGTGGATCTCATTCCTCCCTGTTTGTTTATACAACAGACAGGTCATGTCTGGTCTGACCTGAATGTGCAAGGACCAGGCAATGGGTACAATATCTGCATGCCTCGTAGACAGCACAAAGTTCAAGTATGTTGATGTGTATCCTGGATTCCTGCATGGGCCAGGAGTCTTGGGCTGTCTGGTCATGTAGATACGCTCCCCATCCCAACAGAGAGGCATCCGTGTATGTCTTTAGAGGTGGTGAGGAAACAAAGGGAACCTCCATACATCCTGGGGTTCTGCTCTCCACCAGGTAAAGGATGCCAACACGTTAGAATCATAGAATGTTAGAGTTGGAAGGCACCTCAGGAGGTATCTAGTCCAACCCCCTGCTCAAAGCAGGACTAACCTCAGCTAAGTCATCACAGCCAGGGCTTTGGCAAGCCACAGCTTAAAAACCTCTAAAGATGGAGATGCCACCTCCACCCTAGGTAACCCATTCCAGTGCTTCACCACCCTCCTATGAAAAACATTTTCCTAATATCCAACCTAGACCAACCCCACTGCAACTCGAGACCATTGCTCTTGTTCTGTCATCTACTACCAGTGAGAACAACCTCGCTCCATCCTCCCTGGAACCCCCTGTCAGGTAGTTAAAGACTGCTATCAAATCCCACCTCATTCTTCTCTTCTGCAGACTAAACAGGCCTAGTTCTTTCAGCATCTCTTCATAAGTCTTGTGCTCCAGCCCCCTAATCATTTTTCTTGCCCTCCTCTGGACTCTCTCCAACTTGTCCACATCCTTTTTGTACTGGGGGGCCCAAAACTGGATACAATACTCCAAATGTGGCCTCACCAATGCCAAATAGAGGGGATTAATCACCTCCTGCGATCTGCTGGCAATGCTCCTACTAATGCAGCCCAATATGCCGGTAGTCTTCTTGGCATCCAGGGCACATTGCTGACTCACATCCAGCTTCTTGTCCACTGTAACTCCCATGTTCCGTGGAAGTGAGATTTTTTCATCCAAAGAGTCCCTGGTCATAGCATAGGCCATCCTCAACCAGCTCTGGAGATAGCATAAATGTAGCCTCGCAAATGGGGGGACATAGGTGCAGATGGCCATGTGACCTGCTTGGACTAAGCATGATGGAACTGTTGTCTAGGCTAGGAGATCTGGAGGTAAGTAGGCCCTTACTGTGATCAAATTCAGATTTGCTCTGAAAAACTCTCTAACTTTTGTAGGAGTTAAAATGGACTCTTCTCGCTTTACCTGAAGTCCCAAAGAATGAAAATGTTGTGATGTGTGGCATGCTGACTGGATTGGGGGTGGGGAGAAGGAGGAGGGGGCATTTGAGTTATTTGACATCAGTATGTCAAAATCATGGTAATCTATGTGAGATATGCCATGTCAGGTACTGTTAGAAAAGCTACAGTGTGCTGAGTAAGATGATAATGTTTATGTTCATGTGTTAGATCTGTAAGGGAAGTTATGGAGATCTTTGATATCCTGTATTTCAAACTATGCTGTATAAGATACACCCCAGACAGAGAGGCCGCAGGACTATAGCCCGCTTAATGGCCCATCAAGACCTTTACAGAAGCAAAAGGCCCAGGAAGGAACTAGGGGCATACCTGAAGAGTTACCAGGATTGGCCCATGTGACTCTGGCCTCCATTTTGGTTCCTGTAAAGTTCCACAAGCCGCATGGCCAGAGGCAGAGGGTATATAAGGTCAAACCACAGAAACCACTTTGTCTTTGTTCCTGCCCAGCTGCAGACAACAGCTACCCACCTCTGGATTAATACTCTTTCCAACTCAGTTGAAGGACTTAGAACCACCCAGGTACTGGATGTATACCAGAAGGACCATACAAGCCTGCAACTCCACAATTTTTCTAGAAACCTGATGTTTATGGACTTTTAAATCATTTGTGTGTATCTTATTGCTTTAATCCTTTAACATTTCTCTTATTGTTTTTTTTCCTTTTATAATAAACCTTTAGTTTTAGTTACTAAAGGATTGGTTGGCAGTGTGGTATTTTGGGTAAGATCCAAACTTATAGTGACCTGGTACTGTGGCTGATCCTTTGGGATCAGAGGGAATCTTTTGAGTAAAAAGCATAGAGTTTAAATGACTGGTCTCTTTACTGGACCTAGTGGCCGTTTGGAAGCCAGAGACTGAAATGCAGTAAAGGGGGCTGTGTGTATTTTCTCAGTGGCTTCTTGATAACCAGTGTGGGGGAATCAGAAGCACTGTTTGTGGCTGGTCGGGAAGTCTGACTTTAGTGCCACCCACCAGTGCTGGGAGAATTTGCTCTCCTTTTACAGCCTGTCTTGACCTTGACATTATCAGAGGGCTACCCTGGGCACGGACGGGTCACAATGTGGAGGTGATTGCTGCTTGCACTTCCTGGCAGGACTGATCTGTGAGTAGCCTCATCCAGGCAGGGAACTATTGGGTTGCCCTGTCGGAGAAGGAACACTCCCACCTCTCACACGCCCAGCAGGCTGCACGGAACTCAGTTTATGGACAAATGGCAGGCGACGGCAGATCACCCAGGAACTGAATTTGTGTGGGCAAGGAGCCCAGATATTCTATTCCTGGGGACTTGCCCATTGAACCATCCCTACCAGAGTTCAGTCTGTATCCTTGCTTTCTGAGTCCTGCCTGACGTATCGTGCTCCTCACTAAGCCCCGAACAAAGACCTGTGCAAAGCAAAGAACCGCCTCCAGCAAATTCTACGTGTTTGGAATTTGAAGGTAAGGAAAGTTCCTCTACTGCACATGTCCGACCCCCGCAGCCCACTCCAAAGACAAAATCTATCACAGAGAAGGGAAATATTTACACACATTAGTCTAGCTCCAGTTAAATATTATGCTTAGCTGTCTGGAGTCTGTGTTCTCAGGCTATGTCTATGAAATCAAAGATTAAACTTCATAACAATTATGAAGCTGCACTGCTCAAATTCAAAGGGAGTTAAAGGCCATTACAACAGTTTTACTGCTGGTATTAAAATGAAATTACTCGGTCTTCTCCCGACACCTGGAGCCAAAACCTTCTGAACTCTCTTATCAACACACGTGGAAAGGCTCGGAGCAGAACCGATAACCAAGGCAGCAGTTCAGCTCTGCGGGGTCTGTGAAAAATGTGAGCAATGCCTGAGAGCTCTTTGAAGAGCCTGGGAAGGAGGGGAGGAGGGAGAGCCTCTTTCAGGAAAATTTGTTTAGTGGAAAGTAAGCAAGTTGTCAGGGAAAAAGCTGACAATGTTGTACTGGGAATAAACAGCCAAGCAGATGATGTTACTGTGAACAAGGAATGACTCTGACGAGCACCCTTAAATGCCAGCGTGTGCTTCAGCCACACTCACAGCCTTGTGCCACAAGCCCCAGGGGCCAAACTCACTGCCAGTGTGCCCAGCCCCTTTGAATCATAGAATCACAGAATCATAGAATATTAGAGTTGGAAGGGACCTCAGGAGGTGTCTAGTCCAACCCCCTGCTCACAGCAGGACTATCCTCAGCTAAATCATCCCGGAGAGGGTTTTGTCAAGCCGCAGCTTAAAAACCTCTAAAGATGGAGATGCCACCACCTCCCTAGGTAACCCATTCCAGTGCTTCACCACCCTCCTAGGAAAAACTTTTTCCTAATGTCCAAACTAGACCTCACCCACTGCAACTTGAGACCATTGCTCCTTGTTCTGTCATCTGCTACCACTGAAAACAGCCTAGCTCCATCCTCCCTGGAACCCCCTTTCAGGTAGTTAAAGGCTACTATCAAATCCCCCCTCATTCTTCTCTTCTGCTGACTAAGCAGGCCTAGTTCCCTCAGCCTCTCCTCATAAGTCTTGTGCTCCAGCCCCCTCATCATTTTTGTTGCCCTCCACTGGACTCTCTCCAACTTGTCCACATCCTTTTTGTACTGGGGGGCCCAAAACTGGACACAGTACTCCAGATGCGGCCTCACCATTGCCAAATAGAGGGGAATAATCACTTCCCGCGATCTGCTGGCAATGCTCCTACTAATGCAGCCCAATATACCATTAGCCTTCTTGGCAACCAGGGCACACTGCTGATTCATATCCCGCTTCTTATCCACCGTAACCCCCAGATCCTTTTCTGCAGAACAGCTGCCTAGCTTGTCGGTCCCCAGTCTGTAGCTGTGCATGGGATTCTTCTGTCCTAAGTGCAGGACTCTGCACTTGTCCTTGTTGTACCTCATCAGATTCCTTTTGGCCCAATCCTCCAATTTGATTAGGTCCTTCTATATCCTATCCCTCCCTTCTAGAGTATCTACCACTCCCCCCAGCTTAGTGTCATCTGCAAACTCATTGAGCCCTTTGCTCTAGCCAGTTCTCTATCCATTTTATAGTCCATTCATCCAACCCATACTTTTTAACTTGCTGATAAGAATACTGTGGGAGACTGTATCAAAAGCTTTGCTAAAGTCAAGGTATATAATGTCCTACGCTTTCCCCACATCCATAGAACCAGTCACCTCTTCATAGAAAGCAACCAGGTTGGTCAGGCATGACTTGCCCTTGGTGAATCCATGTTGACTGCTCCTGATCACCTTCCTCTCTTTTAAGTGCCTTAAAATGTATTCCTTGAGGACCTGCTCCATGATTTTTCCAGGGACTGAGGTAAGGCTGACCAGCCTGTAGTTCCTTCATCCTCTCTCTTCCCTCCTTGAAGATGGGCACTACATTTGCTTTTTTCCAGTCATCAAGGACCTCCCCCAGTTGCCACAAGCTTTTAAAGATATAGCCAATGGCTCTGAAATCACATCAGCTAACTCCCTCAGCACCCTTGGGTGCATTGCATCTGGCCCCATGAACTTGTGTATGTCCAATCTTTCTAAATAGTCCTGGACCTGTTCCTTCAGCACTGTGGGATGTTCACCCCCTCCCCATTCTGTGCCACCCAATGCAGTAGTCTGGGAGCTGACCTTGTCTGTGAAGGCAGAGGCAAAAAAGGCATTGAGTATCTCAGCTTTCTCCACATCCTGCATCACTAGGTTGCCTCCCCCATTCTGTAAGGGGCTCACACTTTCCTTAATCTTCCTCTTGTTGCTAACATACGTGTAGAAACCCTTCTTGTTCCCCTTCACACCCCTTGCTAGCTGCAACTCCAGTTGCGCTTGGGCCTTCCTGATTTCATTCCTGCATGTTCGAGCAGTATTTTTATAATCCTCCCTAGTCATCTGACCAAGCTTCCACTTCTTGTAAGCTTCTTTTTTGTGTTTAAGCTCACCAATGACTTCTTTGTTAAGCCAAGCTGGTCGCTTACCACACTTGCTATTTTTTCTGCACATCGGGATGGTTTGTTCCTGCACCCTCAATAAGGTTTCTTTAAAATACAGCCAGCCCTCTTGGGTTCTTTTCCCTCTCATATTAGCCTCCCAGGGGATCCTGCCCATCAGCTCCCTGAGGGAGTCAAAGTCTGCTGTTCTGAAGTCCATGGTCCGTATCCTGCTGTTCTCCTTTCTTCCTTTTGTCAGGACCCTGAACTCGACCATCTCATGGTCACTGCTGCCTAGGTTGTCACCCACTTCTACTTCCCCTTCCAAATCTTCCCTGTTTGTGAGCAGCAGGTCAAGAGCAGCACGGCCCCTAGTTGCTTGCTCCAGCACTTGCACCAGGAAGTTCTCTGTGACACAGTCCAAAACTTTCTGGATTGTCTGTGCTCTGCTGTATTGCTCTTCCAGCAAATGTCAGGGTGATTGAAGTCCCCCATGAGAATCCGGTCCTGTGAACTGGAAACTTTCCCTAGTTGACTGAAGAAAGCCGCCTCTACCTCATCCTCATCCTTTGTGTGGGGTCCCTTGTGCACCACCCATTCTGATACAGCCAGTGTCTCCAGAGGCAACCTGAGCTCCCTACCAGCTCCGGCACCTCCAGCCTGTGCGGGGATTCATGCCCAGTGTGGCCTAGAGTTACAGGGCTGGGATTTGAATAGAGGCAGCGACAAAGAGGGGGGTGATTTGGGTCTTTACAGTGCCTTACTTTTTTGGGAGGAATTTTGTTTTGCGGGTGGGGGGGGAGGGGGGTCAGGCTGGGAACACACCAGGGGCACAGACAGCACCAGTCTCTGCTCCCTTCTCTCTCCCACTCTCTACTGATGCTCGACACCCACCATGGGGAGTCTGCCATCCCCACCACAGCCAGGTACCATCCTCAGCCACCACATGGGGGCACCTACCACCCCAACAGCTGAGTGGTCTCCTTCACCCTCCCCAGTAACAGGGTTGGTAGCCTTGTTTGATTTAATTAATTCCTTGCTCCTTCTTGAAGTGTCTGTGGCTTGTTCTGCTGTGGTGATAAAGAGATCACTGTGGGCTGCTAGGATCCCTCTCCTTTGCCCCTTCCCCGGAGACCTGAGCCCTTTATAAGCACTTTTAATGTCTGTCCATAACCCCTTCTGTCTCTCGAGGTTCTATTCCCTGGAAAATGCAAACATTACCAGGAATGGAGCATTGTCTCAGCTCTGTCTGGGCCATTATCATTTTATATTTGCTCTTTAATATTTACTGGGTTCATGCAAAGTGCATGCTCTGAGGGGAAAAAATGAGCTGCAGCTGAGACTCCAAATTTAGTAATTGCTGCGGCCCCATCTGACATGGACGGTTAACAGGGAGCTCTCTACAACACTTCACTTTCCACTGCATTCTGCTCAATGACGTGGCCCCCATGCACCAGACACCCTGGAGATGCCTACAAGAGTCTTCAAAGCCCCTCCATCACATTCAGCAAATCCCATATACCCAAACACTCAGTATTTCTGCTAGAACAACCAAAGACACTGCCAGGCTACAACAATAGGCACATTTACTCATTATGGTTCCTAGCCACTACACAGTAAAGACTGCCACTCTTTAGAGAGAAATACCTGCTATTTGTAACACCTGAGCTTCTCAAAACAAATAAATGGAATTCACATTTCACTGTTTATCCTGCTTGTTTGCCTTTTTCTTGAGTTGTTTCCACCGAAATGCTTAAATGTCATGGAAAAATTTGTCTTGGTCTTGGGTTTTGCAAACACCATTTTTGGAAAACTTCAGTGTCGGCCCACTGTGATCTAACAATGTTTCGCTAATCAAAGAGAGGAGATACTGCCTCAGACTTGCCTTCCCTAAGCCAGGCAGATGCTAGTTTGCACAGTGCAGAGTGTCAGCTGGCTTAAGAATATGGGCTAGCTAGCAAAGGACTAGCCATGGCTCCTGGTGCCAGAGCAGCCCTTCCAGCCTTACCTGTTAATGTGAGGTTGCTGTATGTGTTTGAGAACTGCTCCTTTAACAAAACCAAGTGCATCTGAGCTGCCTTTTCTCGCTGCAGTTCCAACATAATGTCTGGGTGCTGGGCAATCTTACAGCCTTTCTGCTTATCCAGGGCAATGTCGCTGCGGACAATATCTAGAGAGAGGAGAGAGAGAAAAAGGAAGACAGACAAAGCTCAGCTTTCAGTTCCACCCAAAGGAGCCAGATGCCTGACTCTGAACCAGCCACCCTACAAGCAAACAAACATTACCTACCCATACAAGCTCCACGCAAAGGCTCAGTACCCTTGGGCCCATCCACCCCATTTACCTTCTCAGCTCAAGCCTGGATCCTCTGCAGACCCCACTTCTTATCTCCCGCTAGAATCTCCAGCCACTCTCTCAATGCAGCAGCCTATCCTCCAACCTCTTGGAGCTGCTGGCCTGGCTGGCAGTTTATCACTTGAACTCCAGTTATTACCTTTACTTCACTGGAAAGTTTTGTCTAAATTCTCCCAATGTTTATATCATGTCTCCTTGTTTCTGGTTTCTTTGCCAGCAATAACTACAGTGAGCTAGCTAAATGCCTCCCTGCTGTAACACCACTGCTTTCCCATGCCACCAGACACACCAGGGAGGGATTTGGCTCCAAGTGTCTGCTCCAGCACGATTACTCCTCATTGCAACTTTCAAACCTTGGATTAAATCTGTATGGATTATGAGCCTGGGAACAACTCCCTTTGCACCTCCCCGTTCCTTCTCCCCCAACAGCAAGAACGTGGTGCTGATGCTTAGTGAGCATTTAGTTTCTCTCCGTGTCAGTATTTCCTGGCTCATATTGTTGCTCATGACACAGCCTTCCCATAACACCCACACACAAAACTACCTGCCCGCTGTGGAGACTTGGAAGCAAAGGAAAAGGAAAAATAAGTAGAGAAAAATAAGCCGTAGCTTCCCCTCTCTGCTCCTGGGCAGGGGAGAAAAGTGAAGATGCAGGTCTCTGTGTGCACCACGTGCTGAGATTAGTTAATTCAGAAGGCACTCAGACACCACAGGGTCAACACATCTAACTAGCTAGACATTACAATAAGCAAGGCACCATGGAGCATTCCTGCAGTGTAACCGAGGGCTGTGTTTTAATTCAGTCTATTTTTTATCTAATCAGATGCACATTCCTTTCCAAAGAGGAAACTCTTTAGGATGGCACCTTTGGACGCAAATAGCTTGTGTTCTGATCCACTTGTTGGTCCAGTAGGAGGGACACAGCCCGCTATTTACTCTCCAATTCCAATACAGATTTCCAGATTGCATACAGGAAGCACACCAGGCGATCAGAGCAGAGTCTCCCCTCTTGTGCAGGGTTATATAGTGCTGTTGGCTCAGTGCCCCAGTGTTTCCGGTAGGATCATCACATGCAGACTTTGCCCAGTTTGTAATGTGCGTGACTGCAGGCCTGGGAGAGCGGGTAACCATGCAATATGGGGACATCTATTTTATTGGCATCTGCCCCAGTAGCACCCCGAGAGTGGCACTGATTTTCCCTGTCCAGCTGCAGAAGAACAAGGATAGGGGTCGGCCGTCTATGCAGCAACATGCCATCCTGTTCCGGGACCCTGTGGAGACCCTTCCATGGGTGGGACTCAGAGTGCAGGAAGTGGGCTGGCTGGGGAGCACACCTTGGCCTTGCAATGGCCCGTGTCAGGAATTAAGGTGGTCTGGATACTTTGGGGATCTGTCAAGTTTCCTGTGGCTTACTCCCCAGAAGTGAAAATTCTGCCCCAGTTAAACAATGTGGGGGAACCTCAGAGTTTTACACATGCCGCCCTCTGATCCCGCCATAGTCCCTTCCAGACAGCCCCATCGTGCTTCAACTCCTGTTCGGAAGAATTAATCTAACCTGTTGCTCTGCATGTTGATGCTGTCCAGCTAGAGTTCAACTGTGAGCTCAGCATTGTGTTCCTCTAAGCCCACCAACATCAGGAGCTAACCCAGCTGTGCAGAGCCCCTCTGCCACCTTTTCCTCTTACCCACCAGGTCTCACAAGCAAAGTAGGACTGGGCTTACATTCGTGATCTGAAAGGGACACATGGGCGCTGACGGAAGCGATGCAGGTTGTTCAGTAAAGGGCAATCTTCCCTTCAAATGAGCACTGAGCCCAAGGCCGTGGCATGGTGCTAGGTGGTGCCATCTCTTGAAAGAGCTGTAATCCAAGACACAGGCTGACCAAAAGAGGTCAGCGGAGATACAAGACGAGGGGTGGAGGCCACCACCTGCTCTCTAAGTTTTCTCAGCAAAAGGAGGATGCAGCGTGGGCAGCTTTTGAAGAAGACACATCAGCTCGCTCAGGGCTGGCAGGATGCCTGCACTCTCCAGGGTCCCTGGCAGCTGACTTGCTTGAAAGAGACACAGCTGGTCTCTATTATCATAGGGCCAGGTGCTCCGCGTGAGCCTTTGCCAGCCAGGGGGCAGGGATCGGTTCTGTAGATAGTGAATTGGAATTGCTCCCCCAGGACTCCCAAACTGTGGCCCCATGGAGGGACCCCTGGACAGCAGAGTACACTCTTTGGTCCTGACACAGACCCTGGTAGCCAGGCAAACCCCGTGGACCCCTTAGCTGCCAGGCACTACAGTTCCTTCACCTGTGGGTCTGAAATCTCCATCTCAATCACTCTCAACCTCCCACTTCCCCAAGGGCCCCAGAGGCCTGCTGTTGTGATCCACCCAACTATCTCCTGCCCCTAAACTCCCCACTGGGACCCCTCCACCCCCTGCTTGTGATCTCCTCCATCCTCTCGGAAAGCCCTAGTCCCTGCCTGTGACCCCCCATTCCTCCCACAAGCCCCCTAGGGGCCAACACTTTCCCCTGTAGCCCTCATATCTGACCCCCAGCCCTCACCTGGACCTAACCCAGAGCACCATTACCCCCCAACCGCCTGCTGCCCCGTTCCCCTCCCACCAGGTGCCAGCAGAGCAGCTGCAGATTCCCCATGCTGTCCTCCTGCTGATCACTCGCTCCAATCAGCCCATCTGCCTGTCTGCGCTCTGCCAGAGCAGGTGGCCACGTGTCGTGCCAGGGGTGGATTCGTCTGCTTTGGTGAACCCCTCTCTGGTTTTGGCAGGCAGCTTTTTGCACAGGGCAGGGTTGAGGCCTGGGCACCGCTACAGGAACCAGTCATCCACCGCCATTCTATCGATGGCATAGCTTTTGAAACCCACAATGGCCTGCAGTGACTGGGCGAGCCAAGGGGTTATTATGGGGTGCTCTAACTGCTCTGGTCAGCAGGTGGCTGCAGTGCCCTGCTATTTTGTCTGTACCTCGCTTTTTGAAGAAGTTGATTTTTTCCCCCTCTTCCAGGGGCTCTGGGAGTTTTCCAGGAATGACTTTTCCCAGGGACAAACTCACCTGCGTAAGTCACTATCTGGAGAAAGAGGTGGTCAGTCCAAACTGCCAGAGAATGAAAAGCTAAAGCTCTCAGACCACCAGGATCATATCATATGGCCTATATGTATCTCCCTTACCACAGAGTGCCAGGGCGTGAGCAGCTCTTTACAGAGAGGAGTTATTTATTATCTCTAGGGCAGTAGGGCACAAACTCAGACTGACCCTGTGCCCACGTCACACAGGTGATAATCGAAAGGAACTGACGCTTATTGGAGGACTTGGTTTATACCCGAGCAAATGCATAACCATTAGGGAAGGAAGCCCAGGGTTACAGGAGACCACCAGGGAGCTGCTTCCTTGGGAGAAGCAGGCTCCGGGAGGGGTCTGACACGCTCACTGCCCATTGCCCTGGACGGTCACTTTGCTTGTCCTTGTGTTGCTAGAAAGCTGGTCTCTTTCACCAACCAATAAAAGAGATCATCTCCCCCGCCTGATCTCCCTGCAAAGGACGTTACTGCCAGTGTCACTGACTTTTTTTAGCAAGACCATTCACTTTGAAGCTGGTTCTTTCCCGAGTGCCCAGCCCCAGGACTGGCAGGCATTGGCTGCTTTGGCTCTTACCACGCAGACAGTGTTTGTGTATTCTGTGTGCAGTGGGATCAGCAGCGTAACAGCAGCACTGATGCAGCATGAAGGGAGCACACCCGTGTGGCAGGTCAGGTGAGCTGCGGCTGATTACAGGACAAAACTATCCATGGGATTGGGGGTCACGCAAATGAAGGGGAAATCGAAAGGCTTCCTGAGGCCAGGGTGCCAAATAAAGCAATAGGGCTCCCCACAGGCAGCATGTCTTCTGGCTCCTAGCTCAGTGCCAGCAAGAGTGAGTTAGGCATTCATCTCTCATGTCCCTCAAGAGATGGTAACGCCTGCTAGGGGAGCCCAACCATGTTCCCCATATGCCTGGCCTATGCTGCACTCCCAGCACTGAGGGCAGCAGGTGACACAGAGTTGCTGCTCAGTAAATAGCTTCACCTGCTGCCCATCCCATGGGGCGGGGCCCTGGCACCCAAGCCTGACCCACAGAGGGTTATTTCTCAGGAGGGAATCCTAGCGCAAGCTTCAGTGGTGGGTGAGATATGCAGCAACCACCAAATATCCTGTGACCGCACCATGCTGGGGGGCTAATGAGGAGAGCGGGTGTCTGGGAGATGGGCAGTTGTTATCTGTGATGAGTGAGCTAAGCAGAGAGCGACCACCCTGCCCACTGCAACAGGAAACCAAGCACAAAATAATGCCAACGCCAAGCCGCCCTAAAACCAGCCCCACAGACCACAGGACACTAGTGTAGAGCAGGCTAGAGACTTCCTCCCCTTTCCAGACCGCTGTGCCTCTTTCAGGAGTTGGATTTGTCTGGTGTACTCCATGTTTTGCCTCACTTAAAAAGAACTTGCTTACAGAATCAGACATAAAAATACAGCAGTGTCACAGCGCACCAGCACTGAAAAATTGCCAACCTTCTCGTTTTTACCATATAATTATCAAATAAATCAATTGGAATATAAATATTGTACTCACATTTCAGTATATAATATATAGCACAGTATAAACAAGTCATTGTCCGTATGAAATTTCAGGTTGTACTGACTTCACTAGTGCTTTTTTATGTAGCCTGTTGTAAAACGATGCAGATATCTAGAGGAGTTGATGTGCTCCCTGCAAGACCACTGTGTACCCCAGGGGCATGCATGCCCCTGGTTGAGAACCTCTGTGCTACTGCACCATCCTTCCTGCAGCCTGCATAGGAAAGGGGCATGGCCAGGGTAGGGTGTCCCCACATCCCTGCTGCTGGATGGGATTGCTGCTTGGGGCCATTCGTAGCCGTTATACATGAGATTAGAACATCCCTCAGGCTCCTCTAACTTCCTTGAGGGAGGCCAAACTAGTGCACGAGCAGCCCAGAATCAGAACCATAAAAGCAACTTAGAGACACACTTTCACAGACACTGGTTTTGAATTGTTCCATGCATTAAGTGGCTGCACCTGGGGATCTGGGCCAATACGTCTCTACAGGACTAGAGCATTCACAGGTAAGAAGCGTCTGCATTAACCGTTACCCACAGGGCACTTGCAAGGAGATTGCTTTAACTTTTCAATGGAACAACATGAATTTTAAAGAAAACTGTATTATGTGCTAGTTAGAAATGAATGACCCTGTGTATGGAAACGAGCAAGATGGGGCACGGGAAAGTGAAACTCCCTTCAGGGATCAAATTCATGTTTGACTGGTCACCAGACAAACATGCTTGTAAACTGCAAGTTGTAAAACCTAAAATATCTATTTTTAAAAGAATCTCATGGCAGTTAAAAATGTTTAAACAATCTCTCTAATCTGTCTGCCCAGGATTTTATAACCTACTCTGTGCCTGTACTAGCTACACACGGATATAAAATGAGGGTCACAAGTAGTTTATGTTGGCCACCAGTGTGTGGCAAGTGTTCCATGGGTGGGTTTATTTTTCAGTTTGTGGGTGTTGTTGTGTGCTTATTTATTTGAATCGCCGAGCAGAAGATGAGGCTTTGTCTATAACAGGTAAAAAAGTAAAATTTTCTAAGAGAATTTTAGGATATACACTAGAATCGGTCAAATACATCCGCATAAAATGCTGCCGTCTCACTCATCAACCAGTAAATAAATAACAAACCAGGATCTACCTTGTTTGATTGCACCATTCTTTCTGCTCACAGGGCAATTTCCACTGATATTTGTAAGACAGTTTCTAATTGAAGAAAATAGAGATAAGAACTAGGAGGAGTCCATACTTCCTTGCGTAATGCCCTGTCTGTAAACACCACTATTCCCACCGCCCATTAGACAGATGGTGGGTGCTGGTGTCAGGAAAAGAAGTGAAACAAAATTTGCTGAGGAACAAAATTGCTTTGGACATTTCACACGGAACGACGCATGAAGTCAAAACTCTATTATGGGGGTTGTTTCTGTGCTGGCTCTGGCACATGGTCTCCAAGGGACCTATTGGTTCTTTCCCATCTCCAATTTTGTGGAGAATGTGAAGTGAGTGTTCCCTACAGCAACTAAAAACACCAGAAAGCTTATTACTTTTTAAAAGTCTCATGATTTTGGGGGGGCCATGTTCATGAGCATTAAAGGCTTTGGGTTAACAACACTGCCTTTCAGAACCAACAATTCAGGATATGCACTTTCTGTTGCAGAAAATTTTACATGAATAATTCAACTTGCCTATTTTCAAATGATCTGCATAAATTTCATCTTTAAAAAAAAATCACGTGCCAATTTAGTGCTAGTAAAAGACATTTGTTAGAAAATTCCAGACTTAAGATTGACTGTTCGACCCCCCTGGGAGTATGCATTTCCATACAGTCTTTAATTCCATGACTAATCACGTACTATTTTTCCCCGTATGGATCATCAGCAGGATTTGAACTTAAAACCTTCAGCACTGATTCCTTTTGTCTTAGTTTCAAGAGTAACTGGTATTGGAATTAGGCTGTTATCCTGTATAAGGAACAGTCACAGAGCGAGACTTTGCAAGTGTATTACTCAACTATTTGCTAGTCAGGAGGAGAATGTTGGGTATCAGGATTCTTGGGTTCTACTCCTGGCTCTGAGAAAGGAATGTGGTCTAGAAGTTAGCTACAAATGGAATAGCCAAACACACAGACTTGGCACATTCTTTCTGAAAGATTGCAGAAGAGTTGTAAAGTGCACAGAAATATTAATCGCAATTAGTGGGAGAGATGGGACTAGAGTTTGCAGCTCAGTATATCTTCCTCTAGGCTAACGGGTGTTTTGTGTGGTCCCTTCTTCTCCACTGAAAAGCAGGATTCTGACTGTGTCAAAGCTCTGGAAGGCAGGACAGTCTCCTGCTTTTAGAGACTGTTCTCCAAAACTCAGGACGGGTGGCAACCCTACCCCAGAGCCCAGATTTGTTATCTTTCCACACATGCTGGCGGAGGCACATATCTTTTCTCAGCCATTGGAGGAGGCACTGTGCCGAGAGGTAAGAGGTCATCAGAGCTGTGACAGGGAGCAGCTGTCTGAAGTTCCAACAGCAGCTCACTGTACACGTTGCACTGAGTTTGGGTTGTCTGTGTGAGGTTCAAAACCTGAGAAACCCCAGAGTGATGGATGGGCACTTTGATAGAATGAAAATTATTTCACTCAGGCTGCGGAGCAGCAACTGTCAATCACTGCCCACCTGGGGCCAGAGGATCCTCCATACACAAGAGCTAGATTGTTATTTTCCCCATACTTAATCCCGGGAGTGCTGCATCCCGTACAGGTGCTGGCAAGGGAAAAACCACCAATCAAGTTATTTCTCCTGCAGGCTGAGAAAGGAGAGAGATGGGTATTTCTGTTTAACTAGCCAGGAGAAGCTCCGATACAACGGCCAGACAGGCAGACACAATAACGCCCCATCTCGCCAGACACAGGCACTGGATTTGCCAGCTAAAAGAAAAGTTTTTTAAATAGACAAAAGGGTTGCTCAGTTCACCCAGAGCCAGATTGTTACCCTCTTCATGCTCACTGGCGAGCAGTCCCTCAGGTGTCACCCCACTGAACTGGACTACTTGTGAGGTACGGGTATCCAAATCTGACCCTTAAGTGAGGAGGACAGAAAATGTCACTTCTAACCCCAAACACAGACCAGACCAAACCCCTTGGGACAGGGACTATTGTACTCTCTGTTTCAGCTGAGTACCAAAGGGCCTTATTCACACTATAAAAACATCATAGTCTGGAAAAAATACTACCCACTACAAACATTTCCGGGTTAGATGCTGTCCTCACGTAACACACATCTCAGATGGGACCTGAACTCAAGCCATCTTTAAATCTTTCCGGGGCTGTCTGCTCCCACACCTCCTTTGGGGGGAGGGGTATAATTTCCTATAATGCTGGCACTGCAAAGGGGCCAAGCTGGCTCTATGACATAGCATCATGTTTGCATTTGGTGTTATGGGCCTGCTCTCGGATGCACTTGGGAACTCATTAATTCACATGTGCAAATGAATTTGCCACTCTGTCCTAGTCTCTAGGGTACGTGATTTTGTAATGCACAGGCACCTCACAACTTGTCGCAGTTAGCACTTGCTACTCAGGAGACGTCCACAGCTGAAACAGCTGGTGTTGTTTCTTTTTAAGATTCAGATGGACTGGCAGGTATCTTAAGAGAAAGCCTGCAAAGTGCTCGCTGCTGAATATCTGAACAAGCCACTGCAATTCACTCCTCAGTGTATGGGCAAATTTCAAAACACAAATATTCTATTTACTCTCTCCCTCTTTAGGCTTTCATACCCTACCCATCTTCATGGTATTTGAGCATCTGTATCTCAATATTTCCCTTTGCATAGCATTCAGATTGTGAGACAAACTGACAACAAATGCCAGACACTTCAAATGAGGCTGAAGTTCCCTCTAGTGGGTCTCCTCTCGAGCATGGGATGCCGTAGGGTTGGGACCAGGAGGAATTGTACTGAACTCTTCAACTCTTTTCACACTGGTCAGTATCCAGTCATTAGCTGGTAATAACTGGGTTACTCAGGGGCTGCTAACAAGATCTAATGATGAAGGGATCTGTGCTACTGGTTAAAGCTGGTCAGGGAACAAGCGAAGCAAAAACTGCAAAAACTTTCTAAAAACCTGTTTGTGTTTTGGTTGAAATTTTGTTTTCATCTACATTTTCCAACCAGCTCAATGACTCATTGAAATCTGACCCCTGGTCAATAATCAAAAGTCATCCCATCTGACAGCTAATTGGGAGTCTGAAATAAGCTGATCTCAGTTCCCGGCAAACAGGCATCCATATCACAAAATTCACCACTCCACTTGGCAGCAGAGGTGCCGAAGATGGGATGAGCATCAGGCCTAAATTTGCCTCTCACGCCTACAGGTGAGTCCTTCTAGCACAAGGCAGAACCATGCTGATGTGATGGGGCAATGGGAGACAGTTCCAACGGCTCCTGTTTTATGGAGAGAGGGCTCTAGGCACCAAGCTTGTCAATTCAGGGTGTTTCAGGGGCACAAAA
Organism: Mesoclemmys tuberculata; assembly: GCA_007922155.1. Classification (NCBI taxonomy): domain Eukaryota; kingdom Metazoa; phylum Chordata; order Testudines; family Chelidae; genus Mesoclemmys; species Mesoclemmys tuberculata. The sequence continues at coordinate 63,680,681 of ML675609.1, forward strand.
GCCAATTTTTAAAAATTAATTGAACCACAGGATGGCAGTTAGCTGGCCTGGATTCACCCCCCCACCCCCACCCCCATGGGAATCAGGAGGTGAGAGGTGGCAGGTGAGAACTCCTGTCTGTTAATCACCTCCTTCCCCAGCCAGGCTCCTTTCCTTCACTGGTTTATAAATAAGAGCTGATTAGTACATTTTATGGTGGAATGGGCTGTACATTTTAAAGACTGTTTTTCAGTTACATTAGCCCCAACCGACAGTCCCTGACCCATTAACTCAGAAACTGTGCAATAGATCTTCTCAGATGTAAAAGAAGACAGTGCTCCCAGGCTGAAAGACTACAGCCATGTTTCAGCACCGAGCAAACTCTCAGAGTGCATCCAGGAACCCTGGAAGCGCACCCCTCAAAGGTAGTGGTGGGTAGAGGTGGCTGTTCTCGGTACTTCATTGATTCCTAACAGGAACAGTCACAATAGTAGCAGCAGAGACTGATGAAGGGATGCACAGTTGGATTTATTTGCAGTGCTAACACTGAGAGACACACAGAAGGCAAAGTGAACGCACAGGTGCCTGGACAAGAAGCCAGAGTACACAACGCATTGTTCAGCTACAATGCTGCTCAGAGAGAATCCTCAGCAGTGATGATTCTGTGACAAAGTGGGAATTTTCTGCAACATTTTGATGAAACTTTTGTGTGTCAGTGTCCCCCTACATTTTGAATTGCTAGCAAGGAGGAGGAAAAGAATTAGATTTGCTCTCAGGGCAGGCTAAGGCCTTGTTTACACTAGCACTTATGCTGGCAAAACTTTTGTTGTTCAGGGGTGTGAAGAAAACAGCCTCTGAGCGACATAAGTTTTGCTGGCATATGCGCTTGTGTGGACAGCGCTCTATCGGCAGGAGGAGCTTTCCTGCTGACGTAGCCACTGCTGCTTGTTTAGGTGTTTTTTTTTAAGTCGGCAGGAGGGCTCTCTCGTGTCAACATAACACCACTAGACAAACGCACTTACAGTGGCCAGCTCTACCGATACAGCTGTGCCACTGTACATTTTAGTGAAGACTAACCCTAAGAAACACAGGTCCCTGTGTCACCCTCCTTGGCTGGGTGGAACGAAGTCATCAAGGAACTGGCAGAAACAGCCTCAGATCAGCAAGTGGTTGCAGAGACAATACAAGCTCCAATGACTCGTGGATTGACACTTTCAGAAGCTGAGCAGAGACCCTGGCTCAAGAGCCAGAGATGGAAGGAGTGAGGTGGGAGCTAAGTGGAATTCTTTGCATCGGTCTTCACAGTTGAGGATTTGAGAGAGATTCCCAAACCTAAGCCATTCTTTTTAGATGAAAAATCTGAGGAACTGCCCCAGATTGAGGAAGTTTTGGAACAAACTGATAAATTAAACAGTAATAAGTCATCAGGACCAGATGGTATTCACCTAAGAGTTCTGAAGGAACTCAAGTGTGAAACTTCAGAATTACTAACTGTGGTATGTAACCTATCATTTAAATCAGCTTCTGTACCAGATGACTGGAAGATACCTAATGTGATGCCAATTTTTTTTAAAAGCTCCAGAGGTGATCTCGTCACTTACAAGCCAGTAAACCTAATTTTAGTACCAGGCAAATTGGTTGAAACTATAGTAAAGAATAGAATTATCTGACACATAGATGAATACAATTTATTAGGAAAGAGTCAACATGATTTTTGTAAAGGGAAATCATGCCTCACCAATCTACTAGAATTATTTGAGGGAGTCAACAAGCATGTGGACAAGGGTAATCCAGTGGATATAGTGTGCTCAGATTTACAAAAAGCCTTTGACAAGGTCTCTCACCAACCACTCTTAAGAGGGAATGTCCTCTCCTGGATCAGTAACTGGTTCAAAGATAGGAAACAAAGAGTAGGAATAAAGGTCAGTTTTCAGATGGAGAGAGGTAACTAGTGGTGTCCCCCAGGGGTGTGGACTGGGACCAGCACTGTTCAACATATTCATAACTGATCTGAAAAAGGCGTAAACAGGGAGGTGGCAAAATTTGCAGATGATAACTATCTTGAGTGGTTTTGTAAGTCCAAAGCAGACTGCGAATAGTTACAAAGGGATCTCGCAAAACTGGGTGACTGGGCCACAAAATGGCAGACAAAATTCAATGTTGATACACGCAAAGTAATGCACATTGGAAAACATAATCCCAACTATACATACAAAACGAAGGGATCTAGAGTGGCTGTTACCACTCAAGAAAGAGATCCTGGAGTCACTGTGGATAGTTCTCTGAAAACATCCACTCAATGTGCAGCAGCCGTCAAAAAAAACTAACAGAATGTTGGGAATCATTAGGAAAGGGATAGATAGTAAGACTGAAAATATCGTATTCCCTGTATGTAAATCCATGGTACGCCCACATCTTGAATACTGTGTGCAGATCTGGACACCCCATCTCAAAAAAAGACAGAAAAGGGCAACAAAAATAATTAGGGGTAGGGAACAGCTTCCATATGAGGAGAGATTAATAAGACTTGGACTTTGCAGCTTGGAAAGGAGATGATTAAAGGGGATATGACAGAGGTCTATGAAATCATGACTGGTGTGGAGAAAGTAAGGAAGGAAGTGTTATTTACTACTCATCATACGAGAACTAGAGTCACCCAATTAAATGAATATGCTGCAGGTTTCAAACAAACAAAAGGAAGCATTTCTTCACACAACGCACAGTCAACCTGTGGATCTGCTTGCCAGAGGATGTTGTGAAGGCCAAGACTATAATGGGGTTCAGAAATGAACTAGATAAGTTCTTGGAGGACAGGTCCATCAATGGCTGTTAGTCAGGATGGGCAGAGGTGCAAAACCATGCTTTGAAGTGTCTCTAGCCTGTGTTTGCCAGAAGCTGGGAAATGAGCAATGGGATGGATCATCTGATGATTTCCTGTTCTGTTCATCTCCTCTGAAGCACCTGGCTTTGGCCACTGTGGGAAGACAGGATCCTGGGCTACATGGCCCATTGGTCTGACCCAGTACAGCCATTCTTATGTAAAGTGTGATCTCTGGAAGAAGCCTGGGAGCTCTCTCACCTGGGAACTGATTAAGGAAGGATGTCAGAGAAAGAGACGGAGAAGTTCACTCCAGCTTGGCTGGGCTCTGAGCTAACCAGAATGAATTATGCTGTAACCTTCAGTTCTCTGTGCTCCCTAAGGACTTCCTATGCTGTGTTCCAGCTAACTAAGAAACCCAGCTGGTTTGAAGATGCTGCTTGAGTGGCCCAGTAAATGCTAAATAAGGTTCATTAGGTAGTGGAGAGCGTACGAGTCTCTGCCAGGATCTGTCTCAGTGGGACTTGCTGAACAGCATTCACAATGGAAACCAGGAGTTCTACAGGCCCAGGGCCTATCCTGAAGGAAGAGAGAGACCCTCTGCAGTCTGAGATATCAAAGGGATTCCTCCAAGAGTCTGCTCCAAAGCTGGGGATGTAGCTGGATCTGTCACAGCCTCCCATACATAATCCTGCAGGGCTCCATTCAGCAACACATCCCTTACTGATTGGAGTGGCCATGCCAGTCTGTGTACTCTGCTTGTCCCTAATCACACAGAAAGGGTGTCTAGAAGAAAGTCCCACAGGTGACCACTTTCCAGGCAAGGCAGAAAAGAAACATACAAGAACAGAAGTCTACAGTCCCTGATCTGAACACCCTTTTCTACCTAAGCCCCACTCTACTCATCAACGATGGGCCAGTTCCACTTTGGGGAGAGGAGGATGAGCAGGACTATTCTAGTTTTGGGATGGGGCCTCTGTCATATTCAATTCCTTCCCTTGACAGTTTTACTACCACCTGTGCCGGTGTCACACACTATGCTGTTACGTTACCTTGGTTATTACAGTTTGGTTTTTAAATGTGATGCACCTCCTGTAAAGCTGAACAGCAGTTAAACAAACAAAACTATTTTAATTTCAGCACATAACTGGTAGTAACAAACACAGTAACACTATGGCTTTAATTACCTACAGCTGTGGTATGGACCCCCAAATCTTGGTGGGCCACAGGCCTCTGCAGCTGTTTGTCCTTTACAGGGCACACCACCAGCCAGCACTGGCAGCCTTTAATGTGGGGTGCCAGACCCATATTTCTGAATCTTACAATAAAAGATTGTGTGAGCTGGTAGACAATATTCCAGCGAAATCTTGCAAACCAATAATTATACAGACACTGCAATGCTATTAAAACAGTGACGTATTCATATCAAATATTAAGACGATGAAGTTAAAATTAGAAATTAATTCACAAGAAATGAACAGACCTGTAATTAATTTCTCTTTCTTAATGCCTGAAAGGTTGGCACTTACTAGCCCGCTTTTATTTGCCTTAGGAAAGGACTGTGCAGCAGAGAGCCACACTCCCCAGTGGAAGCGCAGCGGCTACTGACCCCTGAGGTGAGTAAGCCCCGGGATGAGGGACTGATGCTGGGGGGCCACGAGCAGCGCGAAGGCACCCCCAGCCTCCTCCACCGCGGGTCGATGCGAACAAGAAGTGTCTGAGTTCAATCAATGGCAGGGTGCGGAACCGAGGCCAGCCCCCGTCAGTGCCCCACGCACCTGCTCCGCTCTACCAATTCTGCCCCCCGCCCCCGGGCTCCCCGCTGCTCGGCTGGGGTCCTGCAGCAGAGCTGGGCTCCCCAGGCAGGGCGGCAGCTCCAGGGGCTCCTCGCTCTCGCCCCCTTCCCGGGCGGGGCATTCCGGGGGTGCCGGCGGCCTGCGCCCCTCCCCGGCCCAGGCAACAATGGGCCCGTCTGGGGGCTCCTCAGACTCCAGGGCCCCAGGCTGCAGCCCCCACCCCTGCGTTCATCGGCCCCCGCCCGAGCCCTTTCCACCTCCTCCCCTCTCCCTTGCTGCGGCTACCGGGCACGACCGGCCAGCACCTGCCGCCAACTCGCCGCAGCGCGCCCCAGCGCCCCATGGGGTGTCTCAGTCTGCCCTGCCCAGCCGGGCCCCGGGCTGCAGGCTCCGCGGGGCAGAGCCCATCGAGGTTCCTGTGACCCGCCCGGACCGCGCGCGGGGCCAGCCCCTGGATCCCTGCCCCGGCACCTTGCGGGAAGCTACCAACCCAGGTAACGGGGCTGGGGCCTCCTCGTTCGTCCCTTATCGTAGGGCAGCGCTGCAGGCCCCAAGCGGGGGGATCACGGTGCTCGGCGCTGTACAGACACAGAGAAGGACAGTCCCTGCCCCTGGGAGCAGCGCCGCATGCACGGAGCCCTGCGTCCATGGCAGGAACCACCGCCAAGATCGAGTCCCATCTCGGTGTGGAGGGTTCAGCCAGGATCCAAGACGGCAAAGCCCTGAGACGCCCCTCTGGGGATTTACTGACACACGTTTGACCCCTTTGCAAAGCAAGCACCAAGCTCCACAGCACCAAGAAGGCCAGGCTGCCAGCCTGGCTCAGCGTAGCCGAGTGCCAAGGGCAGGTGAGACTGGGCTCAGCGCCGGGCACATCCCTCGCAAGGGGCTCAGCCATGGCCTCACCTGCTGTAGCTTCACCAATCCCTCTCCCCGGATCCGCGCTCCTGATCGCCCCCCTCTCCAGCCTTCCCGCTGCACCCCAGCCCAGCCCCGGCACCTCGTTTGAAACGCGCCCAGAGAACAGGGGGAAACCCGGGGCGCGTGAAACAAAAGGCAACCAACACGCCGCTTGCAGCGCCACCGCCTCGCCCCTCCGTCCACACTGCTGGTTCCGACCGCAAGCTCGTCAGCGCACAGCGTTTGTTCAGTGCCTCGCACAACGGGGCCCTGATTCTGAGCGGAGGCTCTACGTGCTACTACACTGGAAAGCATCCAGGCAGCCGCGATCAGCGTGTCCTAGTAGTGCTCTGGAAAGAGAACATGGCTACCAGGGCCGAGGTGGGGTAGAGCTTTGCAATAGCATCAGGATTTCATTTCCGAGAGCGGAGTTCCTCTAGCGAAGCTCTCAGTGCAACCTCTGCACGAAAAGATCCTCTCCGATAAAACGACAGTTACTAGCTTCTGGTCATGGAGTTTGCACAGAGATCTGAGGAGCAAATAAGAAGTTTTGCTTCTAGGCAGGAAATCCCCCTTAACACACCTTTCTGATTTACACTGATCTCTGATGTACACCACATGTGTCCGCTCCTTCCCTCACCCACATTCGCAATGGTTCTGTTCCACATTTAAGTGATGAAAAGTTAAGACCTGTGGTTACAACTTCTATGAGAAACTTCATTTTGAAGGGCTGCTACATTTCAACTTTATTGCCATGAGGAAAACTGAAGAAACAAAAGCCTTCAGTCATTCCGTCATGAAAACCCCTAGTGAAGACATTTAATAAGTGTAAGTTCTCTGCCGCAAGTTGTTGAAATATTGACCTTTGGTCTGAAGCAGCAACGTTTATTTCTACAAATGTTTTGTATGAAGCATCCACCCTTTAGGCTGCACTGTTAGTTTCTCCTTTGCATGTTAGATCACAGCTGGCTTGGTCAGCATTTTCTCTTCAGTCTGTATCTCCACAGAGGGAGTTCAAGACAAACTCTTCCCTGGAAATTTGTTAGGAAAGCACAAGACCGGGACTGCTTTATCGAGTTAAACACCGAGATGAAAGAAATACCCCGAATGACTCACGTGCCTATATGTAGCAGAACACAAGCATGTCGATCTGAGTGCAGATCAGACCAGGCATAAAGAGACTGAGAAAAAACTGGCAAATGTATCTGCTTTTTCCATTCAGTGCGCCACTGTTTGACTAGCTCTCTGCAAATTATCCTCTTTTCTACCCATCTGCCACTGGGCTCTGTCTTCCTAAATTAATTGGTTTCCTAAATAATTACTTGTGGAAAATCTTCAGTTAATGGCTCTTTTAAGTCAGAGCTAGAAAAAGTATATTTTAAAAAACAAGCAAAAATATTGTTATTTTTCTTTCCGATTTGTATTCATTATGTTCCACTGTCTTATTTAAATAATGCAGAATAGAGGTTTGCCACTGACAGTTTCCTGAAGTTGCTTGGCCTGAATTAATGCTGTCCAGAGGGGCAAAAGGAAAGGAAAAATGCTTATAAAAATATTTCAGTGGAGAAAAAAATTCTAGAGAAAAAGCCAGAACCACTAATCTAAAGGAAAGTGATGAAATTAATAATTTTTAAATTGGCCAAGATACTGAAATGCTTTTTATAATCTGTCTTTAAGGAGGAAAAGTAAATCAAATCTATTTGGAGAGTTGAAAAATGTTGACAACTTTTTAAAAAGCTTTCATTAATAAAACTCAACCCTGCCACTCTTGCTAGAGCGAGTGATTCATGGGCTGCAAAATCTGTCCCAAAACTCGGGTAAGAAGATTTGAAACTCTGCAACATACAGGCAACGTGGGGAACTGGATAACATCCCAAAACACTGCTGATTATTTATGAAAAATCAGAGAAAATTGAAGAGGAACCAAAGGGTTTGCGAGAGAGGAAAAAGGGCAAACATGGTATCTTTTTTTTTTAAAGGAAACAAAAGTAACCGTAGCAATTACCTTTCAGTGCTAGCGTCACACCAGTTAAATCATGGGAAATGTGTGGTGGGGGGCTGGGGGCAATACTCAAAAATCTGAAGAATAACTGAACCCAAGGCAGTAAAGCAGCCTGGTTTTATAGGAGACAAATCATGTCAGACCAGTGTGGTTGCTTTTTAGTACTGTTTTACACAGTCAGTGGATAAAAGGAATGAAGCCAATGCAATAAATGTAATACCTTAATTGTAGTAAAGCTTGTGATACAGTGTACCAAATCCTTCTCTGGCATAACTCTGCTAGAAACAATGGAGACAAACCAGCGCTAAATCTGGCCCAATGGCTTACAAAAATCTCACCACCAGAATTAAATTCAAATAGGTTGGAGCACTCTCCATTTTTCACTCTCTAAAAAATGCAACCCCAAACAAAAGGAAATAATAAACAGCCACGGACGGAGCTGGCGAAGGTGCCTAGCAGTGTTAAGTCTGGTCTTATTTAACATTTTAATTAATTAGCTGGAAGTGGAGTAAACAGCACATTCGTTGCGCTGGCAGACGATATTAAATTTGGAGGCGTGTGAACGGCAGTGCGGGTAGAGAAATAATGCAAAGGAGCCAGAAATGTTAGAAATTTGGGAAGGAAATGGCACAGCTGGCGAAAAATGGAGCCCGGGAGAATCAGCAAACCATCTAACTGGAATATTTGTTCTGCTTTCTTTGGTAAAAAGGCGTGTGAATTGTTTCCGCTGGCTCCAGGGCTGGTAAAGTAGAAACCAAAGGAAAAGAAAAGGAGAAAAGCAGCCCCTAGAGGGAAAGATTTGCCCCATTGTTCACGGCGTTTCTGACCAGCTCTCTGAAATGCCCGGCCTGGCCAGGGGCAGAGCTTCCCAGGGCACAGAGCAGCGGGCAGGGCGGGCTCGGAAGCAGCGGCATGGATAGGCCTGTCTGAGGCGGGCAGCAGGGAACCCTCGCGCCGTTGCAGTTTGCTGCGCTAGGCGCAGAGGCCAAAAGCGGCGGGCGCCGGGGTACCCCTGGCTAGGTGCGTGTGAACCTGAGGAAACCAGCGCCGGACCCCGCAGCGGGCACTGCGGGGCTGGAAAGAAGCCGGGCCGCCCCGGGCTGCAGGGAGCCGGGAGAAGAGCGAGGGCCAGGACTCTGGGGCTGCGGAGCGACCCCCGGCAGGACGGAAATGGCTAAATCTGCCTCTCGGCGTAGGACTGGCCGGGGGAACCGCACCCTCCGGCCGGGACAGGCCCGGGCCCCTTCCCAGCCTGGGGACGAGCCCCGCGGAGGGAGGCGGGCACAGCCGGACGGGTCCTGCAGTGCAGGGCCGGGACTCCCCGGCCGGGGCTGCAGAGCTGCGAGCCTGTTCGCGGCCCGAGCCCGCTCGGCCGGCGGGCGCATGGGCTCCGAGCCAGGCGCACGAGCACGGATCTCTGGGCTCGGCGAGAAGCAGGAATGCCAGGGCGGGGTCCCCGGCCGGGTGAGCAGGAGAAGGGAGGGAGCCCGGAGGCAGGGTCCCCGGGCTGCTTCCAGCGGACCTCTTACGGGAACGTGGGTGCACCCCGCGGGGTAGAGACTAGCCCCCGAGCTCTGCTGTCTACGCGCACCCGCGGCCCAGCCCCGCGGCCACACAGCAGCACCGCCGAGAGCCACACGCACACCTGCCCCGGCCCCGGCCCCACAGCCGCACCCCCCAGCCCTGGCCTCCCCCACCCCATCAGAAACACGCGCCAAAGCACCGACCTCCCCACACCAGGGCCGCTCTCCCTGCCAGTCCTTCGGGCGTAACGTGCCGGTCCCTCCCCGGGAGTCGGCGGCCAAGCCGCTGGCCGTCCCCGCAGGGGCCAGGCCGGGACTGCCCGTCCCAAGGGCCAAGGGCCCACGCCCGGAGAGCGGCGGCGTGGTCTCCCGCCGCCCTGGCTCGCTCGCTGGGCGCGCGGTTCCTCCCACGGCCCGGCGCAGCCCCCACGCCAGACCCGCCGGCCGCCCGCCCGCTGCCTCTGCCCGGGCGGGCTGCCCCGCGCGCCTGACGCGCCGCAGCTGCCCGAGCTCGCGGGCGGCGCTGCCCTGCCTCAGTCTCCGTCTCCCCGCCCGCGCCTGTGGCGCACAGCGCCGAGCCCGCCGCGCCCCCGCTCACCGTCCTCGTAGTTCTTGAGGTAATAGTCAGGGCCGGGCCCGCCGCGGCTCTTGGCCGGGTTCCTCACGTTCTGGAAGTGCAGGAAATCGGTTCTCTTGCCCGCGAAGCGCAGGAAGGCGGGAGCCAGGCCCCGGGCCAGGGTCACCAGGCGCCTGGAGCTGGGAAGGAGACAGAGAGGCGCTGAGGGGGCCTGACCCGGCCTGGGGAGCCCCGGGCCGCCTGCGGAGCAGCCTCTCCGGACCGGGGAGGACCCGACCGACCCCGCGTCCTCTTGCCGCTGCCGCAGGGGGACAGGCCGAGCCGGGTCCCAGCCCCGGATAACCCGCGAGTGGGGGCGGTGGGCTCCGAGCGATGAGCGGGGCAGGATCGGGCCAGCCGCGCTCCTGGGCAGGAGCCGTGGAGGGGGGAGGCCCGGGGACCCATCCCGCCAGGACACCCACCGAGCCCGGCGCTCGGGGGAGCCGCCAGCGTCTCATTTGGGCTTGCGAAGACCTTCCGGCGGCCCCGGCTCGGCTGCAAGCCCACCTGGGGAGCCCGCCGCGGGCCGGAAACCGCCCCAAGAGCGGGGCGCTGCCGCGCCGGGCGAGCTGACACCTCCCTCCCCTGCGCCCGGCCCGGCCGCCTCGGGAAAGGTGGCGGCACCCACCCTGCTTCCCCGGTCATGGGCAACTGCCCCAGGCCCCCGGCGGGCGCCGCAGCTGCGCTAGCTCGGGTTGGGGGCCCCCTCTCTCGGGCACGGCGAGCCTCGAGCTGCACGGCCGCAGCGGCTCGGCCCAGGGACCCTCCCCTCGCCCCGGCGCGGGGCTCCGGAGGGAACCTGGTCTCCGCGCTTCGCCTCTCCGCTGCTGCCAGCCCCGGGACGCCGCCCGCGCCCTCCTCCGAGGCGCAAAACGCGAGACCCTTTTCCAAGGAGAGGCGGGGGCCGCGTGCGCCCCGGCCCGGGCTCCGCTGGCCGGGCTGTGCGCCGGAGCCAGGCGCCCGGCCCTGCTTTCCCAGACGCGCTCCCCATCGCTTGTTCGCTTCGCCGGTTCTTCGTGTAAACTGGACTGTAGCTATGCCTCGGCGCGGGCCGCGCGGGTCCAGAGGCAGGGACACCCGTTCCGCAGCAGCCCTCCGGCCTGTCTCCAGCGAGAAGGGGGGCACCCCCCGGGCGGTGCTGCCGCCTCCAGGCCGCTCCAATTCCACGTTGTTTGGGCGAGCTACGTGCCGTTACCGCAAAGGTTGGAGGGAGGCTTTTGCCCTCGGTACCAGGAGCTTGCCCGCAAGAGCCCCGGGACCTGAACCCGAGCCCCACTCCCGCCCCTGGGGGCTCGGCGGGCACTGATAGCCAGTCCCCGCTCGGGGCTCCCCGGGCTGGCTCGGCCCGGGGCAGAGGCTGATTGCGGGGAGAGGGAAGCACGACATTTTTCCAGGCGCAGCCGATAAGTCTCTGAAATGCCTGCTCCATTGCAAACATGTGCATCTTAATGGAAACCATGGCTCGGCTTCCTCTGCCACCGCAGGCGCCGTCCGCAGCCCAGATCCCGGCCAGGGCTCCGCGCGCCGGGCCGGGCTCTGGACCCTCCGCCTGGCTTCTCTCGGGGACTGCGCGCAGGAGCGGGCGCACAGGGAGCTCCTGCCTTACCTTAAGAAATCGAGCCAGCCATCGTGCATGATGGAGGGGTCCAGCTGCAGCGAGAGGAAGTTCTCACTGGTTACCCTGACAGGGCTCTTGGTGTTCACGTCAAGGAGTATGAGAGTCCGGCCCTTCACACCCTGAGCTTTGTCTGCGGGGAACGGTCTCCTGTCCCCGGCCTGCGAGGAAAGGGAGAGATGCGCCACCAGAGCCAGCCACGGTGCCATCAGGCCGAGGAGCCCAGGGGGGCAGGAGCCGGGACAGGGCATGCTGCGCAGCGGAACCCCCTGATTACCTCCCTCTTTCGGCAGGGGTTCGCCGGTGGCTAATTGTCCTTATCTAAAGCGTGGGGCTCGCTGCCTTTTTTTTTTTTTTTTTTTTGTGCAATGTTTTGGTGCTGGTGGAGGGGAGCTCACGCCCCTGACCAGCCTTTCCAGCAGCCGGTGCCAAGACGCCTCGTTAACCGGCCCCGCCCCTTTCAGAGATGCAGACCGCGGACATGTTTAACTTTTTCAAGGTAAGGGACGTCTCCTGCCTTAACCCTCTCCGCGCCGAACCCGGCGCCTATTCACGAGGCCGAGTGTAACGCAGCACGTCAGGGCTGGTTTTGTTTGTTTGCTTGTTTCGTTTGCATTTGCTTGAAAAGAACCTGAGGTCAAATTTTCTCAGATAGACCCAGGAGAGCGGGGCCCACGCCGCACAAAGCAGCGTTGCATTCTTGCTAGACTAATTACACACGACTCATTAATGCACGTGCAGGATCCCTGGCAGCGGCCTGGGTGATCTGGTGCTGCGCGGTTCGCTGCCCCGCGAAGACGACAGGCCCCTCGGACCCGGGTGCGTGCTGCCCTTGCTGTGCACGCCCGACTTTTAAATGTTCGCTTCCGCCTCCCTTGCTGTACATTCAGTCTGCGCCACGGGCTTCTACTGGCGCAGCTCTTTGTGGGAAGTGACCGTCGAAAGTCCTGTGCCCGGGCATTATCTGCATGAAAGTGACACCGCACCGAATGCGTCTCTGTGGGCACAGACCCATTCGTGCCAGAGTGCAGTGCAGCCAAGGACCAGGGAAATACTATCGGATCCGGCACAACAGATCACCACACGGCAACTCGTCACTATTGGGGGTTAAACACACACAGTTAATCATCGCAACTGATGCATAAAGTCGAGGGGATCTCCAGGGCTTACTGAGCTGAAAACAAGGCTGCATTAACCTAACGATTAATTTGGAATGATTAAGTCCTCTGGGTTTCTCAGCTCCACAGATTCTAAGGCCAGAGGAGACCACGGAGATCACCGAGTCTTTCCCCTTACACAACACAGGAGAAGCATTTTGCCCATTGATTCCTGCATGGAGCCCAATAACTCGTGGTTAAGCTGGAAGAGAGCGTTTAGAAAGATGTGCCCAGTCTTGCTGTAAAGACCCCAAGTGATGGAGAAATTACCACATGGCGAATTTAGCAGGAGGAGTCTGGAGATGAAAAATAACACGGGCCTGGCTGAAACGTCCCTGAATCCCCATTACAGAGCACGCTGCCTGGCCCACCCTCGCCCGTATTTTGAAGACGCCCCTTTGATTTGCTTCATATTTTGGAAATATGCCCCAAGCCTCATGAAAAATTTTCACTCTCCTCAATGAAGAAAAATCTTTCCTGGTTGTGCTGAGCACAACACGGACACACAGTACGAGACAATCCTTGCCCTAAGCATTGACAGGCTACATGGATCAGACTAGAAAGCCTGGGGGGAAGGTAAGGAGACACTTAAATAGACAAAATTGCAGTGTTTGATAACTATAAATCTATAAAGTAAGGGTCAGCTGGCCCCTGGGGTCTTCCTGCCATCCCTGTCTGGTTGGTTTCTCACACCTCTGCTGGCAGATCTAGCTCTCTCTGGGTTTTAGACTAGCTCAGACCCACAGCCGAGAGGCCGAATAAACCCAGAAGAACATGAATACACCGTGTAAACCAACCCAACCTCTTATCTGTGGCTGCCTCCAGTCTTTTATCTCAACCTGCTAAATGAGAAAACTACAAACCGGCTTCGCTAAGTACTGCTGTGTGTTACTAAGTTCGCTAACTGGCTTGGAGAACAATTGACTTAACTCCGTAGTGTGGACAAGGCTTGCGTGCCTTCGCTGTAAACCTAAGCAGCCCTAAGCCAGGCCACAGTGGACTTCATGGAGGCGATGTCAAAAACCACACCCACACTTTGACTAGCTCCAGCGAGCTAAAACCTCGGGGCCTTGTCTCCGCTGGGACTGTACAGGCCGACAGCACTAGCGACTGGGCTTAGGGCTACCTGGGTTTGACTGTGTGTGACTTTGAGGGGTGGTTGTGTTTGTGTGAGCCGGGCGAGGCCAGGGAGAGGTAAGTAGAGCTGGGAATTGGTCACTCCCCATGTGTACAAATGTCCAGCTGCTATTATGGAAACGGGGCAGACTCTGTCTGGGCCTCGCCTCTGCGCCTGGCCATTCGGGATTTTCTGCCTTGGTTATTGCTCAGCGCTTAAAGAGGCAGGAGGGGCGGACGGCGCGGATGGTTTCCTGGGATCCCTGTGGGAAGCCGGGACCAATGCACTCGCTGCAACGGGAGCCTGTGCCCCTCGGTCTGGGGCAGCGCGGGCCGCGCCCCGCGGAGCCACAGGCCTTTTCGCCGACGATCCCTGCCCCAAACCACCCGCCGGCTGAGCCGGAGCTAGGTTAAGGCGGGACGCGCCACGGCTTTGTCAATCCCCGGCCTGCGTCGCCCCCGGGGCTGCCGAGGTCGCGGAAAGGGAGGACACCCAGGCGCCCCTCTGCCCGGGACACAGCCGGGCTGCATGGAAACCACAGGTGCCGGGTTCACGCTTAGTCCCGCCGCTGCTGCTGGAGTGAAGGGGTCGGGAGAGCGGCTGCCGCCCGAGTCTGCAGGCACACGGGGCCCAGGCTCACACAGCGGCCTCACCCCAAGCTCAGCGTCCCGGCTGGGTCCCTGCGCAGCGCCGCGGGCTGAGAGCCCGGCGCCCCCCGGCAGCAGCGACAGCGGCCAGCGAACAGCTCCGGGAGAGCCCGGGCAGGGGCTGGCCTGGCCCTACTAACCCCAGGACTGGGCGCGCCGGCTTCGCTTCGCTGCCCGAACCAGCGCCCGGCTCCGAGGCTCCGCTGGGCTGGAAAAGGATCCTCGCCTCGCCCGCAGCACGTGCTGCGCGAATGGGGGCAGGGCGGGCGCAGGGGCACGGCCCCCTGCCGCGCAGACACGGC
>ML675609.1:63700152-63717296 GCA_007922155.1 Mesoclemmys tuberculata
GCCAGCACCCAAAAAGGAATTCTCTGCAGTAACTCAGTTCCCATCTAAAGAGTTTTGCTCTGTTTGAGTAGTAAGCCAAGGCTCTTCTAATGTATGCAATATTGCCTGGGATTTGGGTGTATGAGGTTTTGGGAAGAATACCAGTAGGTGTATTTGCTGATTCCAATAGAACTCTGTCACTACCTTGGGGAGGAATGTACAATGTGTTCTCCTGGATACTTTGTCCCAGTGGAACACCATGTACAGCAGGTCAGCCATTAGTGCCTGCATCACTGCTTCTTGTGGCAGAAGTTATAGCAATCAAAAATGCCGTTTTCATTGACAGGTGTAGCAGGGAAGAGGTCAGCATAGATTTGAAGGGTGATCACTGGAGGGCTGAGACTATGAGGTTTAAATCTCAAGAGAGATAGGTTCCTTGATAGGAAGGAACACTTTAATTAGTCCCTTCAAGAACCTAATTGCCATTGGCTGAGAAGATCACATGGTTCTCCACTGCCAAGTGGTGAGCTGACATCACGGTCAAGTGCACTTTGATAGAGCTGAGGGACGTGTTCTTCTTTTTCTGTTCAAGTAAGTAGTTAAGAATCTCCAAAATCAAAGAGCGATGTGTGATTACTCATTTTTGGTGGCACCAATGGGAAAATCTCATCCATTTTGCCAGGTAAGTTTCTCTTGTTGATTCTCTTCTACTGCTTAATAGAACCTCAAAAACTTTAACCAACTCAGAGGACTGGTGGAGGAGTTGCACTGTATGTAAGAGCAGTATGACTGCTCAGAACTCCAGTATGAAACTGAAGAAAAGCCTGTTGAGAGACTCTGGGTTAAGTTTAGAGGTGAGAGCAACAAGGGCGCTGTCGTGGTGGGCATCTGCTATAGACACCAGACCAGGAGGACAAGGTAGACAAGGCTTTCTTCAGAAAACTAACAGAAGTTTCCAGATCACATGCTCTGGTTCTCATGAGGGACTTCAATCGCCCTGGCATCTACTGGGAGAGCAATACAGCAGAGCCCAGACAACCCAGGAAGTTTTTGGAGAGTGTTGGGGACAACTTCCTGGCACCAGTGCTGGAGCAACCAACTGGGGGCCATGCTCCTTTTGACCTGCTCCTCACAAACAGGGAAGATTTCATAGGGGAAGTAGAAGTGGATGGCAACCTAGGCAGCAGTGACCATAGACGGTTGAGTTCAGGATCCTGACAAAAGGAAGAAAGGAGAACAGCAGGACCCTGGACTTCAGAAAAGCAGACTGACTTCCTCAGGGAGCTGGGATGGGCATGATCTCCTGGGAGGCTAATATGAAGGGGAAAGGAGTCCAAGAGAGCTGGTTGCATTTTAAAGGAACCTTATTGAGGACACAGGAACAAGCTATCCTGACATGCAGAAAGAATAGCAAATATGTAAGGCGACCAGCTTGGCCTAACAAAGAAGTCTTCAGAGAGCTTAAACACAAAAAGAAAGCTCACCAGAAGTGGAAGCTTGGACAGATGACTAGGGAGCAGTATAAAGATACAGCTGGGGCATGCAGGAGTGAAATCAGGAAGGCTAAAGCACAATTGGAGTTGCAGCTAGCAAGGGATGAGAAGGGTAACAAGAAGAATTTTTACAGGTATGTTAGTAACAAGAAGGAGGTTAGGGAAAGTGTGGGCCCCTTATAGAATGGGGGAGGCAACCTCATGACAGATGATGTGGAAAAAGCTGAAATACTCAATGCTTTTTTGCCTGTCTTCACAGACAAGATCTGCTCCCAGACTACTGCACTGGGCAGCACAGAATGGGGAGGAGGTGAGCAGCCCGCAGTGCGGAATGAACAGGAACGGGACTATTTGGAAAGGCTGGAAATGCACAAGTCCATGAAGCTGAATGCAGTACATCTGAGGGTGCTGAGGGAGTTGGTTGATGTGACTGCAAAGCCATTGGCCATTACCTCTGAAAACTCATAGCAACTGGGGAAAGTCCCTGATGACTGGAAAAAAACAAATCTAGTGCCCATCTTCAAAAAAGGGAAGGAGGAGGATCTGGGGAACTACTGACCTGTCAGCCTCATCTCAGTCCCTAGAAAAATCATGGAGCAGGTCCTCAAGGAATCCATTTAAAGGCACTTGAAGAGAGGCAGGTGATCAGGAACAGTCAACATGGATTCACCAAGGGCAAGTCATGCCTGACCACCCTGATTGCCTTCTATGAAGAGGTGACTGGCTCTGTGGATGAGGGGAAAACGGTGGACGTGATATACCTTGACTTTAGCAAAGCTTTTGATATGGTCTCCCACAGTATTCTTATCAGCAAATTAAAGAAGTGTGGGTTGGATGAATGCATTATAAAATGGCTAGAGAGCTGGCTAGATCATCAGGCTCAACGGGTAGTGATCAATGGCTCCATGGCTAGCTGGCAGCTGGTAACAAGCGGAGTGCCCCAGAGGCTGGTGCTTGGGCCAGTTTTGTTCAACATCTTCATTAATGATCTGGAAGATGAAGTAGATTGCACCCTCAGCAAGTTTGCAGATGACACTAAGCTGGGGGAAGTGGTAGATACACTCGAGGGCAGGGATAGGATACAGAGTGACCTAGATAAAATTAGATGATTGAGCCAGAATTCAACAAGGACAAGTGCAGAGTCCTGCAATTAGGACAGAAGAATCCCATGCACTGCCACAGACTGGGGACCGACGGGCTAGGCAGCAGGTCGGCAGAAAAGGAGCTGCAGGTTACAGTGGACAAAAAGCTGGATATAAGTCAACAGTGCGCCTTTATTGCCAAGACGACTAAGGACATATTGAGCTGCATTAGTAGGAGCATTGCCAGCAGATCAAGAGAAGTGACTATTCCCCTCTATTTGGCAATGGTGAGGCCTCATTTGGAGTATTGTGTACAGTTTTGGGCCCCTCCCCCACTACAGAAAGGATGTGGACAAATTGGAAATAGTCCAGTGGAGGGCAACAAAAATGAGTGGGGGATGGAGCACATGACTTATGAGGAGAGGCTGGGGGGAACTAGGCTTGTTTTGTCTGCACAAGAGAAGAATGAGGGGGGATTTAATAGCAGCCTTTAACTCCCTGAAGGGGGTTCCAGGGAGGATAGAGCTAGGATGTTCTCAATGTTAGTAGGTGACAGAACTAGGAGCAATGGTCTCAAGTTGCCGTGGGGGAGGTCTAGGTTGGATATTAGGAAAAACTTTGTCACTAGGGTGGTGAAGCACTGGAATGGGTTACCTCAGGAGGTGGTGGACTCTCCATCCTTAAAGGCTTTTAAGGCCCAGCTTGACAAAGCCCTGACTGAGATGATTTAGCTGAGGATAGTCCTGCTTTGAGCAGAGGGTGGGACTAGATACCTCCTGAGGTCCCTTCCAATCCTTATCTTTTATGATGCCTGCTCTATCAATGACATCCATCCAATCACAATACTTTGAGATGCGTGACACCAGGTTCAAGTGAATGATCTGTCCCTGGTTCTCAGACTGTAATCTGGGAGCAGAGGTAATGTTTTCAGTTGGAATAGTGACAGGTTCAGAAGGTCTGTGAACCAAAATTGTCTGGGTCACTCTGCAGCTATGAAGCTTAGCTTGGCTGAGTCATGTTTGAGATTGTGAAGCACTCCGAGACTCACTGGGGTTAGGAGGCAGGGGTAATCGTCTAGCAGGTCTCCTGATCATGGTATCAGGAATACATCTGCCAGGGACCCCAGATTCATCCCCCCTTGAACAGAATTGCGGGCACTTGTAGTTGTGTTGAGTGGTAAAGAGCTCCATTTTGGGATTGCCCCAGTCCATGAGGACGTCTGTCAGAATCTGATTCTTTGATTTTCCACTCACGATTTGGAAGGAAGTGCCTGCTGAATTTACAGGGTTCTGCAACCCAGGTACATATACCGCTGCTAGGCAAACTCAGTGTTTGAGGCAGCATTCCAGGGCCTGACAGCATATTGGCTTAGTGGGGATGGCCTGGCACCACCTTATTTGTTGATAGGAACACGGTAGATGTATTGTTGATTCTGATCTGCACTGACTGCCCCTCTATTTGGTGGAGAAAGGACTTGCAGGCACTCTGTACAGCTCTGAGTTCTAAAAGATTCATGTGCATTCCCCTCTCCCTTGGGAACATGGGCTTGTATCATCAATTTGTCCATGTCGGGGCCCCATTCCAACAAGGATGCATCTGTGACAACAGTCTTGGGCTGTCGGGGTGCCTGGAAGTTGGCCCTTGTGCAGGCATTCACTGGGTTCTTCCACCATTGTGGTGGACATGGGACCATGACTGGGAGGGCGAGAAGCATACCCAGATGATGTTTGGAGGGTACGTAAACCAGCTTCAACCAACCCTGCATACAGTGAGGCGAAGTGTGGCATGCAGCATCACGAAGGTGCAAAAGGCCAAACAACCTAGAAAGGTGAATAACAATCCTATATCAGCATGTGGGTTTCCTTCTGTAGCGGCCGGGAGGTGTGGCCTCCCTCAGAGACAGACAGTGAAGAAGGGCCAAGCCCCTGCTGCATGAACAACGAAGTGGGTTTCTGCCCACCAAAGCTTATGCCCAAATAAATTTGTTAGTCTTTAAGGTGCCACAGGACTCTCATTGTTATTGTAAAAGTGAGACTCTGGCAGGAGTGCCCTGACCTGAACTAAATGTAGTGTGGCTTCTGTAAACTCTATCCTGAGCGGGAGAGAGGGTTGATTTGGGGACCTTGGAGTGTCCCCTGACCAACCAGTCGTCCAGGTATGGGAACACCTGAACCCGTTGCATCTGAGGAACACAGTGACCACAGCCATGGATTTTGTGAATATCCTGGGAACTCTGGCCAACCCGAAGGGAAGGACTGTGAATTGGTAATGCGTGTGGTTCACTACGAACCTGAACTTCCTGTGGTGAGGGATTACATCCTGTAAGTTGAGACCGGTGTACCAATTCCCCTGCCTCAAAGGTGTCTGGTGTGGATGGGAGATCCAGGTCTCTCAACTGGCTCTCCCTTGTCAGGGAGCCCACAGGTGCTAGATTCAACGTGCCCCTCAGTGGGCCCAGAGTTGACGGTGCTGCCTCCAACAGAACTGGGGCCTTGGGTCCCTGTCCAGCATCTGCTCCGTTGGCGTCCTTCAACCTCACCACGAGGAAGTGCCCTGTATCTATTTTCTTGTGCCTCTTGCAGGTCCCAGTTAGTGGAAGCGGTGCCAGGGTAAATCTGGTGCCCGAGGGGAGCGGTTCTCTGAGTCCTCAGGTGCCACGGACTTCCTCAGCGCTGAGGACTGAGCTTACTGAGGCCTGTGTGCTCTGCACTGAGGAGCCGGGATCCAGGTGGCCTGCTGGTTGGAGCTGGAGAGCCACCTCTGTGAGGAGGTGCTTTAGCCTCACCCTCCTCTCCTTCTTTGTCCTAAGTCTCTGCAGATTTTGTACCTGTCGGTCTAGGGTGATTCTCTCTGGCACTTTACACAGGAGTTGTGTGGCTTGCCCTTGGGCATAGATTTATGGCAGGACACACACAGCTTAAATCCCTGAGATTGGGGCATGCCCCAGTTCCCCAGTGAGGGGTAGGAAAAAATGGGGGGAAAACCCCCAAATTAATTTTCCCTACTAACTAATCTAACTATTTCAATTAATCTAACTGTTTTAACTACTTACAGATGGCTGGTAAAGACCTCTAGGGGATCGCTTGCCAAAACAAGAAAAAGAGAAGCTCCAATGACCGTCACAGGCGATAAGAGACAGTGGTCAGTAGGGTCCCTATACGGTGCCAAGGTGGCGCGACTCCAGGTGGTGCCTGTCTTGACCCAAGGGGTACTGCTAGGGAAAATATATTCTGGTGACTGTGCACATGGTATGCACACACCTACTTGGAATCAACATGAGCAAGCACTTGAAGAACAAAGAATTACCTGCACGTAGATGTAGAGCACTATTCAGTGACAAATACCATTACTACTACTAGAAAACATACTGTAAGGAACAAAAGTTCATTAGCCAGGATGTTACCCACATACTAAGGCACCCCACCTTTTCCCAGTCTGAAGGGCTCCAGGAGAAAGGCACCTACCTTTACCCAATTACACTCAAGGGCCAATTCCTAGGGTTTAGGGGTGAAACTAACCTGGCTAATTTAAGTACCTTTCCCAATCTGTAGGGCTCTGGAGGTAGTCTAGTGCAGGTTTGCAGGACCTTTTACCAGTGAGACTTACACAGTAATATCCTTAACCTCTATTTATCATCATTTACCAAACATAATACACATGCGAAGCGTACGCCATGCTCACCAATCCTGATCGGGCAGGTGGACTTTCCCTGTTGGCCAGGCCAGGTCAGTCTCATCTGGCTTCTGGCTGCTGCCCGTCAGAGTCATGCAGAGGATTCTAGCAGCTCTGAGCTTGGGCTGTGACATGGGGGTGAATTCTTCTTCAATCAGGTCTTTCCATCTTCTTCTTCTTCTTGTTCCCCAGCTGATCTCCCTTTTGGACCCCAGTTTGATAGTGAAACTTGAGTTCAGTCCTGCATAGCTACACCTCAGCCAATCATTTTACTAAAATATTATAAAATAATTCTTTGACCAATCATACCTGACCACCTTAACAGATTTAAATATTGCACACTTAGTTATGCAACGGACAGAAACAATCAAAGAACAGAAAGACATCACTCAGATAAACAGGAGAGAAGTGGGTACCATAAAGACAAAACAATAAGAAGTCTAGATTTTACAACCACAACTATTAATAAGATTCCTTGCCAGACAGAACGCTATCAAATAATGTTTTCTTTAAACATCTTAAGATCTATTTCTTTATCTGGCGGTGATAGGTACTATTAGAACAGTTGCACCTTCTTTGCAGCCTGTTATTACATTGTCTTAATGTAATTTCAGGAATGTGAAGATGTGAATACATGCTTCTTAGCTTATGGCTGCTGTCTCTCCTAATATGGCTGCTACTGCTTAGCCAAAAAACCAAGGACTCAGACCTTACAAGGAAGGACTAAATAACCTAGGAGGACTTTTTCATCTCTATTATTGAAATATCTAGCATAGGGATTTCTATAGCACCAATCATTGTAATAGCTAGGTACTGAAAATACCTACTGCGGTTCAGATCCATATGGCCATGGAAGTGCAGAAAAGAGATATTTTCAAAATCCTGTCATGTTAATTTTGCTGGCAAAATCCTATCCAGTAAGCTTAAGTGGTGATGGGTGTCCTAGAAATACGACAGGGAGAAGATTCAATGTGGCTGAGGAAGTATTGCCTGAATGCAATGGCCTGTGAGAAGTATTCACATCACACCCACAGCTATCCCACCACAACTGCCTCATCATGGGTAGACTGCTGTGCCCAGGCAGAACTCCAAGCTGCTCTCTGTGCTCGGTACAGGACTGGGCCATGAATGTATAACATGGGAATTCCCTTTTTACTTTCTGCAGGACTTAGCTGTATTTCCTTCCTCTCCCTCAACTGCTCTCTTTTTGTTGACTCTCTAGTTATAGGAGTTTGGGACAAGTTAAATATACAGCTATGCAGGCAAAATGCACATGCAATTGCATCCATAGACTGTTTGGAAAAGTGGCCCTTTATTTTCCATACTACAGACACTACTGGGAGGGAGGAGGGGGGTGGATACATTTGTTGTTACAGCTATTTACTTTTGACTGTGTGCAAAAACTTGATTTATACGACTTTTCTCCTGTATTTAGTATCACCATGTGTCACTGATCACATCGTTAAACTGGCAGGAATTAGTTAAACCTCATTGCTTCCTCCCCTTAGCTTCCCTGTCAGAATGGGCTGCCCTCAGTCATTATTTAAAATCCTTGGAAAACAGATGGAAACAGAGTGAGACACTTGCTGTACCTGCACAGGAGAGACCACTGGTTATTCGGACTAACTGCTGTACGTAGGCAGCACCCCGGGACTCCTTCATGCTTTGCAAACATACAGTAAGATATTGTCTTTCCCCATGCAGCTTACAGTTTAACCACGAGTGGCCCAGTCTGAACAAAAAAGGCACACTGGAGTTTGTAAACAATGTTCTCCTGCCTGGGGATCTTTAGTTCAACCTGCCCCAGAAGCTAGCAGAATATCCCCCAGCAGTTGTTTCACATGCTCTTCAAAGGAGTCTGTCCCCCAGGGTTACAAAGCAAAGGGTAACAAAAAGGAAACACAAACAAATTTGATTTACTCGCACATGCTTTCCAGGAGAGGCAACTAGCCCAGCCTGGCTCTCTACAGCTTTCATAAAAGCATCCTGATTAGTTAATAACTTAGACTGGTTAACAATGAAATTGCAGAGGGTTTTAATATCATGTGCTGCAAAAGACCACATTAGAGAGGCATTTACCGCTCAAGAGCCTCAGTCTGACTATCACTGCTTTAGATACTCCCTTTATTTCCCAGCATGCTTTGCCAGAAGGTAGAACTACTAACATGGCTGCCAGAGTGGACTACAGTCCCCAACCTGCCTTGCTTACCTGTTCCTTACGGAACCACTAGGGACAATCTGCCTGATCAGCCTTCACTGAGGGATGGCTGGGAGGGTAGTTCCAACCCACCCTACTCATGAAATTCTGGCTTCAGGCCCTAAAGCCTGGGTAAGCAGAATGAGCTTCTTTACTAAGCCCCGCCCACTTCCTCACTCCCAGTGACGGTGCCCATCCTACATGGATTTTTGTAGGCAAACCTAGAACAGGATGGTGGTGACCCAGGTGGGTTCAAAGCACCTGTAGACCTCATGACACCTACATACCACTAGTTAAGGGGCAAAGCATAAGCTTTGGAACAGATCAGCAAAAGAAGTGGGCAAAAGAAGGCAAAGAAGTGGGATTTAAAACAGAGGTTTGAAGAGGCAACTGAGGAATTCTGGAGTATAGGAAGAGGGTCACTGTTCCTAATAGAAGAATAGTGTCACCAGTGGGGGAAGGAATAAAGGACAAGGAGACCAGAGTGAAAGATGCAAGAGGAGTTACAGAAGGAAATGGGGGCTGGGATCAGGTGCTTAGATATTTTGCAAGTGGTGACTCTAGAAAGGCTAACAGATAGGATATTGCCAGGACAGAATTCTGTGCAGAACTTTAAAGGTGAGGACAATACCCCTAGGACTTTTTCTTGACAAATTTAGCATGTGTTAAAGTATAACTTGCTTTGTCTTGTCTACAGTTTCAGAAGGTATTAAATAGGCTGAGCTATTAAACACCATCTAACAATACGCCTTCAAGTCCTAGGCTGCATCTTCTCTGGGAAAAGAGACGCGGTTTTATCACGTGTCAGCTAACACAGGATAACTAAAATGAGATAAAATCCTAGTAAAGGCAAAGCAGGTTGAGTAAACTAACTTGTGAAAATTACAAGCCACTTTCTCTTTACTAGGATATGACCTCGTGTTAAACAACATATGGTAAAAACACACCTTTTCTTCTACTGAAGACAAGGCCGTAATCTAGACAAAGCAAATGGGAATGGAAGGTGTCCAACACCTTGAAGGAAGCAGTTACAATCTCCACAGATCAAACCCTATTTCCCTTTCCAATCTTTCTGACTTTGGGAGTAGAGATTCCATCTCCTGTTGATAATACTTTTTAATCCTCTCTCTCGGGCTGCTCAAAACCAAATGCCATGTCCAACTCACGGCACGTGACCTGGTCCTAATATTCAGTCCTTGTTTATTTTGCTAAAAGCAGCATCACTCTAAACATCCCACTGGCTGCTTGAAGCAGAAGCCTGATATATCTGTTGTATATAAGTGTAACATTAGGGTTAGGAAGAGCCAGATCAGCTGACTCTTCTGATGGAAACAGTGAGCGTCACCTTTGAAGAAGGAAACCTACCACCCTGAAACCATGCAGAAGCCCAGCCAGTATTCAAGAAGGCATCACTAGTCCCTAGAAATCTCACAGCTCACCACTTAGTATGCCTTTCTTGAGAAAATTAATGGAAAATCTAGGAAAGTGCAGCCTCCAATTCCACCTAGTCACACGGAGGCCCTGGGCTCCAGAGTCGTGCTCTCCAGGCAGGAAAAGTTTAAGCCCAAAAGTAGAATTATACAGAAGAAAAAACACAGGGTTCGGATGAAAGCATCAGCATACCGTGAAAACAGCAGGTGCTACCAGCCACCTCCTAGAAGAGCTCGTACTTCACAGCAACTATCAGAAGTTATCTTTGAACGCACCAGCCCCAAAGCCATCAGTTGGCAGCGTTTTGCTGACAGAAGCACAGGGAGAGATCTCCACCTCGTGGCTCTTCAAGTTATTGCCAAACATCCCCATGGGCAGTGGAGACGGACAACACAGATGTTTAAAAAATTGCATTAGCCTAGCTCATCCCTGTCTGACCCACAGCCAGAGAGGATGCTCACACATGGATCTCTCCCCCTTATACACAGAATGGGGGCTCGCTCCAGATATTAGAGGGACCTATTCATAGGCCTGTGCTGGTGAAGGGGGTGGACAAGGAGCTTGCAAAATCATCCCCTCTCCAAGGATGTCCTGGTAGTTGTGGCCAGGAAGAGTCCCAGACGGAGGGCTCCATTAGAGACTCACTTTCACGGAGCTGGAAGGTGGAAATCATCAGGTTCCACAGCTGGTACAGTGATGCAAGACCACCATGCAGATAAACCTTCCCAGATCCCAGGGAATCCACGAGGTTTGGGATTTACAAGGAGAGGAACGTCCCTATAATGGGACATGGGAGAGTGGGGGCGGCACAGGACTGGTAGGAAATCCTTATGGAGATTTCCATCCCGACTCCCTCCCAGGGGTGATCTGTGGGAAGTGCTGATTGAGCCCCTTGCCCTGCGTGCATGATGGAAACATGCACAGCACGGAAAGGCAGCTCTGTCAGCCATGTTCAGTCTAGAAACAAGGACATGCAGCAGTTTTCTGAAATTCTGCAGAAATCCCATTTCCAAGATGCAAGGTTCCTTTCTATTCATTTTCTCTCTTAGGAGCAACTAACTTTATTAAATGCAAAATACCATGCTAATGTTACACTGATATTGAGAATTTAAATAATCATAGAATCATAGAAGATTAGGTTTGGAAGGGACCTCAGGAGATCTAGTCCAGTGTTTCTCAACCTTTTTGATACTAGGGACTGGCTTCCTATACTGTCAGAGAGAGCTCAGGGACCAGTGCAGGTCCATGGTCCGGTTGTTGAGAAACACTGATCTAGTCCAACCCCCTGTTCAAAGCAGGACCAACCCCAAATAAACCATCCCAGCCAGCGCTTTGTCAAGCCAGTCCTTAAACACCTAAGGATGGAGATGCCACCACCTCCCTAGGTAACCCATTCCAGTGCTTTACCACCCTCCTAGGGAAAAAGTGTTTCCTAATATCCAACCTAGACCTCCCCCACTGCAACTTGAGACCATTGCTCCTTGTTCTGTCATCTGCCACCACTGAGAACAGCCTAGCTCCATCCTCCCAGAAACCCCCTTTCAGGTAGTTAAAGGCCGCTATCAAATCTCTCCTCATTCTTCTCTTCTGCAGACTAAATAAGCCCAATTCCGTCAGCCTCTCCTCATAAGTCCTGTGCCTCAGCCCCTTAATTATTTTCATTGCCCTCCATTGGGCTCTCTCCAATTTGTCCACATCCTTTCTGTAGTGGGGGGCCCAAAAGTGGACACAATACTCTAGAAATGGCCTTACCAGTGCCAAATAAAGGGGAATAATCACTTCCCTCGATCTGCTGGCAATGCTTCTATTAATGCAGCCCAATATGCTGTTAGCCTTCTTGGCAACAAGGGCACACTGTTGACTCATATCTAGCATCTTGTCCATTGTAACCCTCAGGTCCTTTTCTACGTAACAGCTGCCTAGCCAGTTGGTTCCCAGTCTGTAACAGTACAAGGGATTCTTCTGTCCTAAGTGGAGGACTCTGCACTTGTAGGTAAGGAAATATGGCAATTAAAGTTTCTCTAATAACCTGTATTTCACTCATATACGTACTAGATCAATTTAAAGTTAACGGTTTTGTAAAGAAAGGTTCGAGCTATATAGCTGAACGTTCAGTCTGCATGGCATGGTTGGGTAAATGCTACTGAGGGAATTTTAACTTTGGAATTTTCACACTTCTGTTGTTTATTTTGCAGTTCAAAAAGAAACTGTCACATGATGATCACGGATGTAAACAGTCTAGCATAAGTGCTGTGTTCTAGAGCGGGCTGTGAAATGCGCAGAGGTGTAATTTACACACTACCAAATCAGCAGTCATTGTGTGTGTTTGAAATCCTGCTGATCAAAGAAGGTGGTGCAGGAGTGACAGGCTGAAAATGAGCACAGAAAATGCAGATGAGCTGTGGCCTATAGGATTGCACTGCAGTCGTGTATCCACCATGGGGTATACTAATAGAGGTGTCTAAATAAACCATCCTAATCTCTACCTTGAAAGCATCAGTGCTTAGGATCAAGCAAATAGTCCTATTTACTCCTTCCAAATCCAGCTGGATTGCAGTGAATCTGGCCCTGCTCCAGTGAAGTGCTAGCATCTTCAGTTACTTCTTTCTCCCTGTAAAAAGCAAATTCTACTAATCATCCCTTTAAGTCAAGAACTGAGTCTTCTCACCCATTGCACAGATGGCGCTAAAAGGTGACCCAAGCTCCTTTCGTCCTAATATCCAGCGGCAAAGAGGCATAAACTCCGTCCGCCAAATCTCAGTACTGATTGGCCCACAGGCCATGGGGTACTTTACAGGACAAACCCTTTGTTCACTTCTGCATCAGCTAAGGAAGGAAGCTCTGTCTCTCCCTGTGTGAAGATGAAGGGGACAGAGAGAAAAGGACAGGTGATACATGAGGGGACCAGTCCGTGGCTTGAAAGGAGAAAATGCCTCTTGATGCCCAGGTATTAGTGATAGGAGTATTAGAAATATACTGATTCCCTAACGGCATCCTGACTCTCTCCCTACCCCATCGGCAGTTGTGAAGGGCTCTGGGAGCATGGACTATGGCTAGGCAGCGACGTTGTCTTTGCTCTTGTGTCACACATGGATGAGGACACTGGGGAGGGTTGGAGAAAGTGCTCTCACACTGGATGCTATATTTTTTGGTCTCTCCCAGGGCTCCAGCACTGAGATGACACAGCAGGGATTTTTGAGGAGTTTATTTTCCCCTTGCAGTGACCTTTGACCACCAACTTGCTAGTTTGCTGTCAGCAGAGAAAACAAAGGCAGTCCATCCCTTTCAAACCTGCACACTAGCTTGTTCCACTATTAGGCAACTGACTTGGTTTTCTGAGCTGCTGTCTTGTGCTATGTATGTTTCCAAGTAATGTGCTATGAGGGCAAAAATTGCATAATTCTACTGGAGACCCTGTGAAGCACGCATTACTTGGAAACATATATGAGCCATTAAGTCATTTACCTTTTTTGCACTTTTCAATCTCTGTTTCTTTATGGAAAGCAATACAAAATTAGCCATCCCCCATCCCGAAAATGCCTGTGCCCGGCCTACACTAAAATCAGTGGCAAAGCTGCCCTGATAAGAAAACTGTTAAAAACTCTCACGCAGACAAGACTTTAAAGACTAGCACCTTGGAGGAGGCTGGGATGAGGGAGCAACCGTAGCACCCCATTTCCTGCCTGCCAACCTGCACCTTGCTCAGCTTACTCCCACAAAACCCATGAACACCTCTTTACCGGACGCATGCTCTTTCAGGCCTAGCTGAGACACGGTGATGTACTTCAGACAGTGGGAGCTAGCCCTGTCCCCCAAACTCACTGAAAAAACATGTCTCTGCCACCAGTCAAGTGTCACTGCCATTGGAACAAAAACCTAAGGAATAAAGTGAGGCAGGGCTGAAGGGCAGGAGAGTTGGGCCCTGGCAAACAAAAGGAGGCAGAGGAATGTTGACAATCATCCGCCCCAGCACTTACACATTCAGAGGGAGGCACCGTAGCAAAAGCTCCTCGGCTAACCTCAGCTGCATATCATGGGGAGATGTGGCAGTCTGAGAAGCTACCTGATCCAAACAATGCAGAGCTCTAAAATGCAGAGTCAATACTATAAAGTGCAGCTGGAAAGAGAAGTCTTCAGACAACTGCAGTAATACTCTCTGTGGTTAATGGCCCCACACAGGTAGCCCCATTCTGCACCAGCTGTAACCAATGTAAAAGGGCTCACTGCTTCACTAACACAGAGTTCACAGAATCAGGGAGACTGTGCAATCTCCACATCAGAGAAAAGTGGCCACAAGTCTGAATGAAAGAAACTGCTTTTCACCATTGATGGCAACTGGGAATCCACATGCACCCCTATGTGACTCACCTGCTAGAAAAAGGTACGACTATCCCCTCATAACAGAGGCAGGCATCATCCCTACCATTTCCACTAGAAGCTTCACCCAAGCCAGCAGTATCACCACCCATTACTAGGATGGGCATGGAATAAGTGCTCAGACAGATTGGACTGAGCAACGTTGTCTTGCTGGACTGATATTCATCCAGCTCATTCTCATCTCTCTGCTCTCGATCTCAGCCAGGCACAGCGGAAGCTAACACTGTACAATCTACAGGTCATCCGGAAGACAACAGCATCCAAGTGCAAAGGATCTCAGTCTCTCCTCAGCTCTCTCATATACTCACTGAGGGGCGACAGAATGGCATCTTGTGGCACCTCACCGAGGCCTCCCACACCCCTGTGGGATCTCTGAGAGAGAGAAAATATTATATAGTGTGGTATGGTAACCCTCCTTTAGTCTCGCCTATTGGCAGCAGTCTCCTCTATCAGTGGGGCCTGTGGTAACTTCGCCCCCAATCTGAACAAATCTTTTGTCCCTTCCCCTCGGCGTGCCCCTGGGGCTCAGGGAGGTACCTTGCTATGGCTCCTTCCTGCTGGCTGGGGCCAAGAGTTTTCTCCTTTTCTGCTACTCTGGCTGCAGAGAAGCACTGTCTCCTAGCCTGGGGGAAGTTTCTCCTCCAGCTGCCACAAACCTTCTGGCACCTTCCTCTTCCTTTACTCCCCTCCCCCCTTTAGGGAAGGCAGGTTTAAGTACACCTGGAGTAGCCTTTCACTGGGTCCAGGTGTCTCTAATTTGTGCCAGGCGAAAGGAGACATGATGGACTCTGTACATAGTGACTGGAGGCCGCAGTGCCACGCCCTGTTACACAGAATCCTAGCTGCACTGCTCGTTGCCTCAGCACGTTTTTTGTTTTAATCTTATTTTAAGTTTGTTTACGAAGATGAGTGTACAGATGAGACCAAGCAAAAGCCAGGACAGAGACACAGCTACCTCCATCAAGACCGTTTTTAATACAAAAACAACTGGACTTGTCCACCAATAAACAGCTAAAAAAGACAAAACAGGTAACCTCTCCTCACATACTGGCCCTGGTATACCCTTTGGTAGGCATCTGGCTTGACTTTACCACAACAGATAACAAACACTGTCAATGCAGCTCTGCTGCCATGTCTGCACGTACCAGAACTGAACCTGACATGGCCAAAATGTGTAATATTGGCCCCATCAGTCAGGCTAGTTTCAGCCAAAGTGCAAACTGGGCGGGTGAAATTTGATTCTGCAGTTCTGAAAAGCAATCCAAAAAGTTTTCCATCAGCCACATCCAAGCCTCCTTATCATTCTGCCAAAACAGAAAGGAACAGCACGTCCAGCAGAGCACAGCCCAGAGTGACCATGGCTCAGCACCCTGTAGCTCCTGACATCAGAGCGAGTTACTTCAGGCATCAGGACATGTGCCCATCTGGCCTCCTCTGACCTGCTCTCTCCCAGTGTCACTGCTGCTCGTTTCCATTTTTCACTCCGCAATTCAGGTCCTGTTACAGATTTGACTTCTGAGCATTCACCAAAGAATTCTTGCTGTCTTGTTAGGCCTGACTGCTGGACAGTGTTCCCTGAATTGCCCATGTTTGTAATCTTTTGTGGTTTTCCTCAAAGTCCCAGCTGCTGGAGCCACGTGACTACCTTGGAGTTCCAGGTTTCAAGAAAGAAATTTCTAGTCCTCACGGCAGAGGAGAAAGCTGGAAAGCACAAACCCTAAAAGCTCAAGAACCAGAAAGTAAAAACAAAGAACTCACCAGCTACTTTTAAAATCTCATGAGTTTTGAGCACTGGAGGTTGGCAACACTGATATTCTCCTCAGGGGACTGCTCCACTCTGCGACACAGAGGCTACAGGGACTTTCATATTGCCAGAGGCAAGCTTTCAATTCACCCAGCACAAGGCAGGCTTCACCTCAGACTCAGAGAAAGTTTCCTATGCTCAGCTTGACCGTACAGACTGCAGGTGAGCAAAGAAACCCAACCACAGCAGGAGAGGGGCTAAGCCTAAAAGGCATAGTGATCAAATCGCTGGTTCACACCATATTAACTTCCCCATTGCTGCTGCCGCCACCACCACCAGAGCTGCACCTGTGCCAGTCTAACAGCGGCACCTCCCCCCAAAATGGTAATGTAGCCTCTGAGGGGTGGGACACGTTGTGGGGTGCTGGACCTGGAGCTTTAGGGAAGGGGCTGGAGCCAGAGAGGATCAGTCAGCAATGCACAGGGCACAGTGGAAGAAAGAGGAAGGCAAGCTGGCTGCCTGTGCACCCAGAGCCCCTATCAAGTGTCCGTGTGTGCACCCTTGTTCTCCACTCACAAACAGGGTCGGACAAATCTGAAATTTAAGGAGTTAGTTTAAGTTTGGCTGAGGAAATATATCTTTGTTTTAAAGAAAGGCCCTGACTAGCAAGTAGAAGGCAAGCCTTGAAAATAGTAAGTTGTAAGGCCAAAAGGAATGAAGTTGGGAGGACATCTGGTTCAAAGAATAACTAATGAGATAAGGGGAAATTTCTAAAAAGGCGGCCTCTGACTGATGGGGTGACTGCAGGGGGTTTAAAGAAGACAAACTGAATCTGTCTTAAAAGGAGCCAGCATAGTGCTTCGCAACCCACACACCAGTGTTAAAGTCTGTGTGAACCCAGGTGCAACGGAGAAACTGCTGGGCAGCAAGGAGGGAGGAAAGGCCTTGGGGAGAAAGGCAGTTGTAAATCTTATCTGGGTTAAGACTGGAAATAAGGCTGAACTGTCTCCAACCGGCTTTCCGCTGGAGTCTGTACTTGGCAATGACATCCCTTGTTCGCTGAGGGGTATAAAACGTAAACTCTTCAAGGGTTCATTGCTAATACCTACCTGCCCACGTCGGAGCCGCCCAGTATGGTCTAAGCAACCCGGGGCCTAGCCTGTTCCTCA
>ML675609.1:63722296-63897866 GCA_007922155.1 Mesoclemmys tuberculata
TATTGGTCCCTTCTGACCTATGAGTCTATGAGTCTATGAGACTTAATGGTCTTGTCCATGCTATGGTGGGATGACAAATCAATGGGACACAAATACTTTGACTTAACCCCAGAGTCAGGACAGATTAGGCCATAAGGGGGGAGGAGAGAAGGGGGTGCTGCACTGTAGATAAAGGAGTCCATGGAATCTAATTAGACTTTGAGTGGAGAGGACCACACAGTAGAATCTGTATGGCCCCATTACAAGTAGTAAAACCACACACTGGTAGGGGTAATGCAGCCACCCTCCTCGGGGAAAGCATGCTGAGAGGAACTGAAAAGGCAACTAAATCTAACAAGGGAGGTCTTCAGCTACCTGCTCGTATGCCAGTCAAAATGTCTCCGTGAGAGAGGATTTAGAGACGCAGTTTATTGACAGCTTCTCGGAATAGCCCAGGAGGAATAGTAACCACAATATACATTAAAGCATAATTTAATGGCAGTTAAAGTTCCAGCAAGACACATTCCATCCCCTCAAAACCTTAAGAATGGAAATTACAGATAATATGATACCACTATATAAATCCATGGTATGCCCACACTTTGAATGCTGTGTCCAGTTCTGGTTGCCCCATCTCAAAAAAAAGATATAGTGGAACTGGAAAACATTCAGAGAAGGGCAACAAAGATGGTCCAGGGTATGGAATGGCTTCCATGTGAGGAGAGGCTCAAAAGGATTTGGGCAGTTCATCTTAGAAAAGAGAGGATTAAGGGGGCGGGATAGGCTAGAGGTCCAAAAAAATTAAGAAAATGTTATTTACCTTCCCTTAATACAAAAACTAGGGCTCACCCAGGGAAAATAGAGAGTAGGTTCAATAATGCACAACTAACCTGTGGAGTTCATTCCCTCAATGCAGAGCTCTGCATGAATCAGGGAGGGGAGGAGCTGTGCCTGCCTGGGAACTGGAGAGAGAAATGCCTCTCCTGGAGCCACGCCTGACTCTGTCAACATCCTGTAGCGTTTGAGAGAGGCTATGATGTGCCTCAAATGTTGTCTAACATTTTATTCCAGTTTAAAAAATACTGACAGAATGTTCACTAGGAGCCACCCTCTGTGGTTAGCACTGACTGCCGGCTGGAGGGCCCCCCCCCCGAAGGAGCTGGTGTCCTCACTTTAGAATCATAGAATATTAGAGTTGGAAGGGACCTCAGGAGGTATCTAGTCATACCCACCCCCCGCTCAAAGCAGGACTAACCTCAGCTAAATAGTGCCAGCAAGGGTTTTGTCAAGCCGCAGCTTAAAAACCTCTAAAGGTGGAGATGCCACCACCTCCCTAGGTAACCCACTCCAGTGCTTCACCACACTCCTAGTGAAAAACTTTTTCCTAATGTCCAACCTAGACCTCACCCACTGCACCTTGAGACCGTCGCTCTTTGGTCTGTCATCTGCCACCACTGAAAACAGCCTAGCTCCATCCTCCCTGGAACCCCCTTTCAGGTAGTTAAAGGCTGCTATCAAATCCCCCCTCATTCTTCTCTTCTGCAGACTAAACAGGCCTAGTTCTTTCAGCATCTCTTCATAAGTCTTGTGCTCCAGCCCCCTTATCATTTTTCTTGCCCTCCACTGGACTCTCTCCAACTTGTCCACATCCTTTTTGTAGTGGGGGGACCAAAACTGGACACACTACTCCAGATGCATCCTCACCATTGCCAAATAGAGGGGAATAATCACTTCCCTTGATCTGCTGGCAATGCTCTTACTAATGCAGCCCAATATGCCATTAGCCTTCCTGGCAACCAGGGCACACTGCTGACTCATATCCCACTTCTTATCCACCGTAACCCCCAGATCCTTTTCTGCAGAACTGCTGCCTAGCTCGTCGGTCCCCAGTCTGTAGCTGTGCATGGGATTCTTCCCAAAGTGCTCCACAGCCTCTCAGGAACTTCCAGAAATTGGACACAGCTTGCAGCGCTGCAGCAGCAGCATTCATGGGCTTGCATTACACCGGCACACCTGCCTCCTGCACTTCCCCTTCCCTGCTTGGATGAAGCAAACCTCCCCAAATAACCAGTGTGCTGACAGAGGACACCTACAAAGATGATGGCTGGCATCTTGGCCCACACCAGCACTGAACCTGGTACCACCAGAGCTAAGAGCACAAGTCTGTACAGCTTGTGCTAAAGCACCAGATTTTCATACAAAGCGTCATGTGCTCACATCCTCTGGCTTAGCCACAGAGGGGGACACAACTGACGAACAGGGATGTAAGCAACTGAAATAGGAATTTTATTGTAGTGATTCACACCATGATTTTCAGGTTCTCCGTATAAAATCTGTTTTACACACATCTTCACAGTGAGAGTCACATGCAGGCAGACCATCCCCCCCAGATCCGCATGGGTTGAGCCACACAGAAAGGGGAACCACTTTATACCAGTACAGTTCCCCTTGTATGGATGCAGTTATACCCATGTAAAAGGTGCCTTGCAGCTGTACAGCTGACTCGGAAAGGAAAGGAGCTAGCCTGCCCCAAAGTACTGGGACAGCTATGTGCATGCTGCAGCCAAGTGTCCCTCTGAGAGACAGCATGGGGCAGTTGAGATGTTTGGACTTTGGCCTGCTAGAGACTTGACTGATAAGTCCGCAGGAACTTTGCCGAAGCTCTCCATTGCTCAGCAGCTCTTCCCACTTGTCCTAACCATGACTCACCAACCCCCCAAACTAGAGAAAAGGGGTTTGAAACCCTGGTCTTCTCTTCTCCAGCTTTAGGGGCTCTCTCCTAGGCTGGAAGTGTGGGCAACAGACTCTCTCCAATGGCGTGGCTGTGTTCACACCACAGAAGATTGCACCAAATTTTAATTTGATCATTCAGCTTGATGCACATTTTCCATTGAACTAAAAAGTTATAAATCTCTGTAGACAAAGACTGCCCCACTGTAACAGATTCAAGCCATCAGCACGTGCTGACAAAGAACAGGATGCAGAGTGTGTTAGATTTGTCGCAAAAAAGGAGGTACAAGGAAAAATGATATAATCCAGAGAAGAAAATTGCCAAAGGGGTGATTATTTAACTCTTATTTTTCTCTGTACAAGTCATTTTTCCATCAAGCCTCCACGACAATCTTAAATTGTGCTCAGATTTTATAGTTTGTTTTCATTTTGGCTATTTCAGTGAGATTTTTACAAAAATAGAGATTTTCAATTGAAAACAGAATTCTGTAATACAGCCTTAGGTATGAGGGAGCTACCACCACACCATAATTAAATGTATTTAATATCCGTGGGGGAGGGAATAAAAAACCCACAACTGTAACATTAGACTTTAGAAAGGCGGATGTTTAAAAAAAAAAAAAAAAGCTAGGCAATAAGATTAAAGTGAAGAAATTAAGATCTTTGGACTTAAGAAGGAGGCTAATTAAGCAAATGGAGTTCCTAAACAAAGAAGGAAATGGGTGGATGAGGGGGAGGGAGCAAATATGGATCTATTACAAGGCAAGGGGTATCCTTCAAGTCATGGAAATTCAGCCCAACTGAAGCCAAAAGAAGGAACAGGTAAAATTAACAGGGACTGGAAGTGCAGCTAGCTGGAGACTTGAATAGCTGCTTTGAGTATGTTAGCAGGATGAGGCCTCAGAGAATCAGTGGCTCTGCTGGACTACAAGGCAGTAGAGAGTAACAGAGGAGAAAGGTGTTGTGAGGAAGCTAGATCAGAGTCCCAGGTGAGGAGAGATGGGAAAGAAGAGGACTGATCACAGAGGAGACAAAGGAAAAGGAACATGGCAGGGAGAAGAATGGAGATGGAGGGAGTACTCAGGCTTGTGTAGTTCAGTCAGCCTGGCTGTCACAGCGATGTTCCCCCAGCCAAGCCATGTCATTTTGGTCTGCGTGGGCGAGTATAAAGAGCTCAAAAGAGCGCAGGGAGGAGATCTATGGATAGAAGGTACACATATGTAGCATGTTGAGAAACGCCTTAAAACTGTGACCTTAGGGAAAAGGAGTCACTGGTCAACTGCCTAAATTCCTGATGGAAACAAGGTGTTATATATGGAGTACCATTCGTATTGTCCAACGAGGATATGAAGAGTATAGGTGAAGATAAAGAATTGTTTGTTAAACAGCTGCTTAGAAGGGGAGAGAGTGTAAACCAGCCATCTATGACTGTGTGCATAACACACTTCTACATAGGGTCCAAACGGGTATCAATCTTTCTGGGTTAAAACATATTCCCCTCTCCAGTGAGGTGCTGTAAGGTTCGGTTATGCGCAGTGATGTGTAAGGGTGCAGTAAATGTGGAGGAAATCACTCGTATGAGATCTGTGCAGAAGGAACAAACCGTAAATGCAACAGTCGTGGGGGGAGGAAAGTGCAGTGCAGCACATACAGGATGTGCAGGAGCAGACTGAGATAAATATTTTAATTGTTTGTATCATATGTGCAGCTGCCAGCTAGTTCCCACTGCAGAAAACAGAAAGGAAAAATACCCAAGCAAGAGAAAGATGTATAGGGTCAGCAGAACACATCTCTGATAAGGGAGAAGAATATCAGAGGAATGCGAGAGGATGTATTGCTTATAGGTAAAGAGACGTTTATAGCATTATAGAAGTAATTAACTGCACCTTGCAGAAGGGGGGGAAATGAAAGGATTAAAATCATAGCAACAACAGAAAAATATCTAACAATAGACAGCCTCTTGATAGACTGTTCATGGCATTTTAAATGAAGGCAATAATACAACTTACATAACATGCTCTTAATGATCCTGAGCTAGAATGCATATAGTTTAATAATGCATGGACAGGCATTTAAGAAAGCCATCTCTGAAATGATAAAAGAGCCTGAAGTAAAGTGTGCAAGAAACATGGCTAATAAGTAAACTAGTGTTCAATCTACCAGGACATGATATACTCCAGACAGAGGGACTGAGAGGAGGCAGGTCTGTAGCTTTAGAAAAGATGGACTTTGTTACATCAAAATGGATGCAGAAACTAAGTTTTGAATATAATGTTATTGAGATTCCCATGCAGAACAAAAACATTTATACACAGATTTATGATGTAAAAAAATTAATTTTAGAATTAAAAAGCTAGTTAATATCAAAACCCCATTCATAATTTACGGAGACTTTAATAGTCATAGTGAGCCATGGGGAAGTAAGAAAACTGATCTAAGTAGTTAATGCTTTGAACAATTTAGGATATGCATCATCTGGTAATCCTGAATACAGGCTCCCCACTAGATTTAATTCAGTGGGTGGATCCTTTTCTTTTTGGGTTTGGGAATTATGATCAATAATATAGCTAGTAAATACAGCTAGGAAATTCATAAAAAAAGATGGTATGGGAAGTGATCACTTCCCTACACTTATTGAGTACCATGGCTGAAGAAATGTTGAAAACACAAGGAGTTCCTAGCTGGAATTTCTCAAAAAGCTGATTTGGGCCTTTTCAGGATTAAATGTGATGAATATTTATTTAGTAATTATATAAATGACAACCTAGAAGAATTCTATAACATAATAAAAATAATTGTAGCAGAAGCTGATCTGGCCATCTACAAATATCAAATTGACCCTGACTTAGAAATCCAGTTCCCTGGTGGAATGAGGATTGCAAATTATCAATCAAGGAAAGAAAGAAGACATACAAGTAAGCAAAACACAATGAATAGGAAAGACGTAATAAATTACAAAGGATATAAGGCAGTGGCACAAAGAATTATCCAAAAGACAAAAAAGAAATTTGTGGGAAATTGAACAAAAATTCAGAGCCTTCAGAAATATACAGTATAAGCAAATTCAAAGAACGACTGGAGTTTGAAGTAAATGTATATCTGGTCTCAGCGTAAGCAATGAAACAGAGGTCTCCAGCACAGGAAAGGCAGACAATATAGCCAAAGAATTCCAAAAGGTCAGTAGTAATACGAATCAAAGCAATGACTTTTGTGAGAGAAACACAGAGGAAAAAGGAGGGTTACTGAGGAAAAAAAGTGAACTATTTAAATGGCTGGAGAGAATATACTGATGATGTGCCAAGCAAAAATTTTAGTATGCAGGAGCTTTTTGCAGCCATTAGAAAGAGGAAAAATAGAGCTCCAGGTAGAGAGACTATTAGTAATAAAATGCCTCAACACTTATCAGAAGGGCATTTAAAGAGTCTGTTGTGGCTATATAAGGATATATAGGGAAAAAGACTGCTGCCAATAGATTATATCAATTGGGAAACCCAGCAAGGTACATACAAAAGCTGATGCTTATAAGCCTGTTGCCCTCTGTAACAGGGTCCACCTCAGCACCTACTGCTGGTTCTCTGGGGAATCAGCTCTCAGTCAGGCATATACCCTTCTCCGCAGTGTCTCGCATTCAGTCCTGTCTTCGCTGGACCCCCCTCGTGACTCAGCCCTCTGGTCAAGTCCCAATCAGTGCTCCCCCCCCCCGTTCCGGGGCATTCTGCTGTCCATTCTAGCCACCTCCCACTGTGGCCACTGCAGTCCTGCCACCAGTACCTTCTCCACCCCTGGCTTCAGGGCCTTTGGCTCTGCTGAGCCCCAGCAGAACAGCCACTGCTCTGTCCAGGGTGCTGACAGTCCTTCCCCTTTGAACTCCTGGGAGGCACTAGCCTTGCTCTGCTTCACAGCTCCCTCATATACTGGCCTCCTGGGCCTGATTGGCTGTCATGCAGCTCTTTCCTATTGGTTACTTCTCATACAGCCTGGACAGGAAGGGGCAGAAGCCCCATTGCACCCTCATAGACTCATAGACTCATAGACTCATAGGTCAGAAGGGACCAATATGATCATCTAGTCTGACCTCCCGCACAAGGCAGGCCACAAAACCCTACCCATACACATTTATAACAACCCCGAACCCATGACTGAGTTATTGAAATCCTCAAAAATGAGATTTGAAGACCTCAAGCAGCAGGGAATCCACCAGCAAGCGACTCATGCCCCATGCTGCAGGGGAAGGCGAAAAACCTCCGTGGCCCCTGCCAATCCGCCCCGGAGGAAAATTCCTTCCCGACCCCAAATATGGCGATCACATCATGTGGGGGGGAAAACGTGGAAAATACGTGTAAGACTAGTGGAATACTTGGAGAAAAGTAATATAATGATTTAGTTGGGGTGACAGGATAATTTAATTGGGGTTGGTCCTGCTTTGAGCGGAGGGTTGGACTAGGTAACCTCCTGAGGTCCTTTCCAACCCTCATCTTCTCTGATTCTATGATAACTGAGGTACGAGTGGGTTTCAGAAAAGGAAGGTGTACAGGTGACCGTATAGTGAGACTAGAAACGGAAGTGAAGAAAGGATAAGGACAAAGAACGTTATGATAACAGTCTTCTTGAACATTGAAAAATCACATGACATGCTACGGAGGGAAGCCAACATTGGAATAAAAGGGAGACATTTTTGGTGGATAAGGAACTTTAAGTGACACAACTAGAGAAGTCAAAGTGGGAAGAGCTTTATCAAACCTACAAGCTGATAGATGGGACTCCACATGAAAATATTATCAGCCCTGCTTGGTTTTCCTTTCTGATAAACGACCTCCTAGGAAGTGTGCAGATGGGAATAAGTATTTCTCTTTTCACAGACAACTGTGCCTTAGGGACTAAGCATAAAAGTCTTAAAGTAGTCACGGAATAGACAAATGAGGCACTCCAAAGAATCCCCAAGTGGGGAAATTATTGACTATTTAGATTACTGCCTGCAAAAACTAAGGGAATGCTTTTAACCAGGAAGAAAATTAGGGACTTATTTTTAATGGCAAAAAAATTCAGGTAGTCAAAAGTTTATGTTCCTACAAGTAGCGTTGGATAATAACTTGAAAATATCACAAATAATATCACATAAAAGTGTAAAAGTAGGATGAACTTACTGAAAAGTGTAACGGAAACAAATGGGGTACAGATAAGTTATTGATGATGATGTATAGGGCATTCTAAGGCCTAGCTTAACAAAGCCCTGGCTGGGATGACTAATTGCATTTGGTCTTGCTTTGAGCAGGATGTGATGTTCCCCTCTGCAATCTGGAATGGTATATAGCTGTGTCACCCCAATCCCTCACTCCTGGGATCCATCTTGCACTTGCCCATGCTGTGTGAACCCCCTCTACTCCTGGGTCAGCCCACGCACAGCCTCCTGTAAGCAAGCAGTCCTTAATTTAGTGAGTGAGGGCTTCTGGCCAGCCACTCATAGGATTATGCAATAAAATGACCCAGTAAACACCCCCAACCGCAGATGCAACCCTAGGAATTGCTGTCTTGTAATGTTTAGTGCTGCCCACTGGACTCTGCAAGCTTATATGTTCGTCAATTTATCAAAGAAATTGATATGCACTAGCTGTCACTCTAAATGAAGACTCTTCACACGCAAACCACATGCATTGCTTTAGCTAAAACAAACAAATAAGTTTATTAAGTACAGAAAGATTTTAGGTGATTATAAGACAGAGGAATATCAGTCAGATTCAATCAGGTTGAAATAAAAGCAAATCGTATTCTAAACTAAGCTTAATACTTGCAGCAGCCTTACACTCTTAGCCTTACAGTCTCGGCCTCCAACCAGGCTCTCCCCTTTGAACAATGCTTCAGTTGCTTGATGTTATTTGTAGCTGGGTTGCAAGAGAAAGAGAGAGACACACACACCCAAAATGTCCCCCTTTTTCAAATGTCCCTGCACCCCCATCTGGGGCCTCACCTCCCCCCTTCAGGGTCAGGTGACCAACAGTATTCTTGCATGGTCTTTTCCATGTCTTGAGTCAATGATCATCATTTTATCATATACTTAAGCTAGACCATTTTTCCTGGAAGAGCTGGGTTGTTTTATGCATGCCTTAGTAAGGCGTGACCTACCTCTCTGCTTTTAGTGTTTGCCTGAGCCTGCTTCAAGCCGTGTAGACACATATTTGGGAATATTACATAGCAGAGCTTCATAACCATGCATATAACACTGCAAGAAACATATTACCAGAACAATAAAGTTCAGTATGTCATGAGCATTCCATAAACACCTTACATGACAAACTTTGCATTAAACAATACAGTAACACTATATAGGTTAACATGAATGATACACAAATCACACTATAGGTGTGTACTTGGGGGGCAGTCTGTCACACAGGGGACTGGATTAGAGGACCTCCTGAGGTCCCTTCCAACCCTAATATTCTATGATAAGGCCAGTATTAGACGACAGATGCCTTGCTTTCAGTTCAGCCTCAAAAACAACTCTTAGAAACTTGAAACTGCTCTAGGCCCAAGCTCTGTGATTGGCATATGATAACAACACCAGTGTATGTGCTGCAAAGAGCCACTGGAGAAGCAACTATGTATCTAAGGATGAAACAATTATATCTAACCTTTCAGCCAGAGGTAAAAAGAATCATGGAAATAGAAGTGCAGAACAGATTTAGAGAGATTGCTGAGAGCTTAGTGGACAAATTATATGGCTTGCCACAGAGTTCCTCATACTATCAGGGTCAAAAATGGGTAAAGGACATACGTTAAAAAAGAAAAACAGAACTAAAAAAATCTTAGTTATGGGAAATAAAATTACAACTGGACACTTATTCCCCATTTGTGGATTTGGAATTGTATGAAAAAAAAAACAAGGCAAGCAAAAAAAAAACAACTCACCACCAATCAGATTTCTGAATTTATTTAGGACACTTGGGGTCAGCTTTGCCAAGTCTAAACAGATGGATCAAAAGATGACAGCACGGATAGAGTGAGAACAGCCTTCTCTGATCCTAGTCTTGGAATCCAGAAATCTAAAAAGGCTATTGAATTACATAGCTGTTCTAGTGGCTGAACTAATGGGGATAATGTTGAAACTAACCTAGCTTAGAGGGATGCAACTGGCTGCAGCTGTAATTTTATCTGATTCCTTGTCAGGCATTATGATGATCAGAACAGGGACTCCAGAAAACTGACACAACATAATAAGTGAAAGTGTACCTAACTATGGAAATAATGCAAGCAGGTGGCATGGATTCTGGCACATACCAGAACACCTGGGAACAAGAGAGCTGACAAAACAGCAAACCAAGCTCTAAAAAAACTGAGGAGGAGGCTATAAAGATACCCATAAGTAGACAAGAATTTAGGAGTGTGGTCATGAAGGAGCAGCAAGAACTACAGACTACGGAAACAAAAGAACAAAGGTTCTATGATGTGTGATTATCAAGTGCACGTCACTCACCACTGGGCTGGCACCTCCCGCCGGTTGTCTTGGCATTAGCGTGAGGCCAACACCACCCTCTGCAGTCTGCACACCATCATTCGATCTCCACTGCTCTCCTGCAGGCCCTCTTACAGCCTCACGAACTGCAATGTCCTCTTCGTGGTTTGGCCTCCGACTCTGTCACAGTCTGTGTTCCCCCTACGGGGGAGTTTAGATCCTAGGCTAGCCACTTCCCCAGTGGTGGGGGAAGAAGGGGGACCTGGGCCCTAGGATTCCTGTGGATTGTAGCCTCCCGCTGCGGTCCTCTGCCTCTACTATCACTACATTTTCCTGGGCCACCTCCCCACAGCTACGGCATCCTCCTCAGTCTCAGCAGTCTGTCCAGAGCACCTTCTCTTCTCCCCACGTTCGTTCGTTCGTTCGTGCCCGCCCTGCCCCGCCCCAGGCGCTACAGGGCTGCAGCCTACTCCAGACATAGTCATCCCTCCTCCAGCTCCAGGCACTGACTGACTGTGCTTTGCCCCATGCTGCCCTTCTTAGATGGACCTGCTGGGCCCTGATTGGCTGTTTCTCACAGCCCGTCTCCTATTGGCTGCTTTCTGCACAGCCTGCTTCTATTAACCCCTTCTCTGCCAGTGTGGGGCAGATGCCCCATCACAATGCTCAAAAATAAGAAATAATGCCATACTCCTCAGTTACGTTAGAAAATGTGAAGTAGTCATTTTTAAAGTGTTAACAGGCCCTTGTGCCTTAAATGAGAAGTCAAACTTATTAAAAAGACAAAGATGGGCTGTGTAATGTGTGCAAAGCCAAAGAAACAGTTGATCATGTTCTGTGGCAATGTGCACAATATTCTATGGAAAGAAAGTTTCTTTCCAAAAAATTGTTTGTGTGAAATCAAAGATTTTTCCCTCTAGGAAAGTGAGAATGTCAGAAAAATGGAATAGTGCCAGAAAAAGCTTGCTACGTTTCCTTACGGATACTGGGCTGCGTGAAAGTATATACAACAATTTTTTTTTAAAATAGCTAAAAATGAATGAAGAAAATGGCAGTCACAAGCCTCGTACAATGAGGCTGCGGAATCAAAACCAAACAAAGACAAAGGCGTGCTGGGGAAAAGTTCCCTGCAAGAAGGCACCCTGTACTGAAAAGAGTTAGCTGGGGCCAGGATTTTGCACACTTTTGCTATTTCATATTCTTCAAGTGGTATTGGGGAGTGTTCTGTGACTGGGAATGGACTGAGATCACCAACACATCCTACGTAGGCCTGGAGCAACTGGTAATTGTGATGATTTTCCATTGCTACCACCTTGTTAACCTGCTCCGTTTGTGACATGGGTATTAGTTTGGAAATCTGATATCTTCCTAAAGCGAGGAGGTTTATAGTGTGCCCACAAGTGTTTATTTCTGTTAAAAAAAATGCCTTAAACTCCAGTTCCTGAATGTTCAAACAGCTGTTCCAGCTGTATCTCTAGTACAATAGCGCTGTATGATCTCTTCCCAAAGTAACATTAGTGTGTTGTTTTTAAAGAAGCTGGTTTGCTGCTTTCCAACACAGAGCTGGAAATCTGGGGCTGCTCTAGCATAATTCACAGCGTCAAAGTAAGTGGTTGGCTAAGAGAAAAAAAGTCTCTCTATTAGTCCCAACTGCTTTTAAGTAGCACCTAATACTCTTTGTAAGGACTCAGTGGTTTTTGGCTGAGTGTGATTGTCATTAACAACCAGCTTGTGGCCAAGAGAAATAACATTTTCTCACCAAAGACTTGTACAAGACCAGATGGCCTGCAGTGTCTGGGAGTAGATCTTGGCAAACATGAAGTTCTTGAAAGTGGGATTTTGCTAAGATTTACTCCTGATGAAATATAGCTGCTGGTTTGTTGTAGCCAATTCTGATTTTTTTTTTAAGTTTTAAGTAATGTTGCGTTATTGCTCATCACACAGACAGCACACTTAGCCTTATGTGCCACAAAGGGAAAGAGTCTCTGAGCCAAAGAACTGACAACATTTTTTAACACCCTACGACTGTTAAATAGGCAAATTTGCTAAGGTTATTTTTCTAAAGTGCACCTTAAATTTTGTAAGAG
Organism: Mesoclemmys tuberculata; assembly: GCA_007922155.1. NCBI lineage: Eukaryota > Metazoa > Chordata > Testudines > Chelidae > Mesoclemmys > Mesoclemmys tuberculata. The sequence continues at coordinate 63,734,540 of ML675609.1, forward strand.
CAGCAGTGCTGCTTTCTAATCCTTTCCTAATTCTGTAGGAGGGGCAGCTATGGCTCTGCCATCTGAAGTCTTGCAAGACATGTCTGGGATGACAGGGAAGGAGTTTTCATTATGGACATTTTCTGTACTCTTCCATGCAAAATTTACAATATTGAACTTCAACTGAAAGGTCATGTCGTTTAATAGCCTTGGATCCAAGGAAGGGGTCATTTTAAACTACAAGTTCTCCAGCAAGGAGCATTATTGGTAGGGTGAAGTAGTGTCCTCCGTGTGCTAGCTACTTTCCAAGTATGTAGGAAGACAGTCCCTGCCCAGAAGAGAACACAGCCTGAGAGACAAGAAATGGCTGAGGGGCTGGGGAGAGGAACACAACCCTTGAGCAAGCACACTCATTGTTAGTGCCCCTCACACCTACCAGTTGTTAGCTGGCTCATTTCTTGTAGGCTTGCCAACAGAAGTGGATCTAGAGGAGACATTTGAGTGATGGGAGGGGGCGTATTAACTCAGGAAGGTCATTTCTTGCATGGGGCAGGATAGACAAGAACACAGACAGCTGTAGGGGAATCAGAGAACTGGGACAACAAGGCTGGCCTCATTGGCAAAATCAGTGGGGTGGGAAGGTGAGGCAATAACTGACAAAATCAGTTACCAGGTAGTGCGCGCCTTTCACAACAACAAGGCTTTGGGGGGGGGGAAATCTGGCTGTTACTTTGGAGATCTGTCTGCTTTGAGCCCCCAGGAAGCCAGGAGAGGCTGTTCTTAATTTAGTCTTAGGTAATACACTGAAGATAATTCAAGAATTAACAGTACTCAAGTCACTACATAAGCAACCAAAATCAAGTTGGGATCAACATCCTTGGAGGAGGGAAAGAACCAAAAAGTGACACAGCGACTCTGAACTTTAGAAAGGGAGATTTCAATAAAATGAAAAGGCCAGTCAAAAAGGCCCTAAAGTTAAAACTAAAGGAAGTAAAATCCTTAGATGTGGCATGGATGCTATTCAAAAACCAATTGTCTTAGAAAGCATGTGTGCTGCCGAACAAAAAGGGAACCAGGACTTCAAGGCATAAACCAGCAGAGCTAAATGAATGGCAGGTTCAAGAGGCTATTGGAGCCAAAGAGAAAACCTTCAACATTTGGAAGTGAACTCCAGTGAAGCTATAAAACAGGAGCATAAATTACAGAAGGCAATGAGTCAGAGGGAGGAGGCCACAGTGGCTTGCAAAGAGCTAAAGTTCTAAGAGCAAATATATGTTTCAAGCATATCGGAAGCAGGAGGCCTACAAAAGAATCAGTGCAGCTGCTGGATCACTGGGATAAACAGAGCAACTGAGGAAGACAGAGACATTGCTGAGAGATGGAATGATTTCTTTGCATGAGTCGTCTTCACCACAGGGAGTGTTGGGGACATTTCAGCCTCAGACACCTCCTTTTCGGCTATGGAGATGAGGTTCTTGCAGAGACAGAGGTGTCAGAAGAAGAGGGTCTGGAACAAATGGCTAATTGAAAAAGCAGTAGGTCCCAGGCCCAATCAGATGGGGAATAACACAGAAATTACTATAATGCCTTTTAATTATTGGTGTAGCCTCCTCTGGCTACTGTGTTGACTGGTCACACATCTGGAAAAATATATTCCAAAATTAGAGAGGATTCAGAGAAAGGCAACAGGAGTTATTAGCACTCTCGCAAATTCTCAGAAAGGAGATGAAAAAATGGGGACATCACAAAAGTTTATAAAATAATGAGTGTTATAGAGAAGATAACTTGTGAGTGGCGGATAATACAAGAACAAGGGGACAGTCAATGTAATTAGCAGAGAGCAAATTAAAACCTGATCAAAGGAAATACTTTTTCACACAACATGTAGCTAGTGGAACTTATTGCCACATGAAGTCATTGTGGTCACAAACTTAGCAAGATTCAAAATGAGATTGTACATTTGTATGGATACTAAGAATAACAGCAGTCAATGTGAACCCATTTTGGAAGAGATATTAAATCTTGTGCTTCAGGGCTTAAGCTGATCTTTTAACTCTTAGGAATAAGGAGGTGAGCTAATGGGGGGGAGGAGAGTGGATGGTCCCAATTCTGCCTAACATGAAGTTTCCTGCACCTTCATCTAGGGCAGCTGGTTTGGCCACTCTCAGAGACAGGACGCTGGACTGGATGGACCTGAGGGTCTCATCTAGTCTGGCAGTTCCAGTGATCATCTCCACAGCTTTCTTTCCTTTGATGGAGCTTGCAGGTTTCCCAGCTCAGGTTCCATTGGGAAGGGGAGTTGTCAGTGCTCAGTCCCAGCTCTAGACCATCTGTCCCAAGCTCCTATATCATCGAGGGAGAATATCCTCTCATTCCTCTGCTTCAGCAGCGACTGAACGTCACTGAAACCAAATCTCCTCCAGGAAGGCAGTAGGCCTTCCTACGCAGACATCAGCATCGCGAAATACCCTCCTCCACTCACACCCCACCCATTTGAGGAGGAAGCAGCAAACAATGCACATGAAGCTTAACAAAACTGTCTAGACTTTTTCCCCAAGAAAGCATGGATCCTGGCTGTTCCTTTCCCCTCTCGTCTGATTAGGGGGATAGGAGGTGGCTCTAGTGCACAAGGGACATATGGGTGCCGTTGGATGGTGTGCCATTCCCAGCTGGGTCAGACTGCTGCAGAAGAGCAGCATTTCTAAACTCCTCTGCCCTGCCCTGCAGCCCAAGGCCTGAGCTATACAACCTCTCCCCCGGCTGCCAGGTAACAGCTTTGCGTTGTTACGGTGCCGGGAACCCTTCCACCCCATACGTGCGCTGTTGGTTGCTTGTGTTATCGTCCCGTGCTCACAGTGGAGATGGGGGCCCTGCTGGTGTGAGGGGTAAGAGGTTAGGGTTGGAGCAGGGGCTGGGTAGCCTTCTCATCCCCAGAGTCCAGAGGTGGCTCAAGTAGAACTGCCATTGCGCGGCTGGTGTAGCCAAGCACACCCACCTCTGTCCATGCCCAGTGCTGGCCCCGCTTCCAGCTGCCCGCTGTGCTTACGCTAGTCAGCTTTTCCAAGGGAACCAGGTTCAGTCAGGCCGGAGGCTTCAGTGTGGCAGCGGCTCCCCTGGGGTGACCAACCACTCCCCACCAACAGATCTGCGCAGGCAGCATGCCCAGCCAGGACGGGGCTCAGTGCCCAGGCCCCCGGGTCCCCACCACTGTGCACAAGCATCCCAGATTCCTGACTCGTGGCAGACAGTGTGAGGGGTCGGTCGGAGAAGGGGGCTCTGCCCACCCCCCTGTGAATCAGGGAGCCTGGTCCACTGAAATCGGGGTGAGGAGAACACTGGGTACCTTAACCAGGCGCCTTTGTCCTCCAGGCCAGCTGTGGCTTCTCAGGCTCCCCTTGGAGCTGCCGGGCCTGTTCCTTCTAAGGCAGCTTACACCAAAGGCTCTGGCAGGAAGAAAAGCAGACGGATGGATCCCCCTGGCATTGCAGCCCACACAAGCACAGAACCCCAGGCGTCAGAGCAGCTAGGGCCAAGACCAGCCCGGTGGCCTTTCCCTCAGGCTTGGTGAATGCCTCTTCCCTCTCCCACCCCTGACAGGATTTACCCTCCCAGTCCCCAGCTGGGGGAGGGTAGGTACATCGCATCACAGGTCCAAAGCAAATCCAAGGGGTAGTCAGACTGCACAGCAAGAGAGTCTGGTTATCCCTAGACCCTGCCGGCACACATACACCGCTGCACATGCCTGTGAGCAGCCTGGCTCATGAGCATGCTACTGAGCACTAAGGAACCGAGGCCAGCATTGCAAAAGCCTTCATTCCTGGGAGCCCCACTGGGTCGCGGAGGGGCTGGCTGTTTAGAGACGCTGAGTGCACGCAGCAGCTGCTGGTGGGTGCTCAGCTGCTCTGAAGATCAGTTCCCAAGATCCCCAGTGGGGCACTGAGACAGAGCAGATGCTTTTGAAAACTGGGGCCATAATGTCAGAGCAAAGTACCCAGAAGAGATTACCACAACATGTAAAAATTATCAACCCACTGGTGCCAGGGGCTGGGGTCATGTTCTGTGTGAATTGTGTCTTGTTTCACTGTATTTTATCCCTCTCCCTCCTCCTCTGCCTCTTGCTAGCTTGGGGGCTCCAAGGCAGGGCACCACCTCGGTACAAACAACAACAAGAAGTGCTTCCCCAGCCCACTCCAGGCTGCCCATCCAGCTCCAGGCTGTGGCTAAGGGGCTGGGCGGCTCTGGGTCAGTTTCTGAACCAGCTCAGATTGTCCAGCTGTGACAGCACTGTGCTCTCCTGCCACCTGTCCTCATCCCTCGTGAGTGGTCTGGGCAGGAGGCCACCTGGCAGCACACTGGGAAAGAGCTCACAGACATATAGCTCAGAGCAGCCGACAGCCTCCTGCTGCACTATTTACCTGGAAGATCTCACGCCTTGTGGAGCTGCTCTCCCGCACTGGGTACTTCGTGAGAAACCCATTTGGCAGAGAGAAAATGGGCCTGGGAAGGGACATTTCAGTCCCCCAGCCCCATCAGCCAAGGGAATCTTCCCGCTGAGGCTTGGGTGGAAAAAGATGCAGCCCAGAAATGCCTCCCAGTTGCTAGGGGATTCCATTCTTCTTCTGTTCCCTTTCAACAGGTAAATCGCACTTGGCCATTGTACAGAGGGTGAACAACGAAGGGGAAGGAGATCCTTTCTATGAGGTGATGGGGATCGTCACGCTGGAGGATGTCATAGAAGAGATCATCAAGTCCGAGATCCTGGATGAGACAGATCTTTACAGTCAGTGTCACAGGCCAGATGCTGTGGTGACAGGAGCCAAGATAGCAGCCTAGCTAGAGCAGGCAGGCAGGCAGACAACTTGCCCAGATAAACAGATTCACCCTGAGCAACCAGGAATTAATTTCCAGAGAATGATGGGAGTTTATCTGTCCTTCTTGGCCACTCCCCATTGGGCCCTGCATGTCCCCTGCAGCACAAAGCACAGGTGTCATGAAACCAACAGGAAGCATCCTGAGACCCATCCTCACCCCTTGCACCTCCCTGCAGCCCCTGTGTGTAGGGTGCAGTGGCACTTGGTGTGTCACAGGACATGCCCCTCCGCCTGTCGTGGGTCCCCATGCCATAAGAGAAGGGAGCACTGTTAGTGTGGACAGACTTGGTCCTGTGCTTGGAGTGCACAGACAAGCAGGTATCAAGGGACATTCCCAGAGAAGGGGATGGATCTGGCAGGGGACCTGTCTCCTCTGGGGCAGGTGGGAGCTCCATAGCATGGATCTTTTAGAACTGGGCTGGCCAAAGCACTAGGAAACAGCCTGAAGGGAACAATCCAGCCCTGGCAGCGGGGATGGACTAGAGGGGACCAACAGTTCTAGATTTTCTAGATGGCCCCATGGGTCTAGAGGCAGCAAGCCAGGCTTCAAGCCCAGCTGCTCAGACACTATGGAGAGGAGGCCTGTGTAAACGCCTCTCCGCTCTCTGCTATGCTGGTGTCATGCAAGATTTCAGTTGTGTTTCGAGCTGACCTGTAGCCTTGCTGTCCCAGCATGTAACTGCCGCTGCTCTCCACCCCTGCAGCAGATAACCGAAAGAAGGAGCGGGTGCCACACCAAGGAAGGAAGCCACAGGACTTCTCCATCTTCAGGCTCTCAGACAGTGAGATGAAGGTGAAGATCTCCCCTCAGCTGCTGATGGCCACACATCGATTCATGGCGTCAGGTACCCGCGCCCCTCCCTCATTGCGGGCGGAGGACAGGAGGCCTGGGGGCTCTCAGGGCCCTCCCCACAGGACTGCCAGCTCTCCACAGTCAGAGCTCTGCTGGCTCCTGGATTGATCTGCTTCCTTGCCCCTCCTTTCAGGGGACTTGGAGCCACCTGGGCCTCCAACTCCCCAGCTCAGGAGGGGTTGGATCTAGCTCCCAGTGCAGGCCCAGGACACAGTGGGATCCTGGGCTGGGGGGGGGGAGACACAGCTGTGGAAGGCACCCCCATCATCTGAGTAAGACACCAAACCCAGGCCCTCTCTCTCCTGTCCCTGGTCAGCTGCCTGGGTGAAGTTACAGTCCTAGAGCACGTTGCCAGCAGTGACTGGGGCAATGCCAGCATCGCAGCCAACGTCTCCTGACTGGGTGGAGCAAGCACGTGGCCACACAGCCCTGCCAGGATCTCACTCACGCACCTAAAGGGCCCTGGGATAGGTGGGGTTCCACAGACACCGCACAAACCCTTCTCCCCCTTCTCCCCTAGAAATCGAACCCTTCAAATCTCCCTACCTCTCGGAGAAGATCCTGCTGCGGCTCCTCAAACACCCCCATGTCATCCAGGAGCTGAAGTATGACCAGAAGAACAGGCGAGCCGCAGAGCACTATCTCTACCAACGCAACCGGCCCGTGGACTACTTCGTCCTCATCCTGCAGGTGCGTCGGGTCTGCTGCTAGCTGGGCTCTTCTCCCCACTGGGCAGAGCAAGACTGAGCCCCACAGGGTTGATCCTCAGTGGCTGTCATGGGGCCTGGCCAGATCAGCAGCCTGGCTGTTCATAGGGAAGAGTCTTCGGTTTTCACAGCCCAGGGTCCAAGGTGGTTACTGCTGGGGGGGCTGAGCAGAGGCAGTGCAGAGTAGTGGATTGAACATGGGGCTAGGAGCCCACCGCTCCTGCGTGCTCAGTGCCGGCTCTGACACCAGCTTGTGGCATGACGTGAAGTTGTTTAACCTCCAGGCCTGGGTGGCCCTGTCTGTGAAATAGGCACGCTAGTTCCCCAGCTCCTAGAAGTGGGGGGAATATGAACACATTAATGTTAGTAAAGTGCCTGGAGGGCACAGTGTAATTGACCCATGCTCACTCTTAATTATGTTGGGCATTTTTCTCCTTCCCCACGTGGCTAGTGCTGCCCATTAGGTGTTGTAGTGAAACAGAGCCCAGGGGCTAAAAATGCAGGTAAATTTCATTGAGCATGAAAGTCTAATAATGTGATTAATCTTCAGCCAGGCTCACTGCAGGCAAGTGCCAAGGATGCTTCCCCGTATCAACCCTAACAGCTGTGCCGTACCCCTCAATCCTGGCCTGTAGCCCCCCCATCATTCCAGGCCTGGGCTTCTGACACAGGCAGTTCTGCCATTACCCCTCAGAACTGAGGCACAGCTCCTCCACGCTGGGTTGATGGTGTGGACAAACACCCAGTTTCTGCTTTAGGGAAGTCGTTTGTAAGCTGTGCACTGAGCTCCTTTGGCTCCCAGCCTGCCCCGTCCTGCAAGGGGCTGGGTGAGGAGAAGAAGCGGGGGCCGGCACTGAGTGTGGTTACCTCCTCACAGGGCAAAGTGGAAGTGGAGGTTGGTAAGGAAGGGCTACGGTTTGAGAATGGAGCATTCACCTACTATGGCGTCCCAGCCATCATGGCTGTCATCTGCTCAGGTAAAGCCAGCCCCGGCCCGGTCCTCAGCCTGAAGGGGTCCCTAGAGAGCAGGCTGTGGAGGGCATCCCTGCCCCGGCCCCAGGAGATGGACGGGGTGAGCGAACGGCCTTTCTGGGGCGCAAGAGGCTGGGGGGAGGTGCTATCCCTGTTCAGGGGGGTTCAGAAGGTTTTGGGCAGCATGATGAGCAGCTCCCCAGGCTTCACAGCCAAGCGCAGGGCTCTGCCTCTGATTGGGGCTGCCCACTGTGGATGGGACGATCAGGAGCTCGCACACTGGCTCACGTGTGGGAGGGCTGGGAGCTGGCCTATGTGTGCCATGCCGTGAGAAAGGCCCGGGACCTAGGCAGGGGCAGCTCCACGTGGAGTCAGGCTGGGAGTGCCGGGGCTCGAGAGCTGTGCAGCAGGGGAGCACAGGCGGGGAGGGCAGACAGTGGCCGGGCCAGGGTGTGATGGAAAGGCCCCAGGCAAAGGTAGTACTGCCCAGAGGAGACCTATCCAGCTGATTGGCAGCTGGCACGGCACAGCCCCCCACCCATGGGGTTGGCTCCTGTGCAATTCACACTCTGCCCCTGTGATTTCAGAGAACGATGTGCGGAAAGTGAGCAGCCTGGCCGGATCCTCCTTCTTACGTAGGTATCTGCGTGCCTGCCCCTCTGCCAGCGGGCAGCAAACCCCGGGGCTCACTCCCCACCGGTGCCTGGGGCAGGCTGGCATGAGCCATCTGCTCACAGAGTCTGGCTTGGCACATGCACTGTGCAGAGCCACGTTCTCCTCAGCTAGAGCCTCGACTCCGCAAGCTGAACCACGCCAATCCCGGCCTCAGCCCAGTACCCAGAGGGGCCCAAAGAGAGGAAGAGCAGAGGCGGCTGGGGCTGGGGCTGGGGTGCAGCGGGGTGGCTAGTGGAGGGAAAAGCCATGCTCTGATCTGCAGCGTCCATGCTGTAGCCCAGCCCCCCAGTTCTCTTTAGCTCCTTTTCTAATGGAAAAATTTAATGAGCAAATTTCTGGTATTTCAAGCCTAGCTTTTCCTGAAGAAAGCGAATTGGAAGTGACACTGGGCACAGATTGTCAGGGGATGGGGAGGGCAAGGTGGGGCAAATGGGCCAGGAGGCCTTAAAATCGAGGGGAAGGTTAGAAAAAAATCGAGATATGTTCAAAGTCACAGGGAAAGTGCATGTGCGACCCCTAGCTGTTTCCTCTCCCCCTTTCTCAGAGCAGATGAGATGTTGTCCAACCCTCCCCGCTCCCGCCCCACACAATCACACCATTTTTTAGAGAGTTAGAAAAAGACCATTTTACTGTAAAATAGTTGAGACACCCTCCAAGCAATGAGCCATGTTGGAGTGAGCATTGGTCGCCAGAGGCACACTGCTTGATGCTCAGGAGCGCAAGGCCAGAGTTGCATACAGCTCCTAGCACACCAGCTCTGGCATCTGACTATGAGAGCAGGTTGGCAAATGACAATTTTTAAAAAGTGTTTTTACAGAAATGTCATATGAATGTTTATTGTTTTACATTAAAAACCCTGACTATTTGGTTTCTTAAAACCATTTTTGGTAAAAGTTCCCGGTAAGAATTTTCTGTTTTCAAAACCCCAAAACTTTTACTGAAATTGATACATTTTTATCCAAAAATGGTTTGTTGTTGTCAAAGAACTAGAGAAATTCCACCAAAATGAAAACTTTCATGGGAAATTTTCATTTTGGTCAAAAAGCAATTTTTTGTCCCCTATAGTTGAAATGAAAAAAATGTTGGTGCAGCTCTCATTGCCCCAGTTCCACAACGAGGCCCCAGCCCTCCAAACACATGTGCATGAGCATCTGCAGGACTGAGGCCTTGCCTTGGACACCAACGGGACACTGGGAATGATGCTAGAATACCGAGGTTGCAGGGGTTGTCATGCCTTTGGGTAGAAATCTCCCCTGCTCAGCCCAGAGGGGACCTTTCTGGGAGTGTTTTAAGTCCCCTTTAGCCCAGCTCGCTTTGAAGAGCTGGTCCTACCCTGTCCTGAGCTTAGCTATGAACATTCAGAAATGCCGGAGGGCCCAATCCTGGAGCTTTGCCATTGGCTTCTGTAGCAGCTGGGATAGGACCTTATTGGTCAGGTGCAGTGGGCCATATTATTATTAGTGCTACAGTAGCACCTGGGGCACCCATGCAGAACGAGGGCCCCACTTTGCTGGCTGCTGTACAGACATGCGGTATAAAGACAGTCCAAGCTCCGGAGACTTACCCTCTAAGGTTTCAGTCACGTAGCTGGATCCAAGCAATTGGACCTGGCCGTAATGGCTTTGGAGGGGCTCCGTGCACATGCAGGTTTCTGACTGCAGCCCAGCCAATGCCATGGTGCAATGGGCGGACAAGGCAAACAAACAGAAGGGAGAAAACAGCAACAAAGGCAATGAGTTTTGTCTGAGCCATTTAGGTCTCAGCTCACCACCTAGCAAACTGTTCCCACCTCTGGCCTTCAGGCTGTGCCAAATGTGGGTCCCACACAGGGGTGGGCTCATGTGCAAATAAAGACCAGTCTGGGAAGGCACAGACAGTTCAATTTATCTATCAGCTGTCCGGGTGAACATGTGCATTCCATTAAAGCAATGTAATCAAGCTAGAAAAGCCGAGAACTCTCTCACATGTTCCAGGCTTGCAGTTAATGAACAGCTTTGACTTAGGACTGGTCTGCACAGGGAAGTTACATTTTCATAGCCATATCTCTCAGGAGTGTGGAAAATCCACATCCCTACTTGCTGCAGCTACACTGACCTAATGCTCAGTGTAGATGGTGCTAGGTCCATGGAAGAATTCATCTGTCAACCTAGCTACTGCCTCTTGGGGAGATGGATTACCTGCACCAAAAGGAGAACGTTTCCTTCGGCACCGGTACTGTCTGCACTGCAGCAGTGCTGCTGGAACAATGTATGTGTAGACACCACTTTGTCAGGCCAGAAGAACTTTCAGCATCTAACTGGCGTGTTACCATTATTAATAACAACTCCCCATCCTGCTGATTTTATAATCCAAGACCCTGATCCTGAACTGTATTCAAACCCCGGTGTCTCTACTGAGCCCATCTGTCTACATTGACCCAGTTGTGGGACTGAAGCCCCAGTTAGTAACTGACCCCAGTGGAAGGGAGAGGGGGAAGAGATAGCACGCATGGGGAAGTGGTGAATTAGTCCCAGGGAGGCCAGGCAGCTGGGAGTTTGTTAGGGTCGGGTGTTTCTTACTAGATTCTCTGACTTTAATGTCGAAAGCACTGGGGCTTGTGCTGACCATTTAAATCCTCTGCCTGGATGATTAACAGAAGTTCTCCCCCCTGGTGCTGCTGTCTGTGCCATCCTCCACCGGGCAGATGAGCCAAACAGGTTAATTGCACTTTGGCACACCTGCCCCTGCTCAGAGCCCCAGCCCTGCAAGCACAGTGGGATGCACCAGCTGTAGCTCAACTGACAGGTGTGCATGGGCAGGGCCGGCCCGAGGCTGTGGTGTCTGGGCTGCAAACCCTGCAGGGAGGGGGAAATTCCTGGGAATTATTTCTCAGGCACCAAAAGCGGCCTGACCGCCCTTCTGATTTTGACAGACCCCCCCGCTGTGCGCCATCTCCTGCGTGCGCTCTCAGCGCCACCTGGTGCCCACCCCGGGGATGTGCATGGTGAGCGCTACACACGCGGCTGCTATGTACCGCACCCAGCGTTTCCCTTGCCCCTGAACGCCAGCCTGGCGTTGTGTGAGGAGCCATTTAGGCCCAGGTGACCCCACGGGGTGAAACTCCCTCCCGCTCACATCCAGAACTGCAGAGGGACTGAAACAGCCTGGCCTTGAACATCACCCCAGCACGTGACCTTGGATCATTGAGGATCCCGTGAGAAACGTGGGACCCTGTTGTTATGATGGGGCAATTCCTGACCATTGCATCTTTCTTCTATGCAATCATGTAATCTTTGTTGTATCCTACCTTAGAGGAGCACGAGGCATTAAAGAGAGAACAGCCATAGGCCCTGCCCTGACACCCCTATGAGCTGAGTTAGAGCTGATTTAACACAGCGCTGAGAGCGGGCATTGGCTAGAGAGCAGGGGGCTCACTGATCTGGGCACAGGCAGGCATGCCAAGTGGTCAGAGCAGGAGACAGTAGCCAGGAATTGGTATCAGAGGGTTGGAACCTGGTCACCTGGAGTGAAGCAAGGCTGGGAACAAGTCGACACAAGCTATCACAGCCATGGGACAGCACTTTGAGCAGCCTCTGCATTGCTGCTGCTACTGCACTTAAAAGCCAGTCTGCTGACCCTTCCCACCAATCAGACAGCCTAGAGAGGCCAGCTGTGTTCATTAGCTTGCCCAGCAGCTGGCCCTGCTGCCTGACCAGTGGTGTCACATGGCGAGCTGAGCTGGACTGCTTTTGACAGTGCTGCACTGTTAGTGCATCTTTTAATCCTTTATTTTTTTATAAATTTTGTATTCCAAGGGTGAGTGGGATGGGAGTGGGGGAGGAGGAGTGTGAAGAGAGGTGGGTTTGGAGCAGGGAGGTGGCCAGGTGGCAAACTTTCTGGCTTTTCATATTCAAAGCACTTTACAAACATTTATCAGCCAAAGATCACAAAATCTAGATGGTTCCTACCGCAACATTAGCATGGCCCTTTGTAAATACATATAAAGACAAGCTTGTCTGCAGAGAAAGAGTGTGGTGTACAGGGGGCTGGGAGTCAGGACACCTGGATTTGCATCCTGGCCCTGGAAGGAGTGCTGTCTAGCAGTTAGAGCAGGGAACAGGGTGTCAGAAGACTCCTACTGTCTTGTCTGTAACATTAAGTAAATCACTTACATTCTTTGTGGCTGTTCCGAGACTAGGGTTGGCACTTGCCTGATGCCCAGGGCTGCTGTAGTGAACAGTTAGTCAGAATTTCTGAAGAGCTGTGTGATTCCCTAGGTTAAAAGCAAAGTATGCTATTAGTGGAGCATAATGACTGATACAGAGAGCAACTTTTCACAATTATTGACCAGCTGCAGGAGGTTTTGCCTGGGGCTTTGACCCCCCGCTGATCTGTAATCCACAGGAAACCCTGGCCTGGAAACCATTGCTGCTCCTGCAAACTGTAGAAATAAAAGATGTAAAGAAAATGTGAAGCAAGTGATTCCCTTCCTCTGTAGTGCTAGTTAAGTTGCCCTGAATATTGCTTCCACATCTGATCCTGGCCTTTTCCCCACTGCTAAAAGTAGGCCAGACGCTGACAGGAGAGCAGAGTCATTCTCCGCGTTCCGTTGAGTTCAAAATAGCATCTGCCCCTGGAGGAGGGAACAGATGGGCCAGCCCATCCCTGCACAGCCTGTCACAGTGCTGTGAGAACTGCCAGGGCAGGTCACGGCTGTGGGGAGCTGATGTGAGCAGCTCCCTGCACAGACCCACCCTGTCCCCGCACAAGAGCTGCTTGCAGAATCAGGGCCTGAATCCTCAACTATGTCTTATCAAATTGCTCATGAGACAGGATCTGTTTTGTTTATACAGGGAGATTTCCCTTAGTGCAACTTGGCGTGTGCACACAGCACGCACCCCGCCCCGCGTCCCTGGGTCTGCTACATCAGGGGACAAGGAGAAGGAAACATGTTCTCTTGATAAAGATACACACTGGGCCAGATCCGTGGCTGGTGTAAATTGGAGCCACTCCATTGCAGTCAATGTGCCTATGCTGGCTTACACCAGCTGGCCCATTAGCTGACCTCTGGCACGTCTGAATCCATCTGACAGGTGACCTTAGAAAGTGACTGTCTGCTGAGCTTTAAGGCCCTGTCTACTTGGGGACGTTTTGCCTGTTAACACTAATAGGGATATCCTGGCCCAGTTCCTGAACACTTGTCCTCCCTTGGCATCTGTGACTCCGTCATCTTCAGATGATCCTTGTAGCTCCTAATCAGTCCTTCGACAGAGCCTCTTCATCTGCTCTCCAGCTTTCTGGGGGGCTCCACAGGGCTCCGTCCATGGTCCCCTCCGCATCTCCCTCTCCACCTTAGTGCTGGGTACTTTCATCCACAACACAACTCCAATTACCGTCTCTATGCTGAGTGTGCTCAGTTCTACCTCCATACTCCAGGCCCGGGTTCTTTTCCAAACTGGTACCTCAGCCTGTCCTCTGACATGTCCTCTGGGTGCCTGCTCAAGCCATCAGCTCAAGTGCAACATGGCTAGGGGAGAGTTCTTAAACTCCTTCCCCACCAACTTTCCCTGCTAACTCTTTTCTGGCTCACTGTAGACAACGCAACCATCCTGCCTGCCCGCAGGCCCATAACTGGGGGTCAGATCTCTCTCTAGGTCCTCACACTCACACCAGGCTAGGTCTAAATCATGCAGTCTTTCTGCATTACCTCGCTAAGATCCAGCCTTTCCTATCCGTCCCTACGGCTAAAACTCCAGCCACCTTGCGTCTCAATTACGGCAACCTCCTGCTCTCTGGCCTTGGCAAAGGCAGTCTTGCCCTGCTCTGAATCATTCAGAATGCTGCTGCAGAGCTCTCACCTACCCCTTGCTCTGACCACGACCCCGGTCTGCCTCCCATCACTGGCTGTCTCCTCTTGGTGCATTAAACATAAGCTGCTTGTCTTCACTCTCCAGAGTCCTTGTGGCCTATCCCCACGCACCTACCATCCCACATTCACTGCTGAGATGTGGACGCCTGCCTCGCAGCAGCCAACAATGCCAGCCTCCATCGCCCACTTGTTTTCAAACAGTCACCTTTGTGCTTGCTCACGTGCTGGGGGAGGGGCTCCCTGTAAACATCCGCAAAGTCAGCTCGTTGTCCTCTTTCAAACGCTCCCTTGATGTGTTGCCTACACAAAGCATGACACGGGTTAGCCTGCTGAGCCCCTCATGCCAACATGCTGCAATCCTGGCTCATTGGGTCCTGTCTCTAGCCAGCTGTGGGCTCTGATTTCGATTGGGAGCTCCTTGGGGCAGGGACTGTCTCTTTGTTCTGTGTTTGTACAGTGCCTAGTGCTGTGAGGGCCTGGGCCATGCCTGGGACTCCTAGGTACTAGCCTAATATAGTCATTATACCAGTAGCACCTCTGGGTGGACCCCTAGATTCTGGTAAAGCCCTTCTCACGCACCATAAGCTAAACAGGAAAAGGCTCCTTGCCTATGTCACTGAGCGTGTCCACCCAGAAGCAGGGCACTACTCTGGCATAACGAGACCAGTTTAAATGCACACCTTAGCTTATACCCAACATGGTTCCATACAGATAAGGCCTTGGAGGTGTTATTGGCACCTGGTCTCCTTATTGTTTTTACTCTGCTAGCGTGGCCTCCCGAGTTTCCCAGAATGGTTTGTGTTACTCCATTCAGAGTAGCAGTGAAGATGCGGGCCCTTGAAGCAGGAGGTACCTGGGGCTTGAGCTGGCCCTGTGGTCACTTTTCGTGCAGGCTCGTGGGCAATTCCACCCCTCCCAGATGGTGGTGCCCTTGGCCCAGAGCAGGGCCAGGAGCCTGTGGCCTTGGGGCCCCAAGAGCTGCTCTGGAACACTATCTAATGGACTCTTAGCTGCCACCAGCCCTTGGCAGCTGCAGAGAAGGAAGGTCATGGGGGGAGCGGCTCTGCAGATGGCTGCAGAGCTGGGCTGGCGCTGCTCCTCTCTGAGGCAGCTGATGTGATTCAGTTAGAACCCTGACTTCTTTCCTGCCTCATTCAGTCTCTCTTATTCCTTTCCTCTTCATCTCTTCTCCCCGCCCCCTGATTCAATGTCCTGCCCTTCCCTTCCTGGTCTCTCCGTCCTGCCGCCTCACTGTTTTCATAGTGCCCATCTCCGTGTCCCGTACCTTCGCCGTCAGCAGAGGGGAATCGCTGGCTGGCTCCCCAGGTAACTGCATGGCTTTCCCACGCTGGCCTTTGGGAAAAGAAACTTCTGCGTGTGCCCGCATGCAGCGTGTGTGGCTTTGCATGGCACACAGGAGCAGAGTCGCCCCTCTGGATCATGGGGTACAGACAGCGGAGCACAAACGACATCAGATTGTGCATGGACCATGTAGCAGTGCCCAGCTCTGTGACATTGCACAGACGGGTGTCTCCCCCAGCTCTGCTGCGCTGCACAGCAGAGGGGCACCCCCCCAGCTCTGCCACACTGGACAGACAGGCGCCCCCCAGCTCTGCCACGCTGCACAGCCAGAGGGGCATGTGCTGTATAAGATTTGAACCTGCTTCCAGCCGCACTGGTGTGGCAGTCAGGCCAATGGGAGCTCCAGGAGCAGTGTGGTGTCTTTACCTGCCCTGCACATACAAACACAGGCAGGGCTGGCAAGCCGCAGCAAGCCGGCTGGTTTTGGAACAGAGGCCGATTTTGTCTCCCTTCTGAGCGCAAATGAAGCCCAGCATTTGGGTTATTGGTTGTGGGTGCCTGTCGGTGTTTGGGTTTTTATAAGGTTCATTTCCTGGGCATTTTTGCTGAGCACTGCGCCTGTACACCATTCCCCTGTCAGTCACGGCTACATTCGCTCTTCAAGCCGTTTCCTTTCTGGGAATGGTTGTGAGAAAAGGGCATTTGTACCAAGAGGGCGAAGGTCAAAGCGACATTTACAGCAGCAGTGCCACAGACAAGCTGCTTTTGTTCTCTGCTAAATCCCCTGACCCCATTAAATCCATCACATGGCCTGTCAGAGGCTGTCAGTGAACATGAGTGACAGGCAGCCCTGCTGAGGGGGCAGCTCTAACGCAGCCCTGGAATGAGGTGACACACCCGTGCTGCTGGGGGATTGTGGCTCTGAATGTCATTTGTACCAAAGGGACTGCCAGGTGCCTTGAGCACAGACAGCTCTCCGATTGGTTATGAAGGCTGTCAGTCAATGTAACTGACAGGGAGCAGTTCTGGAACAGCCGTCCAGTAGGAGCAGGGAGGCAAACAACCGAACCAGTTTTTAAGCTGGCTCCCGATACGTTTCTGAATGGGATGCGGTAACGGGGCTGCCTGTGATCACAGGGACTGCCCTCCATGACCTAGGAGAGCCTTGCCCATTCCTCATTGCAAGCCCCTCACTCATTTGCATTCGGATGACCCATCTCTTCTGTCACCTTTATATGATTAGGGCTCAAGTGGAGCAGTGGGTCCAGCTCTGGGCACCACATTTCAGGAAAGGCCAGAGAAGAGCAACAAAAAAGATTAAAGGTCTAGAAAATGTAGCTTATGAGGAAAGATTGAAAAAACTGGGTTTGTTTAGTTTGGAGAAGAGAAAACTGAGGGGGGACATAACAGTTTTCAAATAAAGGTTGTTACAAGATGGAGGGAGACAAATAGTTCTGCTTAACCTCTGAGGACAGGACAAGAAGCAACGGGCTTAAATTGCAGCAATTGGACATTAGGAAAAACTTCCTAACTGTCGGGGCAGTTAAGCACTGGGATAAATTGCCAAGGGAGGTTGTGGAATCTCCGTCACTGGAGATTTTTCAGAGCAAGTCAGACAAATACCTGTCAGGGGTGGTCTAGATAATGCTTGGTCCTGCCCTGAGCACAGGGGACTGGGCTGGACTGGACGACCTCTCGAGGTCCCTTCCAATCCTATAGGTCTATGACTTTATACTTTAAAAGCTGCATCCATGAGCTCATCAGAGAGCAAGAGACTGCCCAGCCCACTCCAAATTGCTGGCCCTCCATGGGAGAGAATAAAACTGCACCTGCCAGGCTGAACAGCTGTGGAGCCGGCCTGCCCACACTTGGGGTAATCACTTCCCAGATATCCACTGTGCTACCCTCTCCTCTCCAGTCCCTGTGCTAGCCTAGAAATGGGCTGCGCTGGGGGCAGTGAGCGCTGGTGGTAGAGGGGTATTGTGGGGGACAGGCAGAGTCTGAAGAAGCAGGATCCCCCCAGAATGCAACTGCATGGCCTCCGCTGTCTGCACCTTCTGCTCAGCACCTGCACTCTCCGTGGAGCTGTCTGCTCCAGCCCCAGCAGGCAGCTCAGCCCACCACCCCTGCCTCTGGCTTCTTGTGTAAGAGGATGCTCAGAGCCCTTTCCTTTGCAATACAAGGGCCAGACTCTGCCCTGCTGTCTCCTGCATGGAGAGTGGGAGGGGGTCACTGGTCTGGAGGGAAGCACAGACACCAAGGACCGCATCTGTCAGAGCACTATCCAAGGCCCTAGAGGGTGAATCCCAGCCTGGCAGGAGCTCTAGACAGCCGCTGGGATGTGCCCTAGGCACTTTAGCTTCGCACTGTCCTGGTGCTTGGAGATCCAGGAGATGCAGTGAGTAAAGGGGCTCTCACTCGCTTTGTCTCTGTCTCTGTTCCCCTTCCCACCTCCAGTGAACAGATCACCCTCTCGCTGCAGCGGGCTGAATCACTCCGAATCCCCAAACCGGGAACGCACGGACTATGGAGGCAGCACCACCCAGCTGTACAGCAGCAGCAACAACATCTACACGCCCGACTACTCCGTGCACATCCTCTGTGACGTCCAGTTTGTCAAGGTATACGTGTAGCCGGGACCCTCGGTAGCACTTTTCAGGCTAGTTGAGGTGGTTGGGGTGAATTTCCCCCACCCACTCACAGCGGGAGGGAGTCATGTCTATGCCCAGCAGGAGGCGTTCGCCCAAAGCAACCGGCTGCAGGCAACACACAAGCTCCACTCCTGGGTGGCCAGAGCCCTGCTCATTCCCTCTGCCAGCTGGCGAGTCACATGCCACACCTTGTTACACTGGGCTGCCCAGACCCTGGTTGTCTGGACACCCCCCAGTGTGCACCAATTACCGCTGCCTCCATGGAAGCGGTTCACAGGCTTCTCCTCAGTTCAACACTCTCCTTAGCACAAGGACAAACCAAACAGAAGTTTAACGAATCTTGAGTTAAGGAGTCACAGAAAAGCAAGCGAAATGGTTGGAAAGAAACTCCAGGGACCAGGTAAATGAAAAACATAAAATGCAATTCTGGCCTGGTACCCTATGTGTCAGCATCCCCTTTAGGCCAGACAGGGCATTGCACAGTCTGCTCAGGTCCCAGGGTGATCATACTGTCCTTGTCTGAATATCTACAGTCCTATTGTGGAGACAAGGACATTAATTTCTGCCCCACTGGCATGCTATGGGCTTCCCCTCATGTATGGGAGGGGTTGGCTATCTGGTCCTTGACCTCAAGAGATGTGGAACCTCTTTGCTTCATAAGTCCCTGTTAAGGGTTCATAGAATCACAGATGAGGAGGCTTGGAAGGGACCTCAGGAGGTATCTAGTCCAACTCCCTGCTCAAAGCAGGACTAACCTCAACTAAATCCTCAGTACCCCAGACAGGGCTTTGTCAAGCCGGGCCTTAAAATCCCTAAGGATGGAGATTCCACTACCTCCCTAGGTAACCCATTTCAGTGCTTCACCACACTCCTAGTGAAAAACTTTTTCCTAATGTCCAACCTAGACCTCCCCCCCACTGCAACTTGAGACCATTGCTCCTTGTTCTGTCATCTTCCACCACTGAGAACAGCCTAGCTCCATCCTCCCTGGAACCCCCTTTCAGGTAGTTAAAGGCTGCTATTAAATCCCCACTCATTCTTCTCTTCTGCAGACAAACCAGGCCTAATTCCCTCAGCCTCTCCTCATAAATCTTGTGCTCCAGCCCCCTAATCATTTTGGTTGCCCTCCACTGGACTCTCTCCAATTTGTCCACATCCTACCTGTAGTGGGGGGGCCCAAAACTGGACACAATACTCCACATGGCCTCACCAATGCCAAATAAAGGAGAATAATCACTTCCCACGATCTGCTAGCAATGCTCTTACTAATGCAGCCCAATATGCCATTAGCCTTCTTGGCAACCAGGGCACACTGCTGACTCATATCCACCTTCTTATCCACTGTAACCCCAGGTCCTTTTCTGCAGAACTGCTGCCTAGCTTGTTGGTCCCCAGTCTGTAGCTGTGTATGGGATTCTTCTGTCCTAAGTGCAGGACTCTGCACTTGTCTTTGTTGAACCTCATCAGATTTCTTTTGACCCAATCCTCCAATTTGTCTGGGTCACTCTGTATCCTATCCCTGCCCTCCAGTGTATCTACCACTCCCCCCAGCCAAGTGTCGTCTGCAAACTTGCTGAGGGTGCAATCCACCCCATTCTCCAGATCCTTAATGAAGAAGTTGAATAAAACCACCCTGAGCACTGACCCCTGGGGCACTCCACTTGTGACTGGCTGCCAACTAGACATCAAGCTGTTGATCACTACCCGTTGAGCCCAATGACCTAGCCAGCTTTCTATCCATCTTATAGTCCATTCATCCAACCCATACTTCTGTAACTTGCTAATAAGAATACTGTGGGAGATCGTATCAAAAGCTTTGCTAAAGTCAAGGTATATCACATCCACTTCTTTTCCCTCATCCACGGAGTCAGTCATCTCATTGTAGATGGCAATCAGGTTGATCAGACATGACTTGCCCTTGGTGAATCCATGCTGGCAGGTCCTGATCACCTTCCTCTCCTCCAAGTGCCAGAGTTCAGTAGGGAAACCCAGGCCATCCACTCCACTGGGTCCAGCTCAGGGCCCTTAATCCAGGCAGGCAGAACCAGTCCCCCACAATTCTCCTGCTGTGCCCTGAGCTCCTATCTAGCTCCCTTAGGTCTGCCAGCTTCTGCAGCCTGGAGCTCTGGCCATCTCTTCTTTGGGCTATTGACACTGGGGCAACTTCTCACCAGCTTGCTGGCAGCCTCCTTTCTCTTCCCCACATGGTCCCCTGGCAGCCCCCTGCTTCTCAGCTTTTATTCCCGCAGCTGTTGTCAGGCTGCCAGTCAGCACTGGCTGGCAATTTCTACATTAATTCCTTCATTGCCAGGCCCGCATGGAATCTATATTGCCCATGACAGCAATCATTAACCTATACTTATCAACAAGTTACTTTCCTAATGGATTTCTCATCTAATGGTCAGTCCCTACAGCATTGTCCAGCCCAGAGCACTGGCAGCCACTTTTCATGAGATGCTCGCACTGGCAGTGTGTCGTCTGCACACCAGAGAACATCTTATACCCTTCCTTCTTCTCTTATACAATGCCAGACTTTTTGTCTCTTTTCATAATCAAGGCATTCATTAGCTCCAGTTCAGCTCTGAGGTCTCCACCTCAGAGTCTTTTCTTGTGGTTCGTCTTTGAAAATACTCTGGCCTGCATATGCTCCAGACTGTAAATGCTGCATTGATGGGAGGGCATTTCCCATCGACACAGCATAGTGGAGACACCACGCTAATTAGAATTTAGGAAGTTGATGGGAGATACACTCTCTACATGCTTGTGTATCTCCTGTCGACTGCTGCCAAATTTCACTGCCAGTGTAGACCAGGCCTATGTATAGGATTTACATGCTCCTAATGTATTTAAATCATCTGTCCTTATTGCCTTTTATGTCCCTTGCTAAGTGTAACTCATTTTGTGCCTTAGCTTTTCTGATTTTGTCCCTACATGCTTATGCTGTTCTTTTGTACTGATCCTTAGCAATTCATCCATGTTTCCACTTTTTGTGGGATTCCTTTCTGATTATCAGGTCAATAAATAGCTCAAGCTGACGCCATATTCGTCTCCTACTATTCTTTCCGTCTTTCCTTTGCATTGGGATAATGTGCAGATGTGCCTTTATTGTCCTCTTGAGAAACTGCCAGCTCTCCTGAACTCCTCTACCCCTTAGATTTTCTTCCCTACCCGTTCTCTGAGTTTTATTACAGTCTGCTTTTTTGAAGCCATTATCCTTAATCTGCTGTTCTCGCTCCTTCCTTTCCTTAGAATCATGAAATCTCTCATTTCCCCCAAATTGTCTTCTGCCTTCAGATTTGCAACCAATTCCTCCTTGTTGGTCAGAATCAAGTCTAAAATGGCTGTCCCCCTGGTTTCTTCTTGCATTTTCTGAAAGAAAAAGTTGTCCTCAATACATGGCAAGAACCTATTGTAAATTTTGTGTTTTGCCGTATTACTTTTCCAACAGATGTCTGGCTGGTTAGAATCCTCCACTGCTACCAGGTCTTGTGGTTTGGATACTTCTGTTATTTGTCCTAGAAATGTCTCATCCATCTCCTGTTTCTGATTTGATGGTCTATAGTAGAGCCCTACCATGACATCACCCCTATTTTGACCCCTTTTATCTTTACCCAGAGATTCTCAACCGGTCTGCCTCCCCCTCCTTCTGGACCTCAGAACAAGTGTATATAGTCTTGATGTATAATGCAACACCTCCTCCCTTTTTCCGCCATCTGTCCTTTCTGAACAAGCTACACCTCTCTACAGCAATATTCCAGTCAGCAAATGTATCCTGCCAAGTTTCTGTGATGCCAATTAAGTCATAATTAAGCTGATATACTAATACTTCCAGTTCTTCCTGTTTATTCCATACTCCTTGCATTTGTGTATAGACATCAAAGATGTTGAGCTGATTCCCCCTTCTCCCCCCGGATTTCACTCATGTTCCTCCCATGACTCTGTTGTCCCCCTGCACCAATCTAGCTCTGTGTTCAGGTAGCCTTTTTTAACATACTGTACGACATGTCAAGTAACCCTAAAATATTACACGTACAAGCATCATACAATAACCGCGATAACCAACTATCTGTTATCGTTTGGCAAGATCATACACGACCCTGTCAGTGAAATATTGGGAGGACGGTCAGACACTGGTATAATATACCTGTGCCTGGGCATGTCTGTGTCTTCCCCCGCTGACCCTGCAGGACACCAAACAAATGGCAAATAATAGAAAGTAACAGAAGCACGGCGCTAGTGGGAGTCCAGAGGCCCCATCAGGAGGCACAGCACACCCTTTCCAGCTGCCCTCACGCTGCTGTGACATGCTGGCTGCTATCGCCGCCCCAGGGCGCTGGGCCCAGCTCTGCCATTTTCCAGAGGGGGCTCATGCGGAGTTTGGCAGGTCGTGCTCTATGCTGTGTCTACCAGCACCTGTACACAGGACCCTCCCTTTTGCAGGTTCTGCCTAGTGCAGCCAGTACCTTTACGCAGTAACTAGCCCCACGATCCATAACGGCAGGGGAAGGGGAGACAGGAAACAAAGGTGGGGAGCAGCTGCTTCCTCAAGTGGAGGGGGCCAGGGCATTGTGGGGACTAGAACTATTTACTGTATCAGTTGAAATTCCCCTGGTGCAGGGGTGAGCCATAAGGCCTAGGCACCACTGAAGTCTCTAAAACATGGGTTAATAGGACATCAGTGGGGTGTGGTTTTATGCTGTTCCCACAGAGGTGAACTTCACCCCAAGGAAGGCAGGATTGCTCTCCCAAGGACTTGGATCCAGGCAGCTGGATGTGCCCCTGGAAGTTTAACTGATACCCCACTGCCTCACCAGGCAGCACAGGGGGAGCAGGGCAGCCCCCTGGCCCTGAATGCGCTCAGCTGAGTAAGCATGTCTGGCCTGTACCCAGATCACCCGGCAGCAGTACCAGAACGCACTGGCAGCCAGCCGCATGGACAGCTCACCCCAGTCCCCCGACATGGAAGCGTTCAACGATGGAGACTCCACAAAGGCCCCGACGGCCCGGGGAACCCCACAGACCCCTAAGGAGGATGCCGCCACCACCCTCCTGAATGAGAGGAACAGCATCATTTGTAAGTGCCCGCATCCCCTGATGGCCAGTCTCGCAGGCAAGGCACTTTCACAGGCCTCCGACCCTCCCAAGCACCCACCGGCCCCTAACACCTGTTTGCCCCCTACACGCAGCCCTTCACACTCGGCTGCCTCGCCTGGAACACACATGCCCACGGACACACTCCCCCTCCCCTGCTGGCACTCACCGGGGGGGTGTCGCCCATAGGCAGCCGGTCGGACGGGCTCCGGAGCCCTAGCGACGCCGTGTTTCTGCGCGTGGAGGGAATCCCCTTCATCAGGGAGGAGCTGGCGGATGATGAGGCGAACAGCGAGCGGCAGGGTAAGCCTGCCCCAGGGCCCAATGGGCCGTACTGGGCCCACAGGGAATTGGGGGGCACGGGAGCGGGGAGGAGGAGTGGAAATTGGAGGATGCAGACACTGGACGACCAAGATGCTCTGGAGGGCCCCGGCACCTCTCTTACCTTCATCCTTTGCAGCCAGTGAGCGCTGTACCATCACCCTGGACCCGCAGAGCCCGAGCAGAGAGCCAGCCAGCGGCACGTCCCCCAGCGGCGCTGAGGAGACCCTGGGGAAGAAGCTGCTGAGGACGCTGAGTGAGTGATACTGCCAGCCAGCCCCACAGGCAGGGGGACAGAGTGCGGGTGCACACACAGGCACGTCCTCCCGGCAGTGGTTTGGAGCGCGCCAATGGTGCAGGGCAGGGCAGCCCCCAAACAGCCATGGGGTCCCAGGTACCAGCTCCACACCCAGAAACCAACAGCAAGTGAACAAGGGGCGCCCGGAAGGAGAGGTGGGAAGGGAAAGGAGTCTCCTCTGTCACTGCCCCGTCACCTACGCTCAGCCGCCAGCCCAGCCCCTCCAGCCAGGCTCAGGGCGCCCCTTTCACTAGGGCCTGGAGCAGCTGCAGGGAACCCAGCTCCCCATGCATGCACCTTCCCCTGGTGGCAGCAGGTAGTACTGCACCCTGCTGTAGCACACCCGTCCACACTGCAGCGTGGCTGAAGGGGTTGGTGGTGCCCTCGTGGGCAGCAGCCTCTGGATGCTGCGAAGGGCCACGAGGCCCAGCAGAAGGGCCTGGGCCTCTCCCCTGCACACACCAGCCCCAGAGCGGGTTAGTGCTGCCTGGGGACCCACGGGGCACTGAGTCAGGCTCTCTGCTGCTTGCAGGTGGGCGGAGGAGGAGACAGTCCCCGGATAGCGAGATGACGCCGGAGGAGAACACCAACCGAACGCCTTTAATCACCTGAGCGGCAGCATGACTGGAGCGTGTAGCCTGGAGGTATGAGCACAGCACTCCGTGCAGCTGGAAAGAGACACGGCCCTGCCCCATGGCCTCCCACAGGCACTAGGGATGCATCCTTGCTCTGCACCTTTCAGGCCAGCTGTGAGCTCCCTGCCCTGAACACCCCTCCTGGCTCCGGGCTCCCCGGGGGGGGAGGGTCTTGCTGCAGCAGTGAAGGTAAGAAGAATCTCAGCCAAGGCTGCTGGACAGCGCTCTGCCCTGAGCCCCCACTGCAGGGCCCAGAAAGCTGGCCAGGAGCAGCCATCAACCCTCTCAGACCCTCCCTCTCTCAGTGGGCCTGTCCTGTAGAGGCCGGGGCTTTCTCCCCTCCTGTGTGAGTAGGTAGAGCCCTGCCTGTCTCTTCTCTTGCCAAGTACCATCTCCCCAGCAGCATGGGAGGCTGGTCAAGCTAGTGAGGTTTTTGCAGCTGGTTCCTTAGGGGTGTGGGGGCTGTAGTTCTCCCTCGTGACGCTCCTGTAATGATTTTAAAACCAGTTTCTGCTTCTTTGGAAAGCTGTCCTCTGCCAGGGTGTGCAATGAAAGCAGATAGGACAACCTGTGTTGGCTCCTGCCCTGTCCTTCAGGGATTCCCCAAGCTGTTGCACACACATCATAGGCTAGAGAGCAGGCCATGACCCCAGCCTTGAGATTTTAACCCCTGCAGCCTGGCTTAGGAGGGCTGGGCGCATGGGAGTCCAAGCAGGGGAACCACCAGCATCACACAGTTGCTTTTCTTTCAGGTCTGCAGCATGAGAGCCTCCTGCAGCGAGCGCTGTATATGACAGCAGCACGGTGGCGCTCACCCACCTGCCCCCCCAACTCACACCTGGCTCCTTCCAGGACTTGCGCAGAACCCCAGGCAAGATGGGAAAGGCACTGGGGTGGAACTGAAGTGGAGGCGGCAGCCCTAGACTTGCCAGGAAGAGTCAGGGCCTGTGGCCAGCTGCTGCCTGGTGTTTGGTCTGAAAAAGGTGAAGAGGAGAAAGGCGAGAAGTGGCATTCCTGGAGGCTTTGTTCCCCTGTGGCAAGCAGCTGGGGAGAGGCGAGAAAAGGGTCAGTTCAGGCCTGCCCTCAGCATCATTTAATACTTTACAGCAGCCCCCAGCCCTCCCCCTTTCAACTTGGTCCCCATAGCGCTGCACACTGCAGCCCTGAGACATGGCTCCTGCCCAGGGCAGCACCCATCCCACACGGTGTGCCAGGGCACATTTGTGCAGTGCCAGTGTTAAAACCTGCACTCGCCTCTCCCCCAGGAGCATTAAACTAACTCCCAGGGCATTGTCCCACTGTGGGCTTGAGCCCCGCTCAGCCCAGAGTTTATCTGTCCCCCTCCCTGTGGGACAGGGAAGCTGTGAGCCGTGTTTTACCCACCCTGGCCCCTGGTGAGGCACCTCAGAGTCAGCGCATTGCAGGCAGGCTGGGATGGAGAATTTTAAGGCATTTCTAAGGAGGCTGAAGGCAATGCAGATGTTTTCCATTAAAAGTGATCATCCCTCCTTGAGCAGCACCGTATCTCTGTCAGGGCCAGTGCAGGAGAAGCTGCTGTTTAAAGGCCTGAAATGGGCCAGGTTCTCTTCCCCACATCGCTGGGGGGGACTTGCTGCTGCATGGCAGGAACGTTCAGCAAGCTTAGCTGCTCCCTCTCCCCCAGCGGGAAAGGGGAGGGAATAAGGGGACAGCATCAGCCCAGGAGCCAGCCTCCCTCCAGCAGAAGTTGCAGTCTTGATCCCTGCTCTCCCCAAGAGTCACCCCGGCACCAAGTCTGCTAGCCTCGGGGCTGCTGCCCACATGCGAGGCCACCTCCCCTTCCTCCCCCGCACAGCCTGACACTCAGCAGCATGGCGCTGCAGGTCTGCAGCCCCCCCCCCCAATCAGTCTGTTTCCCCTTTAACTGCCAGACCCTGCCCCACACTCACTGCCACCTCCCCCTCGCTCTGGGGATTTGTGACAGCACTTCAGCACCTTCCCCGAAGCTGACCAGCCTTCTATAACACTCCCACCAGGACTGCTGCCAGGTAGGCCACAAGCCATGCTGCCTATGCTTAGGGGGACAGCTGTATTCAAAGCAGTTCTCGCTGTAGGTGGACAGGCAGCCCAGGCGAAGAGGGGGACTTGCCCACAGCCCCAGAGAGGCAGGTACAGTGAGCCCAGACCTGAGCTCTAAACACTAGACACACTCCTTCCTCAACCCACACCAAGACCATCATACAACTGAAGCACAGGAAGGGGAGGCAGCCTTCCCCGGGGACTATTTGAAACCTCTGAGGCAGAGCAGTGCCTTGCGGTAAGCTAGCGCTAACCCTTTACTCAGGGGGACTCTGTGGATGGAGCATAACAGCCTTGCAATGAAGGTTGTTTTTAAATGTCAACTATTCATGTGTAAAGCATCATGTATATAGCCACAGATGTAGCTAATCCATCCTCTTGCTGTTAGGCTGAGGACTCGGTGAAAAACCTATTTGCCATGTCAGGATTAATATAGTGGCTGGTGCTGACATAAGAAAAGCAAAGGAAAAGGTTCTAACAGGCAACTGCAAGCAATATGAGCTTCCAGGCACTGCTGCCCTCGTGCCCTGGAGAGAGGCCCCTGCCTCCTTCCATTAGCTCCTGAAGCACTAACAGGGGGGCACTTGCATGGCAGTCTGGGGCTGTCTGCACAGGGCATTAATAGAATCACAAGATTAGGGTCAGAAGGCACCTCAGTAAGTCATCTAGTCTAGGCCCCTGCTCACAGCAGGACCAACCCCAAATAAATCATCCCAGCCAGGGCTTTAGCAAAGTGGGCCTTAAAAACCTCTAAAGGATGGAGACTCCACCCATCCTAGGTAACCCATTCCAGAGCTTCACCACCCTCCTAGGGAAAGTTATTCCTATTATCCAACCTAGGCCTCCCCTACTGCAACTTGAAACCATTGCTCCTAGTTCTGTCATCTACTACCAGTGAAGACAGCCTAGTTCCATCCTCCCTGGAACCCCCTTTCAGGTAGTTAAAGGCTGCTATCAAATCCCCCCTCATTCTTCTCTTCTGCAGACTAAACAAGCCCAGTTCCCTCAGCCTCTCCTCATAAGTCATGAGCTCCAGCTACATCATCATTTTTGTTGCCCTACCCTGGACTCTCTCCAACTTGTCCACATCCTTCTTGTAGTGGGGGGCCTAAAACTGGACACAGTACTCCAAATGTGGCCTCACCAATGCCGAATAGAGGGGATTAATCACTTCCCGTGATCTGCTGGCAATGCTCCTACTAATATACCCCAATATGCTATTAGCCTTCTTGGCAATAAGGACACACTGCTGCATTCTTCTGTTTGCCCCCTGTGGCTCCCACTGCTGGAGCTAGAGCAAAGATACAGCTCCAGGCACCCTTCAGGAGAAATAGCCAGGATGGCAGGAAGTTCAGATACCTTACAGTCTCATGGAAAGCTCTAAGATGGGCCAAATACGGCCCAAGTCAGTGCAGCTGTTTGAGTCTGACAAAATTGAACCCCTGGAGCTCTATGGTAGAGATTTTATTTCTCTTCCTCACCCCACCACTCTGCTGAAACAAACAAGGGTCAATGCAGCCCCAGAAGTAGTCATGCCTGGGATAAGCACCCCCAGGGGGAAGTCTGCCTGCCCACCCCCACGGCACATCCTGCAGCACAAACATGAGTCATTTTAGAGCAAGAGGTGCATTTTGCACTGCACTTAACAGTGCACTCCCTTGGAAGACCTTGGCCCTAGCTGGGAAGAAATCCTTCCCCTTTTACAGATGGGGAAGAGCTTCAGAGAGGTCAAGTGTCTTGCCAAGGGTCACAGAGCAGCTGTCTAATTCGCACACTTGTGCTTCAGCAATTACAGATGGACAGTGTATCCCTGCTGGCCAGTTTTTTTAAAAACACACACAAAGACCCTTTCTAATACAAACATATACATGGAGCAGTTCTCTGAAGCAGCTTGACACTTACCAATGCCCCTCTACAAAGTGAGCATAACCCACAGAGTGACTGACTAACCGTTCTGGCTAAGCTGCTGTGGAGGCAGAGGGAACTCTCCTCAGCCCTGGGAAAGAGCAGATGGGTCACTCTTGCTCCAAATGAAGATCTGCTCGAACAGAACAGCTAAATCAGCATTGCCTGCCCTGATCCACAGAGCACTGGCTGGCCCTGTGCAAAGACGTGGTTTGCTGGATGGTCCTAGCTCGTCTCTCACTGCTTCGGAGGAGTCTTGGTTCTCCATGGCATGGTGCCCAGATGCCTGTAAGTGAAGCCAGTAATGAGGATACAGCCCATGGGCATCCAGCAGTAGCTGCTGCATGAGAAGAAATAGGGTCTGCTCAGAAGGACCAGAACCACCCATGGGATGCAGAGACCTGCCCTGCAAAGATGACGACCAGATGTCTGGGCAACATGTGCAGCCAGAGGAAGGCCAGCAAAGACACAGGAGCAGGGAAAGAGGAACAGAAGAGATACATCGTGAGTGAATTGATTAGCTGTTCAAGGACCCATTTTGAAGCAAGCAGTACTTTCCTAGTACAAGTCTGCCCTGGGATCAGTTGCTGTAGTTGCCAACAGGATGAGATTGCGAATGGGAAGGGAAAGTAGCCATGAGACACTAGCCAAGAGTGAACACCTGGATAAGTCTCTTTAAAATAAGATGAAGCCTTGGCTTGTAGGGCTTTTATTTTGGACCTGGGAAGGGCAGCCTGCTTAGATGGTAGGGATGAGCAAAGGGAAGTAATTCCCGCCCAGCAGTTCAGCACCTTAAGGCTGGAGCCTATTGCAATAGTTAAGAGTCCAGCTACAAGAGGTCACATAGCATCATCTCTGCCACTGGAGATCAATGCCACTTTAGGCAGTTACCCAGCAATACAGATGGCACGTACAGGACATGCACCCGACAGAGATGGAGGTTTATTTTCTTTCAGCAACACAAAGAAGCAGTTATCACAATCTTTGCTTATGTGAGGCTCAGAACTGGGGAGGAGGAAGATAGGGACAGGACCAGCAATAGCCTCACTCCCTGAAATATTACAGTGCCCCAAAGACAGGACAAGGGAGACCAAGAGTTTGCGCCTCTTTCCCACAATGCACTGCACCTGTAGAGGAGTTGACTTGGGCCAAACGGTTTTGGTTACATTGGGTATATTTGGTTGCACAGAAATAAGCAGCTTTGAGATGTCCGGGTCCCAGCACACGAGAGCCAAGATGGCTTACTTTGCCCTCAGCCCCAGGAGGGCACTGGCCTGTATTATAAAGGGGCTTTCAGAGACGCAGGCAGACTGATATCCCTGATAGAGCCACTGTTCCCCATCCTTATTAAACCCCATCCAGTGCAACGGAGATGAGTCATCAGCAGGGAACAGGCAGACTACACACTACTACTTTGGTGGGTGCAGATGAGAATTTGGGGGTTTGTAATCTTCACTGGAACTTGGTGACAGCTTCATGGATCGAACTGGCCACGTAGTCCAGATTCTTGGTGGTCAGGCCACACATGTTGATGCGCCCACTGGCCATCAGGTAGATGTGCTTCTCCTTGATCATGTACTCCACTTGCTTAGCTGAGGAAACAAACATTCAAGAGAGAAGTCAGGTCAGCCACATGGGAGACCTGGACACCCCATGTGCTGCCATATCAACTGCATCTCATCATCTGCTTTCAGAACTGAGAGAAGGGTTTCAGTGTCTGGCTAATGAGACAAAGTGGGCAGCTACTCCAGACCCTAGCCACTCCCAGCAGAAGAGGCAGCAGAGAGGACAGCTGGAGCGCTGGCTGTGGGGGTGAGCTCTGGCTACTGCAGTCCTGGCCTGACCCAACAGGAGGCATGGTAGAGAGCAGGCCAAGGGTACTGACTGCAAAAGGCATGAAGTGCTCTCCTCTCAACATTCCTAATATCCCTCAGAGGCCCAAGACTGTGCTACAGGAAGGTGCTGTAGAAGTTTTTCTGGGAATCCAGCTTGGATTCTTGCAGGTCATCTCCACTCAGCCCCATGACCCTGAGCTCACCTCCTGCTGCAACAGCATCCAACCCATTGGTACTTACGGTTCAGCCCTGTGAAACTGAACATGCCGATCTGCTCAGTGATGTGATTCCAGGTGCCTGGGGTCCCAAGAGCCTCGAGCCGGGCCCTGAGCTCTGACCGCATTAGCAAGACCCGATCTGCCATGGTCTTCACATTGTCCTTCCTGTGGAGGGGACAGGATGAGCCAGCAGTGGAATTTAGCCACATACATCCATCCTTAATATGACAGTTCCTCCCTTCAGCCCCCATTTTGGCACCAGCAGCTCTTACCACTCAGCGAAGAGCTGCGGGGAAGTGAGGGTGGTAGCCACAATACGTGCTCCTTGGGCAGGAGGGTTGGACCAGATGGCACGGACAATCTTCTCCATCTGGGACAGGACACGCTGAACGTTGTCAGCATCCTTCCCCACCACAGTCAGGTTCCCCACTCGCTCATCTGGAGACAGACACGGAGGCATCAGCCACTAGACCCAACCCCTCTGCAGGCTTCACCCACCACAACCAGGGGAGGCTGGCCCCACCTGTGGGGGTTAGATGCTGCCTGATGGACACTCACTGTAGAGCCCGAAGTTCTTGGAGAAGGACTGAGCACAGAAGAGTTCAAATCCCTCAGAGACAAAGTACCGCACAGCCCACGCATCCCTGTCCAAGCTGCCAGAGGCAAAGCCTTGATAGGCCGAGTCAAAGAACGGGAACAGGAACCGACGCTGCAGAAAGGAAGATAGTTAGAGAGGGGAGACCCCACTCCTACCCTAGGGACCCCCTGTCCCCAACTCCTGCCCCCTCCTCTCATCCAAGCAGGAAGATCTGATCTGCTGGGAAGCAGGTGGTTCTGGTCCTTTAAGAATCAGAGGTGAATCTGATCCAGGGTGAGAACCCTTCAATCTTCACCTGAGAACTGCCATTGGGGTTAGATGAAGAGCAGGAGCTAGAGACAAGATGGGGAAGGTCAAGTCCCAGCCCAGTGGACAGGAAAGGAAGATCACTGTGAAGAAAGATAGCAGCAGCTGCCTCCAACACCACCTGGGATAAGGACAGATGTATGGCCTTTACCTGCCTAGTGTGTTCTTTGGTAGATTGAGGAAGGGATGCAACTTATTTCAAATCCTGTTATTAGGCACCCAGGAGACAGACTCCCCAGGTACTGGCCACAGATTGAGATTCAAGGCAAGTTAGCAACACAAGCAGAAATGGGGCAATTTTATCCAGCTGAGCATTCAGACATCCTGTGGTACCCAAGAGCGGACTTCTACTGGCCCCTCCTCATTCATACCTAAGTCTCCAACATCTTGCCAGCCCCTCCTCATGGGGACAGCCCCTTTCTCCCACTCCTCACCCAGCTGTATCCTCCCCCACCCCAAATAGATTCTAGTGTCTTGTTTGGCTCAAGAGCTGCCTGCCCCATGCCACACTACAGCTCTCTCCCCACCATTCTCCTCGGGGCTGTAGTAGCAGGAGGCGGATACCTTCATGACAGCAGCAATCTGTTTCCACTGCTCCGGGATGGGGTCTGTGCCAGTTGGGTTGTGCGCACAGGCATGGAGAATGAAAATGGAGAACTCGGGTGCACTCTGAGGAAAGAACAGTTCTCAGTCACACGCATACTCAGGCCCCAAAGCCAGCAGCAGAGGGCCCAGAACCAGCCAGCCACTAGCTGCCTTGGCCACCCTGCTGGTCTCTACCACAGAGATCCAGCTCCAGTCCCACTCGTCACCTCAGGCAAGAAACTGGCAGGCTCCAGCACAGAAGGATCTGCCTGAGCCAAAGGTACCAGCTGCCCCTAGTTTCAGATGCAGCTCAGGCGATCTCCTCTCCAAGGCATTCTTACCCACCTCCATGTCTTCCAGAAGCCCCTGTAGGTCCAGGCCCCTCTTAGCAGCATCCCAGTAGCGATAGGACCGGATGTCCTTAAAGCCAGCATTCATAAACACAGAGTTATGGTTCTCTGAGGAGAGAGGTTGTGTCTTAGAGGAAACAATTCCGTCTGTGCCGGCAAGCTGCCCAAGCCAGCCAGTACTCCAGGCCTGAATTAGGCTGCCTCCCACCACATCCCTTGTTCACAAGGAGACACCCCTCCCCACGTCCATCACCCACCCAGCTGCACTGCTCCCCCATTGCCCGCTTGTCCTGCAGGCTCCAGTGAGGAGTAGCGTGTACAGGCAGCAGCACTCACCCCAGGAAGGAGCAGAGATATAGACAGGAGTCGCTGTGTTGTTGCTTCCATTGTACCAGCGCCTCAGAAACTCTGCTCCAATGCGCAAAGCGCCAGTCCCGCCCAAGCACTGAACACCTCCTACCTGAAAGACAGAGGAGTCACCAATGACAGAGCCTGTCAATGGGTACCACCAGTGCAGAGACCATGTGGAAACATCAGAAAGGGCCCCACTGGCCTCCAGGTACTAACGGGATCCCCCAGGTACAACAACCCCTCCCTCCCCCCCCCCGACCAGGAATTCAGCACTCCTTGTCCAGTCTGAGGCAGAACCCCTGCATTGCCACAGCACAGGACAGTGCCTCCTAGCTTCCGCCCAGGCTTCGTGATATCACAGCAGGGGCGCTTCTGCAATACTGGGGCAGGCTCTGCTCCTCTGTGCCTGCTAACTATCTAGCTCCTTATATGGCCCCAAACCATGACATCAGAGCATTTGTCTCCAGGCCAACCAGGTCTTTCATGCCACAGCCACATAGTTCAGTGCTGACCATAAGATGCATTAACGCACCTAAATACCCACATGGCATCATCTACTCTCAGCTGCAATCCTGCTGTCATCCCTCCTTAGCAGGCTTTTTCTCACATTTCTCTCACCCCCCACTGGGCCTTGGCAGTTCCAGTTCTTTCTGTCACACCTGTTGGCCCTTCCATCAGAGTCCAAGGGTGGATCCCTGGCCAGTTCTGGAATTGTTCAACATCAGATGGCAGGATCTAGATCTACCGCCTTCCCATTTCCTGTCTGTTTCTGGTATTCAGCCTCAAGATGGGAGCCCAAATCCTGCATCTTCAGAAAGCTCTGAGCATTCCCATCGACGGCTCCATGCAGCCTGAATGCATACTGCAAACTGAGCTCCATGCCAGACCTGTCAGGACAGACTCTCCAATTCTGGCAAGCTCTCTCCCACCCCTCAAGATTCCTCCAGACACCCATTCACCAGTAGCCTCTCAGCAAGGAGTCACACCGCCTCCCCCACAGCTTACACGATTCTCCTTGATAGCAGGACTGTTCTCCCCAAGGGCAATCCTTGAAGCATTGGCCCGGAACTCAGGCAGGCCAAGGATCGGCAGGTACTCATGGTTCAAGCTGACATCATTGGCGATCTTCTGCTCAACTTTCTTCACGACTGGCAGGACCCAGGGCTGTCCCTCATCCGTGCGATATGCTGCAAAAGAGACAAGGAAAGTCTTACGCGCCAGAATCCACACCCTGAGTGGATGCTCAGCCAGAAAAATGTACCCACTGTTATTAGACTGGGTCTCTTTACCATTCTCACTACAGCTGTTCGGATCCACAGGCTGAAGCCCCAGGGAGAGCAGGAGGGGAGGGAAACGGTATGTTTCCTTATGACCTGGGATATGTTCTCTACAGACTGTCTCTGGAATCCATGGGCTGCAGCACCTGCCCTCCCTCACACAGTTTCCCATCAAAACATTTTGTGAGTAAATAAGCCACATTAGGAAGTAATCAGAGGGATCCCGTTAACCTTCCAGACACCAAGAAACAACACATGCTGCACTACCTTAGCAATGCCGTTTCTGGCAAGTGACCCCCTCACACAAGCACCTGACCTGTAGTGATCACAAAGTCTGTCCTGGTTTGAGGTAGTACCGTCTTCGTACCATCCTGTGCACTCACTAGCATGCACACACTTTGGATTTGGCTTGTAAATTCTGTGGGGCAGGGATGTATCTTCCCATCCACTCCCAATAGCACTGAGTGCACTTAATGGAACATGGTAAATACGTTTCATAGGAGAAGAGGAGGCAATTGTAACCAACATAATACTTCTATAGTGTCTTTCAGGACAAAATGCTTTCTAAGCCAGTCCACACATGCAGGGAAACACAGCCACCTCTGCACTTAAGTTAGATGCAAGATGGAAAAGTGGCACATAGTACGCTGCACATTAGCTGAGATGGAGGGGGGATACTGGAGCAAACCCTAGCTCTTGTGAGAAGGCCATGGGTTATTTAGCATCTATCTAACCCTAAAGGTCTACACACAGAGTGTGTGGAACTCCAGTTATCTGCCTTGGAAGGGAGAAGGGCAGGGCTGACTGTGCCAGCGTTTGAACCTATGGTTGCAGGGAATCTAAGATTCAGGCTTGAGATCCCAAGAATCAATTCCCCTCCACTTGGCACTACAAGAAACAAGTATCTGAGATCCACTACGCAATTATGGAGTCTGGGCCATTTCTATACCATTTTACTGTTCACAGACACTGGGAGGCTCCCATATTGTCATTCTGATTCTGTTCCATTTAGGGACAAAGATTGAATTTGGATGGAGATTAGGACAGACTTCTGCCTCTTTGTGACTGGTTTCAAGCCAATTAGGATTGTTATAGAGACTGAAAATATTTGCCATTGAGGACTGTTCAGTCACTGTGGTATGAAACGAGTTGCTGGTTCTCACCTGGGCAAGAGTCCAGTTAAAGAGTCACCATTGGCACTAATCTGCTCTCTTGATTCGTTTCAGAGTAGATTTTACTGAACAAATTGTGAAGACTGAAGTCCATTCTGCCCTCAGTGGTGGTGGTATTGACAGATTCCAAAGGTCAGGCCCATTACCTGGGCCAGGGATGAGCAGGGAAAACCTACCCAGGGACTGTCTGCGCTGCGCCATCCCAGCTCTGACTAGAAGCGTTCAGTCTCCAGGGTCATGGAGCTGGCACTGTACATCAGCATTAAACTCCCTTACCAAGGCAGGTCACACAGTAACCCTTTGACATCTCTAGGGCCCTCTGTCCCAGCACCTCAGTGAGCTGAACACTAATAGGCACAGCCTGGACCCTTCCACCTGCGCAGAGTCAGGATCATGCCTCCTCTCCCACCCCGCTTTACCATAGGAGTAACCTACCCAAGGTCAGACAGCACGGGGTCAGTGCTGGAATGGAACCAGGCCTTCTGATGCTGCTCCAGTCACCAGAACTCCTTCCCCAATGGTGTGGGTGGCAGGTTAGAGGGCAGCCGCCCGCTCGGCTCATGGAAAGAGGGGCAGAACACAAGGCCCGGTGGGGCTGGAGGCCAAAGGCTAAGGGAGCACTGAGCCTGGCCAGGGCAGGGCCGCAGGGGCAAGCCAGGCGAGAGCGGGGAGACGCCCCCAGCACTGCCAGAGTGCAGGGGACCCAAGGGCAAGAACAAGCAGAAGCTCCAGGGGGGGCAGCTGGTTACCCCCTCTGGAATCAGAGCAACCCCCTGGCTGACGGGAGACCCACCCCTGCAGTCCGGGTCGTGTCCTGCCCCCACCCCGGTCAGGTGCCGGTGCCGCTGGGAACGCGCCAGCCCATCAGCCGCACACCCCAGTCCCAGTCTCCTAGGCCGACCAAGCCCCGCACACCGCCCCCGGGCCTGCCGCGGCCATTCCCGCCTCCCTAGAGCGGCCAGTGCCCCCGGACAGCCCCCCCCCGGCCCCCCCCCCCCCTGGCCGCCCCCCCCACTCACCGCCCACCCCCAGGTTGACTTTGCGCGGGTCCCCGTCCTCTCGGAAGTCGGCCGTGAGCTGGAACACGGCGACGGGCGGGGCCCGCGGGACCGCGGCGAAGAGGGAGCCGGCGGCCATGGCTACCGGGACAGGGATGCCACCAGCACAGGGCACCCAGAGGAGACTGACTCACCTTCACCTCACCGGCGGGCCGGGAGGGCGGGGCCGGGCTCAGCCAATCACAGAGCCCAAGAACGAGGGCGGACAGCCAATCAGATATCCTCCGGGAGGGGCGGAGCCAGAGCAGCCAATCAGAGAGCCCAGGCCGGCGGGCCAACGCACGCAATGACAGCGCGCGGGAGATGGGCGGGGTCCTCGTAGCCTATCCCAGCGCAGCAGAGCCGGGGCGAAACCCCAAAGCCAATCAGGGCCGGAAGGCGCCGCGCGCCGTGCCAAGGGCGCGCCGCTGACCAATGGTGGCGGCGGAGAGCCGCAGGGGCCGCCGTGATTGGAGGTGGGGTCGCTCGCCGCCGCGGGGGGCCGCTGTCGAGCCGCATCAGCGCCGCGCCGGCTGCGGGCCGAGGCAGTGGGCGCGGCCGGGAGCTCGGCGGCGGTCCCTGGGCGCGTGAGGCGGGGGCGCGGCCGGGCCGGGGCGGCGTGTACGGCCCTCGCCCTGCCAGGTCCCGCCCCGAGCAAGAGGCGGCCCTGCGGCGGGGCCCTGCGGCGCCAGCGCCCGGGCTCGAAAGCAGCCCGGCCAGGGGAGAGCCGGGGGGTCCGCTGGCTCCGCGACGGCCGTGCACAACCGGGCAGGGATCGCGGCTGTCCCCCGGCAGCCCCAGCAAAGGGGCGGGGAGAACGGGCTCTGGAGACCGGCTCCCCGGCCCTCGGGGCGGCCCCCGGCCGTGGCCGCGCACGGTGGTGGGCAGTGACACAAGGCAGCTGGCACCGGTGCCGCAAGTGCGGGGCCTCGTCTAGGATGACTAGAGCCCGGGGTCAGCAGCCGCTCTCCTGACACGGGCGCCAGACTCCCTTTGAAAACCCCACCCGGGCGCGAAACCCAGCTCAGTTCAGCCATCACGGGACACGGGGAGGAGGCCCCAGGGCGTGTGTAAAATGGGTAATTTTAATGGGACATCTTTCTGCCTCAGCCACGGGATCCCTGGTGTGTGCCGCGGTTGTGTTTACCTCCAAGGCACTGTGTGGCTGCTCATTCATTGCTCCCTGGGTGGGCTGGAGGGCAAGAAATAAGGTAAAGTTTTCAGCTCCTCATGTTTATAAATCCTCTCCTTTGGGCCTGCTCGAAGATGTTTTGGTTGAGTTCTGCATCCCTTTGCCTTTGGTTGCAGTGACAGTCTCACTCTAATTGCACTGGAGTGCGTTTACTTGGATTCAGTCTGAATTATTAAACAGCAGGGCCAATCCTTGCTGGATACATCATGCAAACTAAACCAGGAGCAGAACATCAGAGCGGCCATAGTGGGTCAGACCAACGGTCTGTCTAGCCCAGAATTCTGTCTTCTGACAGTGGGCAATGCCTGGTGCTTCAGAGGGAATGAACAGAACAGGCAATCAAGTGATCCACCCTATCGCTCATTCCCAGCTTCTAGCAAACAGAGGCTAGGAAGACTTCAGAGCTTGTTTTTTGCATCCCTGACCATCCCAGCTAATAGCCATTGATGGACCTATCCCTCAGGAATGTATCTAGTTCTGTTTTAGAATCATAGAATATTAGATTTGGACAGGACCTCAGGAGGTCACCTAGTCCAACCCCCTGCTCAAAGCAGGACTCACCTCAGCTATAGTCTTGGCCTTGGCAAAGATTTCCACAGGCTGACTGCGTTGTGTGAAGAAATACTGCCTTCTGTACATTTTAAACCTGCTCCCTATTAATTTCATTTGTTGACCCCTCATTCTTGTATTATGAGAAGAAATAACTAACAGTTCCTTATTTATATCTCCACACCTGTCATGATTTTATAGACCTCTGCCATAGCGCCCGTTAGTCATCTTTTTTCCAAGCTGAAAAATCCCAGTTTTATAAATCTCTCATGGAAGCTGTTCCATAACCTAATAATTTTTGTTGCCCTTTTCTGTACCTTTTCCAATGCCAGTACATCATTTTTTTTAGATGGAGTCACCAGATCTGCATGCAGTATTCAAGATGTGGGCATACCAGGGATTTATAAAGAGGCAATATCATATTTTTTGTCTTATCAACTATTCCTTTCCTGATGATTTCCAATGTTCTGTTAGCTTTTTTGACTGCTGCTGCACATTAAGTGGATGTTTTCAGAGCACTATCCACAATGACTTCAAAATCTCTTTCTTGAGTGGTAACAGCTAATTTAGACCCCATCATTTTATATGAATGGTTGGAAGTATGTTTTCCAATGTGCGTTACTTTGCATTTATCAAAAGGACAGAAGAAGATACTAGGTCCCCATCCGTCTAGTCCTTCGGGGGTGAGGTGGGGGGGGGCTCTGAAGGAGTTTGTGTTCCAGGGAACAACTTTCTCAGTGGTTTGGTGGAGTTCAAAGCAGGAAGGAAGTGGACCAGGCCACATTCATCAGGAGAAAATCTTGGTTCAAATGCTATAAAGTCCTTGAGCCTCCGGGACTCAATCATGCGGAGGCAAAAGTGTGAACAAACCCAGGATGAGGAAGGGATTGAAGAGCCCAAACTGCTCTTCAGGGCAGGGAATGTTTGTACAGTATCCAGCCCAGGGAGGGAGAGTGAGCTCCTGATTGGGGCCTCTGGGTACTACTGGAGTATGAACAATAATCATCTTCCTGTATTGTGACTGAAGGTCAGGAGTCTGCACTGGCTGCTC
The DNA here is from genome assembly GCA_007922155.1 of Mesoclemmys tuberculata. Lineage (NCBI taxonomy): Eukaryota > Metazoa > Chordata > Testudines > Chelidae > Mesoclemmys > Mesoclemmys tuberculata. The sequence continues at coordinate 63,773,227 of ML675609.1, forward strand.
ATGCAAGTGGAAGTTAGGCTGGGACTTTGACTGGTTACTAAGGCCTGGCCTACACCAAACACTTACGTAAGCTTAGCTGCGTCACTCAAAGGTGTGAAAATTCATCTTGGTGCCACTTCTCACTCCATTTTCTGACCTGCTCTAATTGAGGCAGTTAATGGGCCTGCTGGAGTGCTTGCCCGCACACACGGGCTAGCTGCTCCTCTTGGAGGTAGCAGTTTACCATGGGAGCTCACCCTGTGGGAGTTACTTACCAGGGACGCTGTGTATTCTTGGCCCAACCCTGACTCTCGCTCCTTTGCTTTTGCAGCGCACAGTCAGTCTGGTATGTTTTGCTGGGAACAGCTGTGGGAACTAGGTAGACAGGCACAAACCAGCAGGCTCCCAGCCCCTTGCTGGCATGGCTATGTGATAGCTTGTACAACGATCCCTCTGGCCCGTTCCTTTCATCTCATCAAATGACACCATGGCTGCCACAGAACTGTATGTAAAGCCAAGGGAGAATGTGGAGACTGGCCCTGAGGCACATTGCCCCATCTTCTCCCACCTCTGATTGACACCCAGCAAGGATCTGCCACTCAACACAAACGCTCACACACCTGAACTAGCGTGAACCAGCCCCCTCCACCCGGGAACCCATGTTTACATAGCGTGTGAGGTGGGGGATGGGCACAGGCGCTCAGGGCCCTCGCTAGGGTTGGCCTTACACAAAGTCACCAACGACTGTTGCCTGGGGACCCGTGGCTTGGGCAGCTCCTCCTCACCAGCATCTTGGAGCCTGGGCCCGGCTGCTGCAGTGGAAAAGTCGTTGCCAGGAGAGTGATTTCCACTGGTAAGATGGCTCTAGCAAACTCAGCTCCTCCGCCAGCCAGGCAGGGGAATTAACCACTAGCCCAGCCCTCTCTCTACACCCAGGGGTTTTGCATTTCCTCCTCTGGCTGCCCCTTGGTTTTCAGCGGGAGGATAAGGCTGCACCCTCTCCATTTAAACAGCAGCAGCTCACTGATTGGCCCCTTCACCTGCTGCTCCAAAGAGCATTGCCTTGCCCCCCTGGAATTAGAGGCAAGGCTGTATCCCCATGGCCCCTCGTGTTGGGTGCTATACACCAAATGGGGCAGGCCCTGCCCCAAAGCGCCTACACTCCAACTCGCCCAGCCAGACACAGTGAGGGGGAGGGCTGCAGCCCATGAGCAGAGTGCTGGCCTGGCTCAGGGTGCAGCTGTTCCTGCGAGGCCGCTCTGGGTGAGGGTTATTTTCCCAGCATTCCTCTTCGTACAGATGTTTTCTCGGAGTGGGATCCAGACGGGAGGGTAAAATGTTTTCATTCCAAGCACACAGGGTCAGGTCATGGTTTGTCTAAATGGCTTTTGTTGCTGTAATTATCAGATTAGCTGAGCTCTGGCAGCATGTGTAGGGGCAGCAGCATTAACCCTTTAGTGCCCCTCCCCACCTTCCCCTAGAACGCTGGGGCAGCTACTTTGCAGAAGAAGGGGAGTAGCAGAGAGGAAGGAACAGAGCAAATACCAAGCCCAGGGTTACTCTTGGCTCCTGAGTCCAAGCTCCCAAAGGAAATATGTGCACCCAACATCCCGCTCAGACCAAGAGCTGCCAGCCAATGTATAGACGCTATGGCAGCAAGAGGCCAATGCAGTTCTGGCTTGTGCATGCAGAAGTATGAGGGTGGGGGAACGGCCCCTCTTGACACAGCTCTGGTGCGACAGCGCCTGAGTGATTGCTGTCAGTGCCATGCTTCGGACAGAGGCAGGGCACTCAGAGAACAAGAATGATCGCAGGGCTGCCGGGGCAGGCCAGCTTACATATGACTGAACCCTGAGCTGGGGAGGTGAGACACGCATGCCAGGAAGGATTGATCCACGGGGTGCAGGGGCCATAATTAGAGGAAGCAGGATGGAAAGTTCGAAACAGGACATTTAGTTTGAAAATCAGAAGCAGCCCCTAACCTGGGACATGTGAACAATGACAACCCAGCAGGGAGCACACAGCGGTGGGAGCAAGGCCTCAGGCCCAGCTGGCCAGGGCAGCCCGCAGTAGCTAGCAGCTTGGCAACAGCTGTTTCTCTCTCCCACATTTAAAGCAGCAGCTACCGGAGGAGCCGAAGCCCAGAGCTGGGCATGCAGAGCAGCTGGGGAAGGTGGACTAGAATTGCCACCTTTCCTGAAGAAGAGGGGCCAGGCGAAGCCATCATGGGGAGCTGCTGGGGCTTTGGTTTCCCTTTGACGTTATGTGACTAGAACATGATTCCAGGTGCCGTTGGACATCAGCTGCTTTCTGCACCAAGGCTGGTAGGAACCCCGGCACTCAGGCCACAGTCCTGGCGAGTGCACTGCAGGGAGAGATCCTGTGCAGACTCGCTTTGTGTGAGGCCTTTCCCATTTCAAACCAAGTTTCCTGATCGGCGCCATTTGTCTCCTCTGCCCACCGGTGTCCACGGGGCATTCCCTGCTCTCCTTGAATGTTCTGCACATCTCTAGTGCTCACTCCTTCTGAAGGACCATCTGCTCCAGGAGGGCTTGCAGCTCTAACCACCGCCCCGCCCTGCTGACTGTCCCTCATGCTGGACTCCCCTGAGCCTCCCTGTGGCAGGAGCTCTGCTAACGCCTAGCCCGTTGCAGTGTGTCGAACGCAGTGAAAACTGTGACACAGACAGGCTTCAGAGTGGGCCTCATGCTACCGCTGCCCCAGCTGCCTCCTCTCTCAGGGCAAATGCAGGCGTGGCCAAGGGCTGGGGTGATTTGCAGGGAGGACAGAGGAGGACCGCCCCATGGGGCGTATCCCTAGCATGTCCCTTCAGTGGCAGAAGGATGGGAGGAGCTTCTCTTCTAGGCTTCCCTTTTCTCAGCCATGCAGGGAGCTACCATGAAGCTGCAGCCCCCTGTAACAATTATTCAGAATTTAGCCTTGTCCCTAACTACCATATAGGGACTAAATCGGTCCTCAGAAGCCTCTTCTTCCTTGGTGGACATGAGTCTGACCTGCCTGGCACATTCTTTTCAGCATCGCACTGCCTGCTGTGGTGGAGACGAGGGATCAAGGATGATGGAAAAGTGGTCCTGGAACCCCAGGGGTCCAGACCCCATTGCAGGACTGATCCTTGAGTCAGAATCGGTCTCAGTTTCACCCCAGGGAACAGGAACAAGCCCAGGGTTTTGCTACCCCATTGCTCAGGGAATCTGCACTCTGGCACACCTGCTGCAGGACAAGAACCAGAGACCTGGAGTGAGTAAAGCTCCCTGTCCAATGTGTTTACATTCCGCCGTCTCCGAATGCTTTCCCCGGGTGCGACGTGCGGCGGGGGAGGGCGAGAATCTGCTTTTTGCCAGAATTCTTCCCTTCACCTATGGTGCCTTCCTATCAGGGCTGGGGAACGACTGGTGCCCACTAGCTCCCCAGGAGCCACGGTCAGAGTGGGTGCAACTCCACTGGCTTCACATGTGAATCATGCCAGTCCCCCAGGATCAAGGAGGACCAGGCAGGAGGTTGAGCAAGGCAGAGGGATGCTAGAGGGCAGAGACATCAGCGCAGAATCCTACGCGAGTCTGGCAGTGCCCCCGCAGCTGGGGACTGCCTTCGACAAGCACCTGGGTGCTCAGATTCAAGTCAGCTCTTTGCCTCCACTCCCAGATTCTTGCAGAGACCAGAAAACCCTACTCCTGCCTCTGCCTGCTCTTTGCAGGCTGCTGTGATCCACATCTTTGTCTCTCCAGGGCTGGACTTAGCAGCCCTGACAGAGGAAGCTCTCAGAAGCTCAGTGGCCCATCAATACTGGAGCTGGTGCCAGGCCCTGATTCTTTCTCCTTACACCCCACTCCAAGCACTGCAACCTGTAGGTACTTGCCTGCTGCACTAGCGACACCCATGACCCTGGCGCTGGAGCTGAGGCACCTACCTGTGCAGCGCTTTGCCCCAATAGATCAGGCTGCAGTCGTGTCGTGCCTCCTTCAGAGCAACGGGCAGGACTCCTCGGCCCACAGCAGCCTTTCCTGGGGGTCCTGAGCTGTCTCCCTGCAAAGCGAAGACAGTGAGCACATCCCCAGTGAGAAGGGGGCTGAGCAAGTCTGGCCCCGGGGTTGCTGCAGCTTCGCAATCCTGTCTCAGGCAGCAAGATGCCACAGTGATTGGTGCAGCATGAAGGAGAATGCACAGGCCTGGGGAAGGAAGAGAAAAGGAGTGGTGAGATACCCAGAGAGCTGGTGGGTGCGAGGGGAAGCGGAGAGGAGGGGCACAGGCAGATAAACAGAAATCAGGTGTTACTGGCTCAAGCCAGCATGGCTCTCGGGTTTGTCTGTCAGCACCTAGACGTGCTGATGGGGCTGACTGCCCGTGGCAGCCAGAGGCAGCCAGCCCTGTTTGTGGGCACAGGCAGAGGCTGAAACAACCAGGCCCACCCCCCTGTTTCCCTCTGGTCTGTTCAGTCTGACTCTAGATGCCAATTAATAGAAGACGTGGATGGCGCAGGCCAGGAGTCCCATCCAGAACCAGCCAGTGCACCCTGCAGCGTCTCCTGCTCGCCCAGCACTAGCAATAGCAATGCCCCAGCCCAGGCCTGCAGTCACACCCCCTGCTCGTCCAGCCCTGGACCCCCAACTTTGTCAGTGCCCCTCAATCCCGAGTCACACCCCACCCCTGGGCACCCCTCCCCCCAGGATGTACCGATGCCCTCCCTGTAGCGACAGGCCCCCCATCCAGGCAGGTACTGACATCACCCACCGGGCCAACATTGGTCTGTGATGTGTGGAAATGTTCACACACATTCAGATGCCAGGATCTCCTCTCTCACAATGTGCGCACTGCAAGCGGCAGGAAGGCTGAGCTGCAAACCTCGTCCCTGGTCTCCACCCGTCAGAGTCTGGGGCCGCACAAGAGCTGTGTGGAAACTGGACCTTTGTGCCACAGGAGAGTCCGTGATGTTGACATTTGTGCCCAGGCACCGACATCCCCTGGTGTTTCATGGGCACCGCTGCTGCTAGCGTGACTGATGCATCTCTGGGCACATCTGAAAAACCACTCAGCACACACCAATTCCACCCACTCTGCTTCAGCACTAATGCAGCTGGCCCCCAGGGCGTGGCAGCCACACCTGTTCAATGGGCTCTGCCGGCGAAGTCTCCCCGTGCTCCTCCCCGCCCTCCTGTGAGAGCTCAGAGCCACCAGCTCGATCACCTGCCAAGCCCTGCCCCCTCTCCCCGGGTTCTGGGCAGGCCCAGGGGATGCCATGGTGGGACTTGGCTGCTCACTCCGCTCAGTCGTGCTCTTGAAGAGGTTGCGCAGCTCCCCACCCAGAACCCCCACCCCATGCAGGACACACCCGCTTAAGGAAAAGCAAATTGCCGTTGGTCACAGCAAGGCTGGAAAACGTGTCATGCAGTAAAGTGCATCTTTAAACTATAAAACATTTCTTAAAAGGTAACAAGGTTATAGCAAAGCGAGTCTGGTCGGCTCCTGGAGGAACAAACTGGAGGAAGAGGTTAGTCGGCCTGCGACCAAGAGAGAGAGTGAAGAAAGTACAAGGCTCTTGCAATTCAGAGGGGCACAGAATCCCCCTGGCTGACAGATCTGACACACACTGAACAGAAGAGGGACATTAGTGCAAAACTCCCTCCAGCAATATTCTATCCAAGCCCGAGGTAAACCCAATCTAGCTGTCACTGACCCCACTGCAGCTCCTTCCCTGGATGTGGGTGTGTGTGGACGGGGATGGCTGAGAACATATGAAGTTGATGGACGAAAGGAAGTGGGGCCACACAGAGGCAGCCAGGATGGGGGTTTCCCTTGGGGGGCCAGGCCCTGGATGCACCCAGGTCTGGATATAGGGGCCAGGGAGGACACAAGCAAGAAGGGAGTTGAAAGCTCCACAACAAATTATAGAAGGAAGAGACTCATGCTTCTTTCCTTGGAGCCCCACATTCAGGGGAGGCTAGGCTTGCCTGACTGAGTGCTGTGAATCTGCCCAGCCCCAGGGCCAAGCAACCTGCTGCCATAGCCACTGTATGTCTGTTATCTGTGTGGGGGTGCAGCTCCCACCCCCGCAGCGCCAATGCAGCCCCATGGCCTGGACCTTTGTGAGCAACCAATATAGCAGAATGGCAACAGTACAGTCCCTTTTGATACAGCTGCTCCAGGGAGCAGCACGTGGGGAGGGTGCTGCTGTTCACAAAAGCTGTATCTGTATCTGAAATGAGGCTGCAACGCCCCAGTCTGGTGCATGTGGACACAGAATAAACCGAGCCACTTTGCTGCAGTGCATAACTGAAAGAATTGGGTGCTCCAGGGTCTGCAGTTCGTTCTGGGTGGGCTGTCCTGGTCTGCGTCATCCACAGCGCAGCTTGGCTTACTGCCTGCTGGTCTGGCCCTTCCTAGCACAGGGGTTTAATGCCACACACGGTACCTGCCCTAACACCCCCTGTGAGGCAGAGCAGGGCTCTTAGTCACTCGCAACAGAGGGGAAACTGAGGCACAAGACAGTTAAGTGATTTGATCAACAACACACAGGGAGTCTGTGCTAGAGAAGAGAGCTAAAGCCAGGTCTTCCAAGCTCTGTGCTGGGGCGATGACCACTGGACAATCCTTCCCACCCTTCCTAATGCAGCTGTTGTGTTGCTTTCTGCTTGGGTTGTTATTTCTGAATGCTATTGATATGACAGGACCACCTAAGGCTACGTCTGCTGTAGCAGGCCTGAGCCGCCCAGCCTGGGCACTCAGCCTAGCTAGTGAGGCTCTGCCTAGCGTGCAAAGGCTGCAGTGTGGACATTGCAGCTTGCACGGCAGCTTGGGTTCTCAGCCCACTTGTCCCCAGGCCTGAGACCTTGAGCCACAACGCCCACCGAGCTAATTCTAGCACACTCACTCAAGCCCACCAGTGCACGTCTGGCTACTGGTCCGGTAGGTTGTTCCCCACTGCAGCGTAGCCATACTATAGAAGCACCAGCTGAACTCAGGGCCACAGCGTGCTGAGGGCTGCATGGACACACCCAGCCCAGGGAGGGTCCCAGCATGCTGGGGGCTGCTGTTTCCATGCTAACTCTGGTCCTGCACGGCACTGGGTCATTGGGGCTCTCTCTGTTACACAGCACTTGCGATTGCTAACAAGGAAAGTGGCCTTGCTACCAGCACGCAGAGGCTAGCATACACAGGACAGGAGAGTGGCCATTTACAGGGAGCCAGCTGGCCCCCACAGCAGCAGCCAGGCCACGTCCCTTCCCCAGTGTCACTGACTGCACCTTTCAGAATGGAGCTGCTGCCAGCAATGGGCTGGCTCCACTCACACCCCCAATGGCTCCCCCTGGGGAGCTGGGAGACAGCTGGAGGAGTGTGCTGGCTGTGTTGGAGAGCAGTGCTAGAGGAGAGGGAGGGCCAGGGCTCCCATCAAGTGTAGGCATGTTGCCTCTGGACTGGCTCCTTGCTAGGATCCAGCCTCGCTTGCCAGCACCAGAAACCCTCCGCCTCCCCAGCTGAATGCTGGAAATGCCAAGCCACCCCCTTTACCCCATTCCAGCCCTCCTAGGCCCCCAGTGCCTACGACACACAGCAAGCCCCAGTACGCAGCCCAGCAGGCCCCTGGACTGAAGAACTGCCTCCGCTGATTCCTCTGCGCAGCATCTTTCCAGCCCCCGTCCTGAGGCCTGCTATGGCCTCACTTGTCCCTCCCATTAGGGCAGGGCAGCTGAGGTGCATTGTTCCTGGGGGTGCCCAGTACATGTGTCGTCTCCATAAAATACTAAACACCACCTGGTCAGGCCCAAAGGTGCTAAACACACAGGGATGGCCAGTGTCCTACGAGTTAACATGCATACTCCCCTCCTCAGCCTCCTTCCTGCGCTCTAGCCCTCCGCTGTTGGCTGGAGGGGTGAATTAAGTCCCTGTATATTGTGGTTTTAGGCCCCAGGCTCCCCTCTGCCTGGCACCATGGCATTCTGCTTGTGCTTTGGGATCTGCGGGGCATGACTCAAGTGGCATTATCTGGTATGGCATCCCCAGCCCCAATGGGTGTCGCCTGGCCCATGAGATGGAGACACCCCGTGACATGGCCTGTTTCACAGCTGGCACTGGGCCATGCCCTCCTCTGTGCCTTTGTCCTGCCCTGGGCCAGACAATGGCTGGTAAAAGCAGGGGTCCCTAAGTGGAAACCTCCTTGTGCCCTAGTTGTACCCATGGCGATGGGCAGGAGGGGACCCCACGTTCAGAGCTCCCAGCTTGTCTCCGAATCCCATCACACGAGGCTCTGCAGGCCCACGCTTCCGAGGGTGTCTAGTGCACGCTCGGGCTCAGTGCAAGCTCCTTATGCCAGCAAGGACAGCAGCTCCTGCCCTTGCCACGAGACACCAGCTGTGCTTCCTGAGGCCAGCAGGGAGCTTCCGCCCAGCAGTGCCCCGCACTGTTGTCCTCCCCACTGACACAGTGCGGGTGCACCTCTCAGGACAGCAGCAGCCAGTCACTGCCAGCCAGGATGCCACCAGCTGCTGCATGTGCCCCGAAGAAGTCCAGCTGAAGATTGGGAAGGCGACTCCAGCTCCCCCAGCAGTGGGAGGGAGCCTGGGCAGATGGGGGACTCTGGCCCCTGGAGCTGAGGCAGATTTACTGAAATGATTTATTTAATATTAAAAATAATTTGTCACTGTGTTTGGCTGGCGGCCGCCCGAGCACTTACTCACCCCGGGAATTCAACGCCAAGCAGCACTGGCTCCCCGCCAGGGGTCGGGCGCTGGGTGGTCGTGTCCATCCCGGCCACAGACCCACCTCTGGGTCACTCTTGGATTTGCAAGATGACGTCTCCATTTATTTATTGGAAATGTTTGAACAGGAAATGCTAATGGTTTGGATTTTTGGAGACAGCTGGAGCGGTCCAGCAGGAGCTTCTGGGAAGAGGACTGGGCTTGGGGGCGGGGGGTGGGGCCCTCTGGTGCAGCACGGCACTCAGCCTGGAGTGCCACTTTCCTGGCAGCCTTGGGCCGGGGTCCCCAGCAGGCAGGGACAGGGGCGGGGAGGATCCCTAGGGCATCCCTGAGGCAACACTTCTGACTTCTGCCACTGCCATCGAGCGGTCAGGGCAGCTGGGACCTGGAGGAGAATGCGGCCTGCCAGACGACACGGGATGGGAGTTCAGGTGTGTGTGGGAGCAGGCCTGAGTGTGTTCAATGCCCCATCCCTCTGCACGAGCCCTTCAGGACAGGCCCAGCTAGTGCTCGTTAGCGTGGGAGGGATGTGCCTCCTGTTGGAAGGAGGTCGAAAGGTGCTGGTGCAGTTTGGCTCTGGAGTGGGCTGTTCCTGTGTTTGCTGATAAGAGAGGAGGTGAAGCTTGACCCAGGAAACCAGACAAGATCCCCAGAGATAAACTCCTTGCAACGAGACAAAGGCACTGACCTTTCTGCAGCTTGAGCCACTGCATTCCCACAAGCACAGCAAGAATCGAGCCTGGGGAAAGCACAGCACAATAGCCAGCCAGAGCTGTGCTGAAGCCCTCCTAGGGTGAGTATCCACGGGGATCATTCCAGGAAGTCACAATATAATAAATGATCCCAGTGGACCAGAATAATTGTGCAGAAACCAGCAGCTGGGCTTTAATCAGAACTCCCCATTGAAATTAAGGTGAGGGTCGATTTCTGCCTAACTACTGAGGGCCTGACATAACTCATTGTTGTTCTTTATTTAACACTAAGAGTGGGCTTGGGGCTGTCCAAGAGGCAAGGATGGAGGCAGTCTGGAAGCATTTAAGTGCACAGTCTCCACGACATTCCCAGGGAGCGTGCACCACTTAACCCGGCGTACAGCCAGGCAGCATTTCACAAGCCACGCACTGGTTGGGGAAGCAAATGGTCACTTATGTCCTTTACATTGCATTTTTTATTCAAAAAAGATCTTGGCACCAAGGTGGTTTGTTTAAAAAAAAAAAAAAAAAAGACCCGTTTCACTAAGCAGAGAATCACAGGCAATTCTGTTATTCATGCTTCCCCACACTGCGTCCAGCGGAGGCTCCTCTACCCCTTGCAGGACTTGGAAAACGGAGTGGCTGGAATTCTCAAGGAACACCATCGGGCTGGGTTTTGTAATCTCACGCTCACACCCTGCGCCACAGCCCACTTTGAATGGAGCCCTGGAAATGACATGGCGACTGCACCATCCACAGGAAACCATTTTCAGACAAACAAAACACCCGCGACACATCCAGTCAATCCCTCCCCTTCAACAAGAGTCTGGCCAAAACTGCTCAGACCCAGGTGCCTAAAGATAAGCTCCGAAATGAAAGTGGCTTAGTTTGCAGAGGTGCTGACTGGCCTCAAACTCCAGCACTGCCAGTGGTAACTGGCGATGCTCTGCAGTGGTGTAAAAACCAGCCAGGCAAGGGAGACTGGGATGGCGATTAGCATGCCAGCCTCGGCCTCAGGAGACTAGGTCCTAAGCCCGGCTGCTTCAAAGACTTCCGATGTGACCTTGAGCAAGACACTTAGCCTCTCTGGGCCAGATTTACAAAATAGTTTAGGCATCTAAAGATGCACGTGGGAGCCTAGTGGGACTTTCAGAAGCACTGAGGCAGGGTAAGGCACCTGCCTCCTGTTGATTCCATGCACCTCACCTGCTAAGCTGCTTCTGAGAATCCATGAATTTTGGGTGACTAAACACCCTGGCAAAGCTGGCCCTGTGGGCCCCAGTTCCCACCTGTCCAATGGGAAGAATAGCACAGGCCTGGCTCAGGCGTGTGTGCAGATAAACACATTAACGACTGCGAGGCATGCAGACACTGGGAGGTCTGCGTGTATCTAAGGCAGACAGACCACTACTGCTTAGGAGCCTGACTTCAGGCACCCACATCTGAACATTTTTGGCTTTGGAATTTACAGACTCCCACAGGAACACGGGAACTCCATGAGCTGGCGGCAAACCTTCTATAGAGACGAGACAGTCAAGATGGCTGCCCCCATCCCATAATTTTTTTAAAAAGGCAGACTTTTAAAATGGCCTGTCTTTGCCACTGGCAAAGCTGTGCAGAATTCCCAGACAAAGTAGCTGCCTTAAGGCGCATGAGCTGCACTGCTCATGGAGAGAGAATTCAGGCCTGGGCACAGAGCCAGCACAAGGCCTATTGCTTCAGTGGGACATGAGTGGTACACAGGCCTGAGGGCTCTGGCCTGGCCCTTGGCATAGGTATGAATTTCACCTGCAGACCTTTCAGTCCCCGAGCAGCCAGGCCACAACATCCACATTGGATGCAGAACACAAGTGTTTAAAACTCTTCCCAGGCCCCTTCTCCTCCCGGAATACACAGGAGGGGGCATGTCTGCAGTGCAGTGTCCAACGCAGAAAGCGGCTACTCCACACCCACGCCAAGGCTGGCTGTCTGGCATGCAGGCACGAGACCTGCTAATGACATGCTGGTCTAAAGGGGGGCATATGGCAAGCGGTGCTGGAACTCCAGGCTAGAACTTTCCCCTGCTACCAGTACTGCTGGCTGCAAAGGGAACTGAGTGTCTACATTCAGCCTGAACTCAGGGGGAGAGCCAATCTCTAACCAGCAGAGATTGGGGCAAAAGAGATCTGGGAGCAGATTATCCCACAGTCCAGGATTCCTACAACTTCCTCTGAGGCAGCCACTATCAGCAACAGGCTTCTGAACTAGATGGACCTTGCACCTGGTCCAGTCTGGCAAGGCCTACACTCCTATGAGTGACACTGTCTGTCTACAGGCCAGGCCAGTCCCCTGCAGGCAGCTATAGAGAGCTGGCAAGCAATGAGGAGGATGAGAAAATAACGAGAGTCTGTAATGTACACTTCCTGGACCTTGCAAACAATACCTTACATCTAATGACGCGTTTTCTATACTGTGTATGGGCCAGATTCTTCCATCCATCCTCAATGGCATGTACGTTACTCTGCAAGCAGTCCCACTCAGGGAGTTCTGGTCCAAAGCCCATTAGGAGTCTTTCCACTGAGTTCGCTGCGCTCTGGATCAGGAGCAGAGCATGGTACTGTGCCACAGGAGTAAGAGTAGCGGAGTCTGACCTCACGGTAAATGGTGCGGTGGAGAGCAGAGAGACTTTCACTGCTGTGCTGTGCAGTCACACCAATAATTCTCTTCCTGGGATGCATCCATAACAATGACTATTTTTATGACTATGTCCCTCTCAGACTGGTCCTTTTGAGTAGCCACCCCTCCATTGGGATCTGCCCTCTCCCCTTCCTTCTCCATCACATCAGTGGCTTTCTACCTTTCCAGACTACTGTGCCCCCTTCAGGAGTCTGATTTGTCTTGAGTACCCCCAAGTTTCATCTAAATGAAAATCTACTTGCTTACAAAAATCAGAACTAAAAATACAGACGTGTCACAGCGCATCATTACTGAAAAAATGGCTGCCTCTCATTTTTACCATATAATTATAAAATAAATCAGTTGGAATATAAATATTGTACTCACATTTCAGTGTCTAGTATATAGAGCAATATAAACAAGTTGTCTGTATGAAATTTTAGTTTGTACTGACTGCACTAGAGCTTTTTAAGTAGCCTATTGTAAAAGTAGGCAAATACCTAGATAAGTTGATGTACCCACTGGAAGACTTCTGTATACCTCCAAGGTATGTGTACCCCTGAATGAGAACCACTGCTCTACATCTATTGAATGTCCTCTCAGTCCATGTTCCCTCTAAATCTCAGTCTAAGAAGAGGCCAAGAGCAGACAGTAGTTCCCCTCACCCCACTATAGTGGCCAGAAGGAAACGCCGACACGGGTGAGGAAGAGGAGGCCAAGTGGTCCTTGCCGGTGACTCCAGAGTGAGGAATGTGTCCTGGGACATCTGTGAGATAGATATAAAGAACAGGGGGTACAAGGCACTACACTGCCTCCCAGGTGCTAGAGGTGTCATGGGAAGGGTGAGGAATATCCCAGGGAAGCCCCATTCACAGCCCCTGGGGGGATTTGACAGGAGTAAAGGGAGGCGAGCCAGAACCAAGGAGGCTGCAGAGACACAGGAAGAGAACTGCAGGCGGGGGCAATGCAGACAAATCCACTCCAAGATCCTTGTAGTCCCAAGTGGAATGACGACAGGCGCAGGTGGGACCCCAGCTATAGAGAGAAGGAGAGAGGAAGGAGTTTCTTTGCCATGTGCTTCCACCAGACAAAGTGAGGCAGGAGTTGGAGAACAAAATGAAAAGGCCAAATCACTTGCCTGACTCAGCTTCTACTCAGAGTATCCAAGTCAATGAGGCAAGCAACGCCAATTGTAGAGAAGTCCTCACTGAGAGAGAGGGACCAACTGAGTACACAAACGTCCCAGAGAAGCTGATAGCACTGACCGCAGGCTTCTTGGGTGCAACGTAAGTGATGGGCATTCACAAAAGGCAGCAGTTCAGAGGAAGTGGAAGGAGACCTAGAACCCATGGGCCTAGACCAGAGGCCTAGAACTCAGAACCCACTGGCCAAGACCTGAGGCCTAGAACCTGCAGGCCGAGACCAAAGGCCCTTATTCACTTTTCACCCGGTCAGTGGGAGTTTGTCTGAGTAAAGATTGAGTAAAAGTGAAGCAAAGCTCACAGGAGGTGGCCTATGAGTGTGCAAGCCTGCTGGAGAATCCGAAGGGTCACTAACTAGGGTGCAGTAAACTGGAGGATCTCTGGTAAAGCATAATGTGAGGATTAAGGACTGGCCCATATGGCTCACAAGAGATCAAGAACCTGAGAGTAAAAAAGAACACAGCACACACAAACACACAGGGCCAGTTACAGCTGCCGGGACAAGAGAAGGGCAGTGAAAGGGAGCAAAGGGGCTAAGAAAGAGACCCACAAAAAGCTCAGGTGCAGAGGACAGCGGAGAGGCAGTAGGGCAAACCATAAATGTGAGCAAGTGGGTAGAATGAGGATTTGAAAATAGTTGCGCTTCTAAGTCACTTTTAAAAATCTGCCTTTCGCAAGGAAAAAAGGACAAGAAGAAAAGACCGTCAGGAACTGAGTCCAACCTTGTACAACCATCTCTTAATAAAAAAGCAGGTTAGGAAAGCTGGGGAAAGAAGAACATACACACTGGACAGTTCTGGATGAGATGCACCTTCGGGCGTCACTGACATTAGCTAACAAAATCAGCAAGGCCACTGATGATGACCTCTCAAAAGCAGGGGATGTCAGAGGACTGCGAGGGAAAATGTACCAAGCTTTAAAAAGGATGGGGTAAGAGAGGAGGAACCAGACAATGACTGTCTGGAGAGTCACTGAGGTCCATAGGAAAATAATAGTGGAAATCTGAAGAGAAGGAGCTTTGTAAACATCTGGAGGGTAATGAAACCATGAGCTATAAGCAGGATGGGGTTTGTAAATATCAGACCTTGCCAAAAAAAACAAGGAGGGTTGTTTTGAATAGCCTGACAAGATTAGTGAGGGAAAGGGATCCATCAGGAGGAGGAGACCGTCAAACCCAAAGCCCTGTCTGCTCTGTGTGGACATTACAGAGCCCGCCCATGCTGAGGTAAGTTGCAATGGACAGCATTTGCTTGCGCACTTGCAAAATTGTCTTCCCCCACCACCGACACCCACTGTTTGGTAAGGGCAAACACCTATGTCTACACCCAAGCAGTCTAACTCCTACATCCACCAGGCCGACTGGGACCCAGAACACCCTCTACCATCCAGTCCTCTGGCATACTTGGCCCCGCTAACTTTCCAGCACTTGCACATAGTGAAAACTAAACAGTTTGATGCTCTAGCACATACCAATGTTAGAATCTGTACCCACAAAATCCATTCATTGTGCACATTCAACCACTGCATGTGCAGAGGTGCCAGACTCTATAAAGGGCACATGCAGGTGTGAGAATTTTTAGCTGACATCTGCACCTCTAAAGCCCAGGTATGTGTGATCATGCATATATAGAAGATCGGTAAAGGCCTGGCTGAAAGGTTCCCTGTTAATCAGAGTGGGGACTGGCCCTCCTGTTTTAGCACACTGTAGAGTTTGCAGCCATGCTCCAGATAGTTATTGCTATGCTGTGCCCCAGATGTGACTGCATTTCAGTGGTACAGTCCCATTATAATTGCAAAGCGTTTTGGGATCAATTGCACCATATAAGAGCAAATGATTGTTATTCCATATCTATCTTATAATAGTGGCCCATGAAATCTTACATGAAAATTTAATTTAAGTGGGTTTGGATACGAGACATCCATATGGACTAGAAACTGCCTGAAGGGTCATAAACGGGGTTATAGGAAACTAGTGATAAAGGTAACGAGACACTTACATTTCTGTGGGGCAGTTGACTTAGTACTGCACAACAGTCTGATTAAAAAGCTAACTATCAGATCAGCAAAGCCCCGGTTAAATAGATCACTATGATTCATCTGTATTCAAAAGCAGTTGTCCATGGGGAATCATTAATGAGGGTTTTCTAGCAGGGTGCCATGGGGATTGGCAGAAGGCCAGACATCGTTTTCTCACTGACGTGGAAGGAAACATAAAATCACTGCTGATGATATTTGTGGATGCCACAAACACTGGCAGAATGGCAAATAATGATGAGAATGGGACAGTCCCACAGAGCCATCTGCATTGTTTGGTAAGCTGGGCTCATTCAAACAAAATGCATTTTACTAAAGCTAAATGTAGTTACATATAGGAACAAGGTATGCCAGCCATCCCTACAGAAGGGGGAACTGTATCCTGGAAAGCAAGGACTCGGGAAAGGATTCGGGGTCCGAGTAGACAAGCAACAAAACATGAGG
This sequence comes from Mesoclemmys tuberculata, assembly GCA_007922155.1. Taxonomy (NCBI): domain Eukaryota; kingdom Metazoa; phylum Chordata; order Testudines; family Chelidae; genus Mesoclemmys; species Mesoclemmys tuberculata. The sequence continues at coordinate 63,788,944 of ML675609.1, forward strand.
AGGAAGGTGATTTTCCCTCTGTATACAGCATGGGTGAGAGAAATACTGGAATACCATGTCCAATGTTAGCATCCTCATTTTAAAAAGGATTGTGAAACACTGGAGAGGGTGCAGAAAAAAGAGCCATAGTAATAATTGGAGGGCTGGAGAAATTTCCCAACACTGATAGATTTAAAGGGCTCAAGTGGTTTAGTTTATCCCCAAAAAACAAGTTTGAGAAGTGACTTTATTCCAGCATCTAGGTACCATCATGGGGAAAAGATACTGGGTACTAAAGGGCCCTTTACTCCAGTGAAGAAAGGCAGAACAAGAATAAGTGGCTGGAAGCTGAAGCCAGACACAATTCAGTTACAAATCAAACAGGTTTTACCGGTGGGGGTGATTAACCATTGGAACGCACTGCCAAAGTTTGTTATGGATTCTCTGTCTCTTGAGATCTTCAGCTCCTGACTGGATACCTTCTCTGGACCATGCATTAGCCAAACAAGTTACTGGGCTCAGTGCAGGGTAACAGGTGAAATGTGGTGCCCTGTGGCATAGACGATGTCAGACTAGATAATCTAATGGGCCTTTCTGACCTTAAACTCTCTGAAACATTGCATGTATTAAACAAGAATACATTGTGTTATTTATCAGAATGCAAGAATTCACAGAGCACTTCTCATTTTCACAATGCCATGCAAACATTAGAAAATGGATCTTTACACACCCACAGGTGGCAGGCAGCTGTCATCACCATTTCCCAAATAAAAAAAAAACCCACAGAAAATGCAAGGTCTTTGGGAGGGGAAAGTGAAACAGCAAATTAAGCACAAGCTTGCAATATCACAAGGGTGCAGCAAAACAAACCCCCAGACAAACAGCTTATTTAGCTTTGGGCTTCACCTCAAATCTGTTATGGGCATCATAAAACTAGACTAGATAGGTGTGGAGCACTGGGATGACAGTCTCTCTCTGGATGACATTTAGGAGGCTGCACACAAAGTACGTACCTCTCGGAGCACAGGAGGCTTGACAAGATTCAGAGGTTCATGTTGATGTAATGCTTCTGCAAGGTGGAATCAGCAGCCACAAAGGCCGGGTTCAATATCTAGGGATTCCTTTTTAGCAATACTAGAGGAGCCAGCTTGAGCCTGACCCAGTAACCTAGGACAATTACACAGCAACCCTGGGCACCCCTAAGAGGCAACAATTCCCCTCTCACAAACATTGAATCTGTGTGTAGAAAATAAACTTTTAACAAAAAGGGGAAAAGTAACCCAGCATTAACTTGGGAAAAAGCTGCAAACAGGATTCATAAGCATAAGACCATGAGCAAAACACCCACCCCAGAGTACATTGGGCAGTGTCTTTTGTCTCAGATTCTTAAGTCCAACAACCAAAAGTTCCTTTAATGCACCCCTCCCTTGTATCACTGCGCCCTGCTCACAGTTGCTGTCCTTAGTTAGCGAAGACCCAGAGTTCAGAGGTGCATTTGTGTGAGTTCACCTCCCTCCAACTCACCCTCTTCCTGCAGCTCTGCTCAATCCACTGCAACCTTTGAGATGTCTTGAGGTCCCACCACTTACCACAGCTCCCAGTGATTTCGGCTCTCAAATATTGCAGCTGTTCTTAGGGGAGCCTCATTACTGGTGTAGGCTGGCCAGTCTGTTTCACCAGAGATGCTACCTCCGAGCAGGTCTAATACTTAGATCTGGCTATCAGTAATTTCAGCTCTATTAGTCTGCCACAAAAGATTCTCAACTGAGTCTTAATCTGTTCCCTTATTACACCGTGGAGAGAGAGAGAGAGAGGCCAAAGAAGGCCCAGGACCCTCAGGCAGACCCTACATCCCTGAGTACAAACTCCTCCCTCACCCTCCTCTTCTGTGTTGGGCTTTGGCACCCCTAGCTCCTGCCTAGCAGGCGCAGTTTAGTTGAGGGTGAGTCCCTCAATCAGAGCATGCCAAACATAGTTCTGCTGCCCTTGAGTCACACAACAAGGATCACAACCCTTTATTACCCTGCACTCAATAACAAAGTGACTTGCAATCCCTTTTTGCTGGGTGCCTAGACAGGGTGGGCGTGTCTATGCAAACAAGGTCATTCATGAAGTCTTCTCCCCCAGCTCGTCACTAACTGCCAGGGGAGAGCTCACGTAGACCCTGCTCACATTGAAAATGCCCTTTGAAACTCACATGTTTATCCAAATGCATCTGAGCCTGTCGGGCCCAGTTACATTTCAGGGTAAAATAAAAAAACTTGACGTGAGTTTTCCATCCATGGGGCAGCGCTGTTCTGCTATCCTAGCCAATCTGAAATAATTTCCCAGGAAGATTTCCTGCAGCCCCCGAGGGAAGAAAAAGAATTAAGATTATAAATAAAGGGACATTCTTCAAAGTCAAAATTTCCTATATACTGTGCATTCTCACACAGAGCCAGAGAACACCAGAGAGAGCTGGATTCCATGGCTTATGTCCAGCAAAAGGGATCTGCTCACCCCCTGTCTCAGAAAGGTTATGAACGGGGTCCTTCACAGAAAGCTGGGCACCCACTTTCCCAGAGAGAGGGGAAGAAGGTCCCTGCACTGTCTGGAGAGACCTTCTAGACCTCCTTCTGCTGAAAGGTTAAGAATCTGACTGTGCAGATTGAACCAGTCGTTGACTGTCCTCTGCCTACAGCGCTACCATTTGCTGTGGCTCTGGAGCTTTACGGTTCAGTCTGGCTCCGATGGGCTTCAACAGGAGCAAGCCAGTGAGTGACTCACAGTCTCATTCCATACTGTGGCCTCCTTCCCAAGAAACACCCAGTTTTTCCCTTTGTCTGACCAGAAAAGACGCTGCGTTAGCCCAACAATTCTCAGAGATTGACATGAAAATGCAAATGGGCCCGAAATGTCACTCAGCCAAAGGATAGAGCTCCCAGAGCTATAAACACAGACAAATGAAGTCATGTCCCACTCCTAGCACCGGGGTACAATCAGCCCCTCGCACTGGCAACAGCTGTGTGTCGGAGAAACAGCCCTCACCTGCTCACGAATGGGGAGCGGGTGAAATGAACAAGGATTCCAAAATGACCAAAAGACCGAACTTTTAAAAATCTGCCTCCCCCCAGCCAAAACAAAGACAAGAAGATTGAACCGTGAGGAAGTGAGGCAAACCTTGTCAGACTAACCCCAGATAAAAGACAGGTAAGAGAGCGCTCAGGAAATCTAACCACGTGCACATCAGCCAGGGTAGTGAGGGAATGAGCTGATGAACTGACTGCCCCATCCGGACGATTCGTTTAGAACCATCTTGGCCAACTTGGGAGACACTGACAGACTGGAAAGGAGCAAACCTAGCACTGATCGTCATCAACTGAGAAAAGAACTCTCGCCATCTGACAGAGCTAATGTCTAGCCCCAGTGAGACAATGGAACAAATATTCATTGGGGGAGAATGATGAATTTACCTAGATAGTGGGAAACGTCGTAATAGGCAGGGAGTGGTTTTTAAAATAATAACTTCTCATTGTTAGGTTATGTTAGTGTGTGATCTTAGCACCATCCTCCTCACTCAACCTTCACCCTGCTCTTATTGTCAGTTACATGCATTTGCGAGGTCTTGTTCTAAACTCTTCAGGAACAGAAACTGTCTCTCTTTTTACACATCTGCACAACAACTAGCACGAAGGATCGTTGATCCCTGACTGTCCTCCATGTGCCACCAGAATATAAATTAATACCAGCCATGAGCAACCCTGGTGGCTGTAAAGAATATGTCTCACCAAGCAAACTTTTAAAATTTTGGATTTTAGAAAATCATTCACTAATGTCTCATGGAATGGGAGTTGAAAAGTTAATTCCAACTGATGTGCTAAAGAACACAGTGATGTGAACTGAAAGCTGGTAAAAGACCCTGAACCAAGACTCATGGTGAGTGTCACTTAGAGATGGCAAAATCAAAATTATTCAGTAACTAGTAACTCAGCCAGCTATCAAGCTGTTCTAATGCTGGGGAAAAAAATCACTGAATAATATTCAGCTTGTTCAGGGATTGGTGTTCAGAACATTCGCCATTCCTGAACTAGAAAAGGGCAGTTGTGAACAACACAGGCCTCATCCAACCAGAGCTATGGAGGTTCAAAATATGGGCAAAAAATAAGAATCAGTTTGGAAGAAATGTGGCTACTGCATTTGAGAAGAAATAATCCAAGCCCAGATACTCATTGGGAGGGAGAAGCCTGGGACACATAGCATTGTTATTAACATCAGTCAGAATTTTCTGACTGAAAAAATGTTCCTACCCAAAATGAGATTGCATTGAAAGCATTCATAATAAAAATACATTTTTCAATTTTTCTACATGAAATTTTGAAACAAAAATTTTCAATTGATTTAAAATAAAATTATTTTGTTTTGTTTCAGTTTCAAAACCAAAGCTTTCCAACATTTAAAACTGTTGTATTTTTCCCCTTTCTGTCCCAGAATGCAGCAGAGTGATTAATGTCCATGCTTTAGTTTGGGTTGTTGGTTTTCTTTCTTTCAATTTTTCATTTTATTCACAGTCACTTTTCTAAATGTCTCCAACTTTGGAAAAGTTACAAAGCAGTTTACAAAAAAAATCCAACCCTCAGACATCGAGTCTGCTGCATTAGTACAAAAAGGGTGAAAGCAGGGAGGGAGGGGAAAGAAAGAGAAAAAGAAAATAAAAAAGAAAGCAAAATGGGAAAAAAAACCCAAAAAACCAGAATTTCAAAATGTCAACTGCTTTTCAGCTATAAAAATGTAATCAAAATGAAACAAAAATTTAAATTGAAATAAATTTTATGGGAACTGAAACAAAATGAAAAATAAGATTTAATTGTAAAATTTCCCCATGAAAAATTGAAAAAAATATAAAGAAAAAATTTCAAATGACAATTTTAAAAGTTTTGTGGGGAAAACATTGCACAGCTCAGCTCATTGAGGGCTGAACAGCAAGCCCGAGGGGACAGCAGACTACACGTGTTAGCGATGGTGCAGGCCTGCAAAGAAAGGCCAACGCCAGTAGTGGCTGCACATACCATGAGCTGTTCAAACACCACGATGATGTGCCCAGTATGAAAGAGAGACAAGCTAAAGAAAGAGAGACACAAAGGCTTCCCACCACAAAACAAAAAGGTAATAGTCACTCAGTTGGCCAAATCTTTTCAATGGGGGTTTTGCCACCAGCTTCAGGGGGCCCAGGAGCAGGGCTGCTGATGAGTTCCAAGGAAGATGCTGGCAAATTAGAGGGAGTGCCAAGAAGAGCCACGAAACTGATCAGGGGCCTGGAGGCACGTTATAGAAAGAGTTAAATCTGCCTAGTTTGGCTACGCAGCAATACTGGGAGACATTATAACAGTCTGCAAACATCGGAAGGGTTTCCCCACTCAAGAGGGAGAGGACTTATTTAGGGTGGCTCGAGGTTTAACCATGAGCTAAATGGGATAAAATTACAAAGGGAAAATGAAGCTGAGCATCAGAAAAACCTTCCCCATGGCAAGACATGCCTGGATTTATCTCACTAGAAGTGAGGGAAAACCTGCTACTTTGGACATTTAAAACTAGACTGGAAACTACATAGCCCAGTCTCCTGGAAGATAGAGTGGGTGATCTCTAGGTCTTCTTCATCTCTGGTTTCTCATGTGAAATCCTGAGTGTGAGCCCTACATTCACATACACCTACTAGCCCAATGGGTATGGTATTGAAAACAGATGAGCTAGAAAATTCCCTTCTGTTCTGAGGAGTCTGTCGGATAAGTCAGTCTGGACTGGGGTGAAATGTGGAACCAACCTTGTGGCTAGTCACCTCAGAAGAAGCCTGGGTGTCTGTGTGTGTGAATGGCGCCTTGGCATTGTGAGGCTGTGGGAATGAGATTAGCACTGTGTTAATACATGAGATACACATGGTAATGGAGGGAGTGGGGAACTTCCTGCCTCTTACGTCTATGGGCAGGGCTTGGTTTCTCCCCTCTCCTGTTTGGGACCAATGCAGGGTTGAGCGGGGGTCTCCCATTCACCAGAGAGAAGGTAGGAGGATGAGAATGAGACTTTCCCTTCCCAGTACATTCATCTTCTTGTTTCCTTGGCCGCTGAACTCCTTTGTCCCGGACACCAACACCTTAGAGAGCCAAGCCTCGTCTACAGCGGGACAGGGCGCGGGGCTGGCTCCTAATGGGGGGACTGTCACTTTACAGCAGTTAAACAATAGTCAGCATTTGTTATTTATTTTCTAAATAAATCAGCAGGGCCTGCACTGAAGGGCTGGAAAGTGGCGGTTTAGATTAGACCCTCCCCAAACCCCGGTTGGGACTTGAGCTGCTGTCAGGGCTACAGAGAAACAGCAGCAAACTCTCACGCAAATGGCCTATAAAAAAGGCCCTGTCAAAGGCACCTTGACCTGGAGGCTCTCTCTGGTGCTCGGCTCCCCAGCAGCCCTCCCCTCCCATGGCTGCGCTCTCCTTGCATGATGTATTTCCCCTGCCTTTTTTAGAGCTGCATTATGTTAGCTCCAGGAAACAGCCTCTTCCTTCTTATAAACAGAGCCCTGGGTTACTGACCAGCGGCCCTGCCACTCCACAGCCACTCTCTGTCCATCCATCACACCTCGCTGTCACCCTGGCAACATATCTCTTGGACCGATCCGGCTCCAGCGATGGGAGAGGAGGATGGGGGTGGGGGAAGCAGGAGGGGTCACATACACAGAGCACAATTCCAGCCTGCTGACTAATTCCCTGGAAGCCCTGAGACTGCACAATGAGAAATCCTTTCCAATGGCTTCGAGAACGTTACTGGAAGGTCACCCAAAGGTCAGCGCAAGGACATGGCTTGTACTTTCCAGACCGTCAGCAGGGCGTGTGCAGTGTGCGTACGTGTGCAAGCCATGGTTGTTTGGCTGTACACATAGGTACTGCGTGTGTATGGAGTCGCGTAGGGAGGGATGTTTGGAGAAGTGTATCTGGGCCCAGCGTGCCTGAGGAAGGGGGCAGGGTACCTGCAAGACATTGGGGCCAGGTCTCCCAGCACTTACTGCTCTGGTTTTGTAGATGCAAAGCCTGGCTGCTCAAGGGGTCCACATGCCATAAGTCCTGGGTCCCAGTTCAGTCTCTTTTCCACCAGCGTCCACACCACACCACCTCCCTCTATGGCTGCCCCTGAATGGCCACACCCTAAACAGCCTGTAAAGGAGGTTCCTCCGTATCGAAGGGACGCACATTGCCAGGACAAGAGAGGGAGGATGGCGATGCCATTGCCCAGCTGCATCCCAGCCCACCTGCAGGCTATGTAGCGCCATTCCACTTGGTCCCCTACAATGAGCTCTGTTCCTTCCTCTCCAATCTTTTTCCTTCCCTTTGTGCGACTAATCTTGGCTTGTTCCGAGCCCTCCTCAACGCCTGATATCTCTTCCTTTAAATTAAGCCACTGCTTTTCAAGGGAGATGTCATTTAAAAGCACATATGTCTGACTAATGGGAAGTCTGTGCTATGCAAACAAAACAGATTCTTGCTTGAAATTCATTCTTTACCTGTTCCTAGGATAAAGTTGGGAGTAAAAAAACCAGCAGTGTCTCACCTTAGCAAAACAGCCAAAGCCTCACAAATACATGTTCTGTTATTAATCTAGAATCTTTCCTGGGGCCAGCAGTGAAGTGAATCTCAGGCTGAATTTGGCCTAGCTGTTTTAAATTTGGCAAAATGAGTTCTCCATCCCTTGAAAGATGCTCAAGTCCCATGGTGGGATCCCCAAAATCTGACACATTTCAAATGAGGCTGGACGGGACCATGTCAGATTATTCTATACTGACCCTGAGAAATAAGAGATTGCATTTCAAGTTTATCTGAATCTGCTAATAAGAAACAGGATGATAATTTTATCACAAACTGTTGTTAAAAAGTTCTAATTCATTATACATGAGTATAGACAACAGGAGGCTTAGGGAAGCTATAGCACCCCTTCCCCCCACCTCCCAAAAATGTAGGGATTACATTAATAAAAAGAAAACACTACATTTGGAACAGAAGCTCATTTAATTCACTTTATAAAAAGTGGATACGTTTAGTTATGTACAAAACTGCTCACTGCAGCAATATTCAATAACTATTTTTTTATTGTGTAACTCTAGTTCCCCCCCACTCCAAAAATATAAAAAAGTTGTCTATGTCTCCATTATGTTAACAATGGCTGCTTGGCAATTGCAACAGGGGTTTGGTAGAAAAACTTGGAGGGTAAAGCTTTACAGAAGTTTTCAAATCTCCCACCCACCTGGCTGTGTAAGAGACTCACAATCTAATCTGTCTATTTATACTGCACTCATCAGTCTCCAAGCTGTGAGCTGAGGAGAGAAAACAGCACAAACAGCAACAGGGACCCAACAAAAGCCACAAAGTTGTTTATTAAAAGGCACAAGCAAAGCACACACTGAATAGCCATGACCCAAGTTCGCCAGCTGCATGAGCCACCCATAGGATCAGGTTTTCCCTAAATTCCCTTTAGCATGTCTCAGTCCCCCAGCAACCCATTTCAGATTGCACAAATTGAGCTGAGTGCAGTAGTATGGAAGCTCAGCGTGCCCACTGATGCTTGGGAAACAAGTAAACACATTTCTGGCAAGATACCGTTCAGATGAGTCTGTTTGCTCTGTAACACCACCTCCTTCCTTTAAAAACCTTTGCAGCTATGGAAGAAACAGAAAGGACTGGTTTCCATAGTCCCTCGCCCTACACCTCAGAACCACACATGAAGTCTGGCACACAGGGTTTGTGCCATGCTGGAGGAGCTCTCTGAGAACATATCGGCAGCACATCACAGTAGCAGAATATGGAGAGAGACAACAACTTCCAGCTGCAAATCCCCCTTGGAGGGCATGAGACCAAACGCCAGCAGAGACCCTCAGCAGACTGAGGCAGATATGGGCTTTAAAAGGATTCCAGTGACTAATTCTTGGACAAGAAAGTCATGCTCTGTCTGGCCCAGGCAGGTGTATGAGGTTTAGCTGCAGTGCTAGCTTTGTGCTGAGCAATGCCTGTCTGCTCTCAAAGGTGGGATAAAAAAGGAGAAAGGAAAAGAGGCATTTCCAAAACGCACTGGGGATTTCAAACAGGGCGGTGGGGGCTTCCAGTCAGTCTGCCTCCTGAGCAATGGAGGTCAAAATTGTAACAGGAGTGGTTATTGCCGTGGGGACAGAGGCATTGTGGGATTCTTGCTGAAGGACTGTTTTTAATCAGCACAGGTAATGCAGCTTCTATGCTGTCATTGTGTTGGTGGGCAGACGTGTCGGCTGGCGTGGTGGTTTATCTGGATAACAGAAAGGCTGGGCTTTACCAGTTTACATCAATTTTGCATGTGTCCACATCCAAACCTGTGGCAACAAAAGACAATTTCTATCAACAAAACTTTGCTGTGTAGACCACATTGAGTGTGACGCAGACTGGGTCACATACATAATATGGGCCCCTATAGCTACACCATAGTTAGTGTTGCAACATGGTTTCTCCTTAAAGCTGAATTTTGCACTCTCTTTAAAATCCACACACAGTTAAATTGGCTTGAAAACAGGTCTGGCTGTTCAGAAGCTGAGGTAGAAATTTGTGCAAATGTATCAAAACCCAGGTGTCACAGAACCACAGGATCTGTGCTGGGCCCCAGCTTTCCAACAGTTCCTTGGAGGAACCTTTACAGTGAGCCAGACGCCCAAGGTGTCCCACTAGTCCTTAAGGGTAGGCTCCAGTACTCCTGTGTCACATGAGCTCTGCCCAGCAAGTCCTACACAGAAAGACTCCCGGTCAGAGATTTTGACCCTCCTCTGGGACTAATGCACCTTGGAAAGTATTCACAGTGACACCAGGCAACTGTTCAAAACAGAGTAGGGTTTATTATAGCCAACTGGAACACAGCACTGGGAGCCATTAGGTTAGCACAGAGAAGCAAAAGTTAGGACATAGCCCATTCTGGCCAAGTCAAGCTGCTGTGGAATCCATGTTTGATTTTCTCCCTCTTTGTCAAGCCCAAGAGAGAGCTACTGAGTGTCTCCAAAGGCTGTTATCGCCCTGCTGTAGCCCACAGAGCCATGTTGAACGCACATGCCCTGCATGCCTGTTTCCAGTCAGTCCTTTAATAACCCAGTCTTTCCACCCCAGGCAGATAGGTGACCCAACACCTCATCTCCTGCTCTGCCCCAAGAGCAAAGCTTAACCCTTCTGCAACCACTGGGAGCAAGTACAGAGGGAAACTGAGGCACCCATAAGAATTATAAAACATTACAGAAAATTCCCACTTTGTCACACCAGGTTAAGCAATCCAAAGTGTGAGCTCACCCACATGGCAACAGATGAACTTGGCAGTCAGCAGGATCTTGATTAAGCGCTAGGAGAAGTGATGACACTAACTGCCCTACAGCTCCCCTAAACAAACAGAGCTTATTTGCTCTGTTTCCAAGAAGGGGCATAGGTTCAGCACATCTGCTTTCACATCACAAGCATGCATGCCTTGGAGCAGGTACCCCGGGGAGCATCAGACATCTCAAGAGAACAAGGGAGCAAAAAGTCACCAAGCAACTGGTGGAAAGTCTCCCTGGGACAAGCCTCACAGCCAAGAGAACGCAGCACACTCAGAAAGACACAGAGATCAGGCCATGAACTTGATTGAAAACCAAATTGCAGTTGCTCTTCCAGCACCACAGACTCAGCAGCAAGATAGCCCAAATGACCAGACAGGGAGGTCTTGGGAAAGGAAGCACTAAGCCATACAGCCAGCAAGAATTCATTCAACTGTGTATATACACAGCAAACTGACAGAGTGAAACCTCAATGTTTATTAAGCAATAAAAGGCTCACCAGACCTGCTAAAATTTAATTGGCTTAATTTTAATTGGCCCATTCTTTACAACAGATACAAACACAAGACCCAATCCTGCCCTGCTCACGTGAGCAGGCCTACTGACCTGCAGGCTTAAGTGGGATGTGAGTAGTACATAGGTCTGTGGGTTTAAGTGGTGCATAAGCCACGCGCTGCTCAGGGATGAATTTCACCCATGATTCTTAACCTCTGAACAGACACAAGAGTGTAGCAGTGGCCTTTAAAACATGAACAAGGGACTTAAGTGAATGGCTGCGTGTGTGTTTGTATCTGGTGGTGTCTGCCAGCGGGGGCCAGACACTGGAGCACTCCCACCTAATGAGCAGTAAAATGTGATTTATTGGAGATTTTCCTTCAACAGAGGAATAGTTTAACTATCCTTTAATAGTTCATAATTCCAGTGCTGCATTGTGCAGGTCGGTGACTTTGGGAAGCCTGGCTATACGTTGTACATGAAAGATGCCCTATAAAACAGGCAGCATCAGCTCCTTGGCACAGGCATTTCCTACCCTGCATTGCCTCAGATACAGTGCGACCTTTGCCCACTCCTGTGAATTGGCTCCCATTCAGCTTGACACGTCAGGTCTGCCTGAGTTTCGGAGGTCCCAGCCAGCCCTAGAATAAAGTCGTATTTCATCTTGTATGTACTTTTCCCCTCTGAGCTTAGACCTACCAGACCTGCCTTTCTGTACACGATCCCTCACCCCATGGTTCTGGCATAAACTGCTCTTCCTCAGTGAAATGCTGAGTGCTGACTTCACTGGAAGCTTACAGGTGCCCAGCACCCCTTCAGATCAGACCCTGACATCTTGCACTGAAGCTCACTGGGTTCCCAGAACACTGGAGAGTTCAGATCTCTCCATCAACAGAAGATGTTTTCTGGTGTACGCTTCATTTTGGCGTGTATTCACAAACCTGCAAAGGTCTCAAAACAAAAATAATAATTAGCCAATCCACAAAGGGAGGAAAATTCACTCCACAGACAAATGGGAATCTTTTTCTGGTGTTCATGCTCAATCATATAATAAAGAAAATAAAAGATGAATAATAAAATACAAAAAATATGGTTCCTTGGGGCCAATCCAGGCTGTTTCTCCATGGCTTCAGCAGTTCCCATGACAGTAGAACCAGTGTGGTCACCTTGCACACATGGGGGGCTAAAGGCAGGGGCCACCCCAAGTATCCACTCTCCCTGTGTGGTTCAGAACCTTGCTAAATGCAAGCACCCTGCATGGCTCTGCACAGGGGAGATCTGGGAGCAAGACAGCAGGGGTCAGGAAGGGACTGGTGGAGCCAGAACATCTCCTACTATGCCAATCTTCCCATCTTTTTTAGGCCACAGCAGCCTCCATGGAGCAGCTTCACAATTGTCCTGTGACTGGGGAGAGGCTTCCTCTCTTCCTGCCCCTCCATCTCTCCCATCCAGCTACTTAGATCACGTGCTGGGGCAGAGGATTTGCCCTGAATGGCTAGTGGGGGATCAACATTTTAGATGCATGTTTTTGTTGTCAAAAAGTGAAGTTTTAGTTTAAAACCATTTTTTGTGATAAAAAATTTCAGAAAATTGAAATTAAAATTTCCTGAGAAAATCCAAAAAATGTTTGAAATTTGTTATTTCAAATCAGGGGGTGAATCCCAAATTTCTTTCAGTTTTAGCTCTCCCCCTCCTTTTTTTCCCCCTTTAGAAAAGAAGGAGTCAAAACATTAGTGAGACTGAAAAACAACTTTTCCCTCACATTTTTACTTTTTCTTACTGGATAAGTGTGGGGGGGGAAATAAAAGGTGAATTCTCTCCCCTGCCCACCACCCCAGCACACACACAACTAAACAGGGGGAAATGGCCACATAAAAGTGAAAGAATTTCCCCTACTTTCCTCTCTCTCTTTCCACCTTTTTTCCCCACTGGAAGAGTGTGAAGAAGAGTTTGTTTGTTGTTAAATTGTCCCTCTTTTAATGTTTTTTTCTCCTTGGGGGGAAACAAAGGCTGGGAAAGGGATAAAAAAGGGCGAGAAATGGAAAAATAATTCCTGAAAATTCAAATAAAGTTGTTTATTTCAAAATATTTAATTTCAAATTTTTCCATGGAAAAGTAGGAGAGAAAGTAGTGAATCACTTCAAACAAAACAAAAATATTCATGTTCTTTCAGAAACTTGCTGAGAAAGGAACTACCATCTGAAGCCATGGACGTGTTGTGCACAACAGCCGTAATTCGGTTTCAAGTCCTGCACCCCCATGTTTGCCCCTGGCGGAAGGCAGCGATGGAACTGGCTATCCCAACAGCCCTGCTTGTTGTGGGGTTGTTCTAACAAAACTGAATAGTCATTGCTTTAATCCACACGGGCTTTCTAACCACTAGGGTCTTTGCTGTTTATACGGACTTTTCTGCTCGTCCATGGGACTGTATATCAAGCACGGCAAAAGTTTCTGAAATTAGCCACTCATGAGCCGTGGGATATAATTTGTTACTAAATCGGCTCGAATCCCTCGGGGGAGGAAAATGTGATGTTATTCTGTTGTACTCGCTGTGTTGCGCAAGTGCGCTGTTTAAAAAAAAAAGTGTAAATAATCCACTGAAAGAGGTGAACTTTCCTGGTTAATTCAACTAGTTCCGTGACTGCCCTGGAGCAAGGGTGCTCAGGAATATCACACGGTGCCAGTGGTTCCTTTGCTTCTGTATCTGTTGCAGATTTGCCACTAGATACGGTGTCTTCAGGGGGCAGCTTTCATACCTGCCCGGAGCAGGACACCACAGCTTCAGACTGCCCACCTCCATGAGAGATGTGGATCATGTTTGGTGTTTCTGACCTAACGCATGAGGTCTCCTCTTTTGTACAGGTCCCCTTGTCTGCAGACATGTCCTCTACAGACCCCATAAGCTTTGCTTGGAAGTGCCTCAGCGCTCCGGCCACCCAAGTTCTAGAAAGAGCCTTTCCGGCTGTTGTAAGGTGGCAGTTCTCATCCGAGCCTCTCCCCACGCACCCTTCCCTCCTCCTGCCGCCGAAGCCAAGGAGCCGTTCTCCGGCTCTGGGAGTGGGCTCTGCGCGACACCCTGCGGAGTGGTGGCTGAGGACTGCGGCTTGGGGCAACCCTGCACGTCGGCGGTGAGGACCGCTCGTCTGCCGGGCCGCGGTGAGAGCACGTCCGAAAGGCTGGGTCTCTAAAGGCCTCTCTGCTGCCAGGCTGAGGGTAGAGCCTGGGTCTTGGGTAACAGCCCGGACTGGCCACAGAGGCCCGGGTACGGCGGGAGGTCGGGTCAGCCCCGGGCACTGCCCAGCTCCTCGTAGGCAGGAGCCACGTCCCAAAAGCGCCGCCGGCTCGGCAGGGATCGCCGCCAGCCCCGACCCCCTGAGCGCGCCTTGGTTTCCGCCCTGGCCCCCAGAGAGGCTCCGTCCGGGCCGGGGGCAAGGCGGGTCCCGCTGCGAGGACCGAGGCTGCCCAGCTGGCACCTTTCGGCAGCCGTGTCTCGCCGGCTCCCGCCCGCCGCCGTGGACAACAGCGTGACCGGCAGCGACAAGGTTTTGCGTCGCCACGGAGCTTTCCGCCTTCAGCCGCGAGGGCAGCAAAGCCCCGCGGGCGGCCCCGGGGGCCGAGCTCACCCCACAGGAGGGGCGAGCGGCCGCCGTCAGGACAGCCCGGCCCAGCCGCCCGCGGAGCGAGCTGCAGGCTCCTCGGGGCAGCGCCACACCCCGCGCAGACGCAGCCTCGGCCAGCGCCGCTACCGGGTCCCGCCAACGGGGCAAGCGGCGCGGGCGCGGCGGAAAGGCGCGGGGGGCTCAGACAGGCCGCGCGGGGGCAGATGCGAGCCCCTCCCTAGCGCCGTGATGCGGAGCCGGGCCCCGCGCCGGGTCTGCTCGGGCAGCTCCGGGGCCCGCATGCGGGCAGAAATGACGCGCTCTGCTTCCGCGTGCCTGGCAAAGGTCGCGCCGGGAGCGGGGTACGGGGCGGCGGGGGCCTGGCCAGGGCCCCAAATATCCCGGCCCCCGAACCCGCCTAATGTACAAACCCGGCGGCTTTTATGCCGCAGCCAATTAACTTTGCAAATGAGCGCGAGCCGGCGGTCCAGGCGGCTGATTGGCCGAGCCGTCGCGGACTCACCCGGGCGCGTGTCTGTGCTCGGCTGCCGCAGCCGGACGCCCGCAGCCCGGTGCCCGCGTCCTGCGCCCAGATTCCCCGGGAGGCGCAGCGCTGCGGGAAGGAGGCGCAGGGAAGCTGGGGCGAGAGGGGGCCTGCGCCCCTCGCCGTCTGGGGGCAGAGGGGACGTGGAGAGGGACCGATCCGGCTTCGGGGCACGTGGCGTCAGAGGCAGGGTGAGGGCTGGTCTCGCCCTCTGGGGTAGGGCTGATGAGAGACAGGAGCCCCCTAGTCCCGGCTGTATCTACCCCCTTCTCGCCCCTTGACGCCTTCATGCCGGGGTCCCGGAGCTCGACGGGGAAGGGGAAGCGCCGTCTGGGGGCGTCCCAGGGCCCCCGGCTCCCGGCGGTTCCCACATAAATCAGCGCGGCCAGAACCCTCGGGAAAGGCCCATTTTTCATCAGGCCGCTGCTGACACAGAACGAGAAACAGACGGGGCCTGAGATAAACGCTGGAGCGGGAGCGTTTACGAAAGGCCAGGCTCTGTGTAAATAGAGCCGGGCGCGGGGGCAGCTCTCGGCACTGCCG
The DNA here is from genome assembly GCA_007922155.1 of Mesoclemmys tuberculata. Classification (NCBI taxonomy): domain Eukaryota; kingdom Metazoa; phylum Chordata; order Testudines; family Chelidae; genus Mesoclemmys; species Mesoclemmys tuberculata. Next base: position 63,804,440 of record ML675609.1, read on the forward strand.
GGGGGAAACGCAGCAGCCCCCCGCCGGGGCATTACCCAGCTCGGGGTCCCAGTCTCCAGCTCCCTTTGGAGCTTTCTCCCAGCGCACCCAGGCAGGCTGGGATGACGGCAGACACCCGGGAAGGCGGGAGACAGAGGGGCCAGGCTCCGGACACGCCTGGGTCCCTAGACGCGCCTCCCGCGGTCTCTGCCCCGAAGGGTCAGGCAGGCCCATCCGAGACTAGGCTTCAAAAGGAGGGGAGTGATAGGGCCGGGCCAGGCCAGGGCGCAAAGAAAGGGGGCTCTCCAGCGGTTTCCCGGCCATCCCACAGCGCACCCTCCTTTTCCCCCCATCCCACACCTTAGTCTCCGCTGCGGGGTTCTGCTCCCCGGCCCCGAGGTTCGCGGGGACCGCGGAGCTGCTCTCAGCGCCCAGCTATGGCCTCATGGGCATGCGCCCGGGCTTACCCCGCCCACTGCGGACAAACGACGGGCAGGCCCTGAGCGCGCAGGTGTGTGTGCGCGCAAGGTGCAAGGCTGGGCCGTGGGGCGGTGCCCCCAGATGCGCTACAGCGCAGTGTTCAGGGCACGCGCCCCTGGGGACTCCTGGGGTGTCACTCGCACGTTGGTCGCCAGCGGCAGATGCGGGAGCCCCGTCGGGAGCGGGCTGGAGGCAGAGCAGCAGCTGGGTGAAGAGACTGACACGGCCCTGGCCACCCCCATCCCACTCGCTCTCGCCTACGCCGCCCCTTGTGGCTCCAGCGAAGATCCCACTGGTTAAACTAAAGTGAAGCCAGGGCATTTCCTCAGCCAGTCCCGGTCCCCGGAGCCGCGGGGGCTGGTCGGGAGTACTGGATAACGAGACGTCTCTGTGCAGCGACCCACCAGCCAGGACAGGAGAAGATCAAAGGCAGCGGGCTGGGAGCTGACAGCGCTGGGTTAATGTGTTGTTTGTTTACAGCCATTAGCGCACTCAGCCCCCGGCCCGGGGACTAATGGAGCGATTAGCAGCCCGCCGGAGAGATCCCATCTCCCAGGCAGTGGGGCCTGGAAGCTTCCCTGCAGCCGGCTCGGGCTGGCCCCTACCCTGATCCCCGGTTTCCACCTTGAAGGGAAACGTTTTCCCAGCGGCGCCAGCGCCTCTCCGGGGTCTCCAGCGCCTCCGCTGCTGGGAGGGTCCCCCCGGGCTGTTTGCTGGGTCTTGGCTCTGGGCGCAGCATCCGCAGAGCGAGCTCCATCCATTACAATAATCCCCTGTCTAAACAGAGCGGAGACGCGACTGGGACAACAAGGCTCGACTGTAAACAGAGCGCAGGGGGCGCCGCTAATGATATACATACAATAACCATTAATAGCGCAGCCAGCCCCGCAACCCGAGCTCCGCCGACTGGGGAAAGCCCCGGGTTGGCGGAGCCCGTGGGTACAAACCGCCTGGAGCTTTAACCCCCAGCTCCTCCCCAGTCCTCGCACAGGGACGCGCCCGCAGCGGCCTAGCCCCGGGCCGCCCCTAGACTTCCCTCAGACAGTGCAAGGCCCTTCCTCTGGCCAAAAGATCCCACGGCCCCCTCGTGTCACAGAGAGCCCCGCAGCCAGAGCCCCCCGATTCCCTCTCTCGGCCAGAGCCCCCGCCCCACCGGGCCTCTCTGTGCCCCGCGAGTTTCTTGATGGGCTGGTGGTATCGGGAGGGGCGCGCTGGCTCTCCCCTGCAGGGCCACAGTCAGTCCTCGCCCCATGGAGTGTCAATCTAAATAGCCAAGGCAGAGGGAATCCACGCCCGGTGCCAGCCCCGGCTGCCTCTGCGAGGCTTAGCTCCCGTGGGTCCCTCCCGACCCCCAGCCCTGGACACCCCAGCCGGCTCCGCGGAGCTGCCCCCGGCTTCCGAGCGCTGGCGCAGCCCAGGAGCTGCCAGTCCCAGCACGTCTTCCTCCCACGCTGGCCCTGTGCGCGCTCTCAGCCCCTGGGCACCGCGGCCTCCGGGAGCAGGCCCCAGCGCAAGCTGCGAGGGTCGGTCGGTGCGGGGGCCTGCGGCAACCCGGATCGGCCTCGCTGTTTCCCTGCAGCGCGTTGCGCTCCCTGGCTCCCGGCTGCCCACCTCGGGGGGCCGCGCTCCCTCCAGTCGGGGCTTGCCCCCTACTCTGGGGCCTTCTGCCCTTCTGCGGGCCAGGCCCGCGAGGAGCCGAAGGCAGGGGTACAGCGTCTCGCTCCCCGCGCGGCGCGGCGGGGCGGGGCGGGCAGGGCCGCGCTCCTTTCCCTTTGTTTGGGCATTTTCGGGGGATCGGGACTTTCGGGATTTCAAAGCCCAGCAACTCTGGGAAGCGAAGCACAGAAGCGACTGGCGTTTCCGCCTGGGGCCCTGTGCGCCGGGGGTGCCCGCAGTGCCCCAGCCCCTTCCCCCGGAGTCGGGTCCCAGCACACTCCGGACACAAAGGGGGACCCCCGGCCAAGCCGCTGGCCCCGCACCCTTTCCCGTCCCCGCGCTCGGTCCCGAGAAAACTCAGAAATTTCTTCCCCCACTTCTCGGCCCAGAGGGAGCCGGCGAGCGAACGCCTGCCCCGGCTGGGCCCGATCCGCCAGGCGCCGCCGCCCCCGGCGGACCGGCTCGGCTCTAGGTGGTTTTAAACCAAACGAGGAAGGAAGTGGAACCCCCGTCCGGGGCTGAGCCGCGTCTGCGTCGCCACCGCCGGGCACAAGCCCCGGGGGCGCGGGAACGAACCGTCCACGGTGCAGCTCCCTACAGTGAGCACAGGCCTGGGAAGCAGGGCGCTGGAGAGCCCCGTTCCCGGGTTGAAGCGGAATGAATCAGCTCCCTGGGAGATCCAGGCGGCCGGCTCTACCTGCCTGCTTAGTAATTAGGTGCTCGGATCCTCCATGCCCCGTGCACAGCCCGCCCCGGGGCTCCGCACCTGCCGCCCTCTCCAAGGCCCAGCCGCCGGTAGCTCTGTGCGCGCCCCTAGAGCGCCAGCCCCGCAGCTCGGCGCCGCTCGCCCCACTGCTGCAGTCACGGGCCGCCACATTGCCTAGGTTCAAACACAGGGACTCCCTCGCCCGCCTGCCCCGGGAGCCGCCCGTCTTGGGCCCCGAGCGCTCTCCCCGTGGCCGGGTCTGGCCGGGCCCGGCCCAGCAGCCGGCTGCTCTTTGCGGTTCATAACAACCGTAGTTGCCAGCAGAGGTTGCTGGGGGCGATCCGGCAGCCGGCGCTGGAGGCTGCGCTCCGGTCCCGGCCCTCCCGCGGCTCGCTCTCAGCTCGCTCACACCCGCACAACCCGACCGTCCCGTAGGCGCGGGACCTGGGTCCCTGCCGGAGAAAAAGCGCCGCTGGCTGGTCCTCCAGGGCGCGGGTGGGTGTGGGGAGCGCGGTGCCAGCAGGGGAGCGGCGGGGACTAGGGCGCTGCCAGCAGGAGGCGCGTGCGACGCCGGGGCTCCGCAGCGGTGGCCCCCGGGACACGGGGCCCGGCCCAGGGTGGCTCCCAGGTGGATTCGAACGGGTTTTCCTGCTCCCGGAGAGCCACGCGGAGTCTCTACATGGAGCCGGGGCAGCGCCGAGCAGCCCAGAGCCGCCTGGCTCGGCCGGGCAGAGCCGCGCCGCTGCCCCGCAGGGGAATCAGCGGAGGGACGGTTTTAAGCTAACACCAAACCGGACAATAACCGGGAAGATGAAAGCGAGAGTCCCGGGGCGGCCGGGCCAAGCGGGTCTAGCCCGGAAAAGCCCCAGGGCAAAAGATGGGCGCGGGCCCGGCGAACAAGCCTGGTGCTGAGGAGGGTGATTTTAAACCCTCCCCTAGTTCTCTCCGCGGGCGGAACCAGTCCGAGCAGCCGGCCAGATTCCGGTCTGTGCACCGAAACCATGGACTGGGTTGGATCCATCGGCGGATCAAACCCTGTCCCCAGCGGAGAGGCGCTGGGCTCTCCCAGTCACCCCCATTGCCCAGGGCTCGGGGGGGCCCTGCCTCCCTGGGAGTCCTACCCAGTCCCCGGCCGGGCCCTCCCCAGAGCCACGGCCCAGAGATTTAGGCCCTTTACAGAGAGTAGCCCCGGTCTCCAGCAGGCCTGGATCTCTCCCCCGACCAGAGCCGGGCGGGACCAGCGGGTCGAGGTTAAAGGTTGAGCGCTTGGAGAGGCCGGACGCCTCCCGGGCCGCAGCCTCCCGGCGCGATTGCCAGCCACAGATCGCCCGGAACGTGCCCAGAGGGCGCCGAGCTCTCGGCAGGCCCCGGTGGAAGAGAGGCCGGGCCAGGGCAGGCTCCTCAGGAGGCCCTAACACCGCTAAGGCCCCATTGATCGAGGCCGCAGGGGAGACGGGATCGGTTGAGCTCTCCCCGCGCCAGTGGCCACCGACGCCCCGCAGTCAGAGCACGGGCACGGCCCGGCCGGAGCCCCAGCGTGGGCCACAACGCTCCCCTCGCCAGGGCGCGTTCAGACTCCTCGCCTCGCCGCGGCCCGAGGGTCGGGGGCAAAGGGCCGGCACGAAGAACAAGGCGCCGAGGTCGCTGCGCGCCCGGGGGAAGGATCCCCTGACTCCGCCGCGCCGCGATCCTGCCTGTGGATCCGCGCGGGGAAGGGCAGGAGCTTCGCGGGACACGCGTGGGAGCCCCGGGGCCAGAAGCTGTGGTCGGCGCGGGAGGTCAGCTCGTCACCCGCGCCGAGACAGTGCGACACAGGCGCCCGCTACCCTCCGCTCAGCCAGGCCTGCCACGCAGCGATGGGCCGCTGCAGGGCTCGGGAACCCGGCGCGGGGCGCTCCCGGCCTGCCCAGACCTCCTGTCCGCCGCAGAACCGGCGGCGGCTCTGGGCCCTTCCCTCGGGCTGGCTCCGGGACTCTGCGCCTGGGATGCCCGGCGCCTCTCCGGCCGTGGGCGGATTCCCGGCGAAATCCTGGCCCCGCTGAAGTCACAGGGAGGCAACAGGGCCAGGATTTCACCCCTCGCCGCAGCTGCCCAGCGCTCAGGAGCCGGCCCGGCCTCACGTTAATGGGAAGGGGCCCGATCCGGGGAGAGACTTCCAGGCCGGATTCAGGGCCCGCAAGGAGCCGGGTCACTGCCCCGGGAAGGTGAGCGCGCCTCCGCATGGAACCGAACGGAAACACCGTGCGCACTCCCGCGTCTCTGTTTGGGCCGCCTCGCACGCAAAGGAGGGAGCCGGAGAGTTCGCGCCGGGCCGGCTACCTGTGCTGGATCGATTTTATCGGCAGCGTGATCGATCCCGGCTCCCGAGCGCGCCAAGCGGGCTGCACAAATTACCCGCCGCTCCCAGCCAGAGCCGCCAGCGGAATGGAGCTCGCCGCGCGCGGCGTCGGCCCAGCGTGGTGTCCAAACGGTCTACGCTGAAAGTAGGCAGTGGAATCGATCATTGCAGCCAAATATTTTAGATAAAAATGAGCCTTAATTATTCGCGGTAACCCCGTCAGACTGGCACAGGCTGGGAGGGCGGCGTCCCAGTAAATTCGATTTCGCTTTTACGTGTAAATACACAGCAGAATCTCCCCGGCTACTGCGATTTCTTTGTACACAAACACCGAGCGCAGCCGGCGGGCGGGTCAGAGCCGACGGGGCGCGGGGCAAGGGAAACCACAGGGAAATAATCATGAAATGAGCAAACACCCGAAGGAGAAAGGAAACTGGAAACGAACCCGGGCCAGGCGGGCGCGATTCGCCTCCCTGAGTTTCGGGGCTGAAACCCGGATGGCAAAGCGCGCGAGGTGCCCCCCGAGTGTGCAGGTTACTCACGCGGACCGCAGTCTGCGCCCAGCTCCGCCCGCGCCTCCGGATCCGCTTTCGGGGTCACCTTTTCGATTTCCGCGGGGGCCTGCAGAGGAAAATAATTTGTAATTAAAACGAAATCTCCGTGCGGTAACTTTTCCCCCTCTGCTTTTCCCTTTTATTTTGCAGAAAGCGGCTGCTCGGCCCCGAAAACACAGAACCAGCCGGTGGGGAGGCCGCCCGGCGGCGGGGGTCCCGACCCCCTGCCCGTGCCCTGGGCCAGGTCGCCAGGAAGCGATTCTGTTCTGCCTAACCCGCGGTAGAGACCTGCGGACGGACTGCACGACTGGGCCTCTCTTTCACAGTGTGGGGCCTTTCCTCCTCAGCAGGATCCGTCCCGTGGCCCCGGGTTCCGGGCTGCTGATACTCGGCTGCTCTCGGCTGTAACTCCCGGGAGGGAAGACGATTATTTCCCACGTCCCCCTTTGCAGCGATTCCCGCCCGGCTTTAATTCCCCGCATTTGGTTCAATCTCTCCGCGGCGCTTCCCCTGCTGCCGTTTGTGCGACGAAGGCGGACAGACAAACGCCACCGGGCCGCCCAGCGCCCTTCCAGGGTTTCCCTGCAAAGGGTTCGCTTCCTTTGGCAGTTTCGCTGGCTGAGGGGCTCGGATCCCCGGGCACAGAGCCCGGCCCCTGGCCGCCGGCGCAGATCGGCTCTGAGGCCTGGCTTTCCTTCGCTGCTTTGGTCTGTGGCGTTCCCCTTTGGACCGGCTCTCCGGGGCAAGCCTGATCTCACTGCCCCGCATGGTGGAGTGAGGCGGGGCCAGATTCGGAGCTGATGTAAATCAGCAGCCTTCCCTTGAAGTCCCTGCAGTTAGGCCAACGTACGGCAGCGCAGGATCCAGGCCCGTGCGGCCAGGGGAGTTTTGTCACCACTGGAGCCGGGATTTCACCCTTCGATTTGGAAACTGCTCCGGCCGCAATCTGGCTGTTTCGCCCCTTCGGTCTCCTGAGGGCGTTTGGGGAGTTCCCAGGTGGGAATCTACACGGGGCCCCCGCCCCCGACAGGCCCTCACCTGTCTGAGCACCGCGCTCCAGTGACCCCCCTCCTGCACTCCCGCCGGGCGCCTTCCGGGGCCGGGGAAAGGGCGTCTGCCTTCACCCGGGGCAGGCCAGGAGGGAATCCGTGGCAGGAGGGAGAAGAAGGGGCGCGGGACAGGACAGAAGCCGGCACAGGCCCGGGACAGGCACCGCCGCCTGTGCCAGGAGCCCTGTCAGACTTTAAAATCGGCTCCGACGCCGGGAAGAGGCAGGAATTGGTTCCTCGCTAGCGAAGCCCGGGGCAAGCTGTGTGCGGAGACCCCGGCCGGGCGGCGCGGCGCAGCACAGGACACGCGCCGCCCCCCGCGCCCCGGCCTTGGGCGCTGTGTGATGTGCCGACCTACCTACAGGTACTTAGCAATGACAGGAGCGGCGCAGCGCCGGCGTCCGCACAGTCGGGGCTCACTGAGCCGTGACCCACCGTCCCCGCTCCCGGGAGCGGGTTCCGCAGGCTGCGCCCGGCGCGGGGGTGCCAGGCCAGGACCCAGGCTGCGCTCTCCAGGGAAGTAGCCTCCCCCGAGCCTTTCCTTCATACATTGCTATTTCTGGTAGGGCAGCCGGATCCCGGCCGGGGCTCAGGGGGCCGGCTCAGCCGCCCCCACCCTCCAATGGGGAGGCTGCCCACAGGACCCGGCCCCTCCTAGCCGTGACGTGCTGGCCCGGGGCAGAGGAGGCTCCCGAGCCCTTGGCTGGTCCCTGCAGAGGCTGTAACAAAACGCAGACCCCCAGCGCCGGGCTAATGGAGGCAACTTAGCGAGGAGCAGGCGCGGCCCCTAGTTTATCACCGTGCAGCGCTGCCTGCTTCCCCCGCCCAGGGCGCTGCAACCCCCCCCCAGCACCCCGGAGCGCCGCCGGCCGGGCCCTGCGCCGCGCCCCCAGGATTTATTGGCTGCTTGCGCTGCCCCGATGATGTTACCGAGCCCCGTCACCTCCACCCCCTTCTCTGTCAAAGACATCCTCAACCTGGAGCAGCACGAGCCGCACTATGGAGCCCAGCTGCAGCAGCATCTGGAGCAGCATTTCCACTCCGCAGCCTGCCTGCTGGCGGGCGGGGACGGCTCCCGCTTCTCCGACGGGGAGGAAGAGGAGGAGGAGGAGAAACTGCCCTATCTGAGCTCCATGGCAGCGGCGGAGAGCCAAGGGGATGTGGTGATGGCCCCCGAAAGCTACGTGCACACGGTGCTGCGGGGCTCCTGTGAGCCCCCTGGCCCGGGAGAGGAGCTGGAGCCTGCGGCGGATCGGGACCCGAGTGAGTATCCGGGGCAGCGACCCCTCACCCGCCGCGCTATTAACAAAGGGGAGCTAAGCCAGGCGCGGGGCCTCTTGCAACTTCCACCCACCCGTCTCGCACCCCATCGTCGCCCCACAGCAGGGATAACGGGACTTTGTGCCGTCCCCGCAGCACCACTGTCCCACCCGCCTCAGAGCCCCCCATCCCGCCACCGCTGCCCCCGAGCGGGAGCGAAGCTGGAGTCCGCCCTGCGCTCTCCGCTCCCCGAGTTTCTCCCACTGTCCGCAGGAGGCAGGTCCGTGGGGCGGGGGCCCGGGTCACCTCGGAGCCCGCGGGCGCGGGTGAAGTTACCGGGGACGCCTGTCCGCCTGACCCTGGCGGGGGAGCTGGTGGAAGCGCGCTGTGCCAGGAACAATAGCCCCGGGGCGAGCCCCAGGCCTGGCAGCCCCTCTGGCCAAGGCGGTCCCCGGGACGGTGCCTCGCGCGGGGCTCCCGCTCCCCGGGATCTGAAGTGGCGCTCGGGTTCGATTCCTCCGCCCCTCCCCAGGAGCCGTGACCTCGCTGATGGGCTGCCCCCCATCAGGAGGCAGCGAACCGGGGCTCGCCGGGCGCGGACCGGGCCTGCTCCTTCTCCGGGAAGCTGCTCGGCAGGGCAGAACGGGGCCCAGCTGAGAGGCGGAAGGCCCAGGCCCTGGAGCTAGGAACCCGAAGGAGAAAAGCGAAAGGACCGGCCCGCGCCTGCGGCCTCTGCATCCAGAGACACCCCGCTGCCCGAGCCGGGTGAGGGGGAGCGGGAGGCGCCCGGGCAGAACAGGTGCCCCCCAGCTGCACCGCCTGCCCCTGCGGGGTGACTGGACGGCCCCGAGCTGGGGAGCTTCGCTCTTTGCCCCCAGCCTGACTCCGGCATGCGGGGGGCGAGGAGTTCGGGGTGCCCCGCGGCCAGGCCTGGGGTGCAGAGACTCCCCCGAACGGACTCGGGCTGTGACACAGGCCCAGGCTGTAAACACCCCTCTGTGCACCGCGCTCACGCGCGGGATCCTGCAGCGGCATGAAATGGGACAGAACCCCCCTAACACAGACTGCAAACCAGGCACGGCCCCTGAAATACGGCGCACGGCCATGATCACACACAGAGCCCTCCCGTGCCCACAGCAACACACCGACACACACACACACACACACAGCCCTCCCGTGCCCACAGCAACACACCGACACACACACACAGCCCTCCCGTGCCCACAGCAACACACCGACACACTCACACAGCCCTCCCGTGCCCACAGCAACACACCGACACACACACACACACACACACACACACACAGCCCTCCCGTGCCCACAGCAAACAATCCCACGGGCACACGCACAATGCACACCACGCTACACACCCCAGACCGATCACATACACAAATACTGCCCGCACACCCACACTCAGCGCCCCTCGCGCAGACGGGCCGCAAACCTCGCCCCAGGGACAGCTGCGCCCTGCCTGCCCGGCGTGGCCCGTGGGTCAGGGGCGCTCGCTAGGCCGAGGCGGCCCGCTCGGGGACTATTCATGCCGGGTACCCGGCGGCGCAGAGCAGGCCCTTAACACGGCGCCCCGGGCTTGAAACGGGGCCTGGGTTGCCCCAGTGGCCGAGGCCCAGCTCCCGTGTCCCTCGGGCCAGGCCGTAACGCTCCCCTTTCTCCCCCCGTGCAGAGAGCTGCTCCCTGAAGCAGCCCCCGGGCGTCTCAGAGAAGCCGGCGGAGGCAGAGAGGCCGAAGCCCCGGAGCCGCAGGAAGCCGCGCGTCCTCTTCTCGCAGGCGCAGGTCTTCGAGCTGGAGCGGCGCTTCAAGCAGCAGCGCTACCTGTCCGCACCTGAGCGCGAGCACCTGGCCAGCAGCCTCAAGCTCACCTCCACGCAGGTGAAGATCTGGTTCCAGAACCGGCGCTACAAGTGCAAGCGGCAGCGGCAGGACAAGTCGCTGGAGCTCGGCCACGCGCCGCCGCCACCGCGCCGGGTGGCGGTGCCGGTGCTGGTGCGGGACGGCAAGCCCTGCCTCGGCGGCTCGCCGAGCTACGGCTCCCCCTACAACGCGCCCTACTCCTACGGCAGCTTCCCTGCCTACGGCTACGGCACCTCGGCCGCCTACACCGCCAGCTACGGCTGCAGCTTCCCCGCGGGCTGTGGCAGCGCCGGGCAGCCCGGCTGCAGTCCGGGGTCGGGCCCGGGCCCGGGCTCGGGGCCTTTGGCGAACATGGGCGGCCTGAGCGGGTTCGGCGGCGGGGCCCAGCCCCTGCACCAGGCGGCCGCGGGACCCTCCTGCAGCCAGGGCGCCCTGCAGGGAATCCGGGCCTGGTAGCCCGCGCCGAGCGGCGGACACGATGGGCCAGGAGAAGCCAGGGCAGGAAGGGGCCTGGTGTCCCCGGGCTCCAGCCTGGGGGGCCGTCCGGGGAAGGACAGGGAACCACGTTGACCCCGGCTGGTGCCCGAAGGCCGCTGGGGGCCAGGCTATAATCAGGCAGAGCGGAGCCCAGCGCAGCCGAGGGCGGGCGCTGCGAGCACCAGCCAGAGATGCGCACAGCTCGGCCCCACGCTGGGCGAATGTCTTCCACAAGGCTCGGCCGCTGCGCTCCGCGGAGACCCACCCCTTGGTTCCTGGGTGACCTGGCGGGGGAGAGGGCCGGCGCAGCAGCTGCGGCCTGCGGGGGCCGCCGGACAGAAGGGGGCCTGGGCTCGGCCCAAAGCGCAGCCACTGGGTCCGATCCCCCAGGGCGGCCAGGGAGGGAGCGCGGAGCCCGAGGCCGGACCGCTTGGCTGTAGGGCTGCGCCTGGATCTGGAAGACCCCACCGTCCACCCAGCTTCGCTTGTAAAAAGCCACAGTGGTCGGGGCCGGAGCAGCCGGTCGCGTGGGCCCCGGCCGGGCCCTGTATCTACTCTGTATCCGCTGTACGGGCCAGCGCCGCAGGAGCGAGGGAGTTAATAAACCAGGTGCAATAGCCGCGATCCAGCGCCTCGTTGTTACCGGCCGGAGAGCGCGCGGGGTCCCGACGGGGTGCGGGGACTCAGACAGCGCGGCCGTGCATTGCTGTTCACTCTGCCTAGTGGCCCTGGCCATACCCGGGAGCGGGTCCCCTATTCGGCTCGGACAGGTGTCCTGGCTCCGCTGCCAGGCCGCATCTACTGGCCAGTGCCCGGGGCTCGGCTGAGCCCGAGGCGAGCTGCAGAGCGCCTGGGCCCTGCAGCTCCGGCGGCTTTACCGCGGAGGCGGGGAGAAGAGTCCGTGGTGCGAAGCCAGCGCCCCCGTTCCCCAAGCCCATGAGCCAGCGGCTCGGTCGGGGCAGTCACCCTCGTGGCAGCCGGGCTGTGGGAAGCTGATCCCGGTCCAGCCCGGGGCTCTCCAGCGGGATGCAGGGCCGGGGAGTCCCTTGGAGACTAGGAGCCTCCGTCCCCCTCCTGCCCTGCCGGCCCTGTAATCCCCTTGTCCCGCAGGGGAAGGGCAGCCCGGCCACGCTCGGCCCGGATTGTGAGCGTGCCAAGGCGCTGAATGGGGAGCCGCGGCGCAGAGCCGGCCCATTGTGGCAGCCGGGCCGGCGCTGAAAGGAGCCGCCGAGGAAGGTAGCGAGAATAGGCGCTTATTGGATTCGGGAACAAAAGGTGTGGCAGGGAGGCGAGGGACAAAGGGGCCCCGGCGCCGAGATTGACGTGCCGCTCTGCCCCCCACTGGGGCCCTGGCCCGGCGCTTTATGCGCGGGGGATGGAGAAACGTGCTGGGTTTTGTTCCCCTTTCTGTGAGCGCAGGGGAGGGGGGGTTCGCGGGGCGCGGTGATTAGGGGCGGCCGGGCCGGGCAGCCTCAATGCCGGGTCATTATTGCTACAAGTTTAGCAATTTCCCTGGGGCAGCAGGGGGAGGGGGCCCCAGGGCCTGCCGCGGCCAGCCCGCCGGGGCGCGGGCATGTGGGGCCGGGAACGCCGGCGCAGGGGACGGGGTGGGAGATGGGGCGAGGAGGGGACCCGGGAGCTGGTGAAGGGGCGGGAGGAGCCCAGCTCCGGGTCTGTCCCGAGACGTTGGAGCCGCTTCCTGAACTTAAAAGACTAAAAGCTCCGGCGGGGAGAGGGGCCGCCGCCCGCAGAGACAGAGCGAGGGGCACAGACCTAAAGGCACCGCCGGAGCGTCCCGCTGAGCTGGGCCGGCTCCGAGCAGCGGGCCATGGCCAGAGGTTGCAGGGGAGAAGGGGGAGCAGCACCCGTGAGAGGTGCGCTCCGGGGGGCAGGGTGCAGACAGGCGGGGACGTGGAGCTCGCTGTGGGGTGCGGCCAGGGGCCGCTCAGGGGTTAGGGTTCTAGGCGGGCGGAGACACGGCCAGTGGCGGGGCAGGCGGTCGGTGAGCTGCCAGCTGCTGTCGGGCGCCGGGCCGGGCTGGGGTCGGCAGGCGGGGGCTGGATGTCAGGGTCGGGGGTGCTGGGCGCTGCTCTCCGGGGGTCACAGGGGCTGCGGGCGGCGTTGAATGGGTCGATGTGGGGGCGGGGCGGGGGGGCGGGGAGGGCTGGGAAGGGGTATGGCCGGGGGGAGGGTCACCGAGCTCACTAGAGGCCTCAGGTTGGTTTCTTGTTGCGCGCGCTGAGCCTGGGGGTCCCTGCGCCGCGCGCCACCCGGGCAGCTTCCCCTTCCCGCGGCCGCCGAGCGCTGGGGGGTGGGTCCTGTCCCGGAGCAGTGATCGCAGCCTCTGCCTGGGCCAGAGGTGCAGTCCTGGAGCGTGCCGCGGGCTCCGGGCCCGCCGGGGAGCAGCCGCCGGCTAGAGGCTAGGCCTGGCGGGAGGCCACCCACTAGGAAGCCGGAGAGGGAAGGGGCCAGGCATGGGGCAGGTCCGGCGGCAGCGGTCGGGCTCTGGTAAGGTCCCGTCTCGCTGGAACCGTGGATCCGCCTCCCCCATGCAGGAAGCGGGCAAAGGCGCTGGGGCCAGGACGCCCGCTGCCGGTTCCCAGCGGCCGCCCCTGATGCTGGGTGGGAGGAGGGGCCCGCAGAGACCCCCCGCCACTGGTGAGTCACGTTTGGCGTCCGGGCCCCAGAGGCGACGGAGCCAGCAGCGCTGAGAAGGCCCGCCCCCGGTCTGCCCCGCGGAGCGACTGGACAAGCAGGCGGCCGAACGCCGGGGCCTGACTCGGGGTCAGGCGAGAGCCGGCAGGTGCGCGCGGGGAGCCCGGCGCTACGAACTGCGTGATACGCAGCGCCCCAGCTGCCTACCCCAGGGGCCCCAGCCCGGCTTGGGGAGCAGGCCAGCCGGCCCTTGCGGATCTGCCACGTGCCCCTCACCGTGCTGTCCCGGCCGCGGCAAGGGGACAGGCCGCTCGGCCCGATGGGGTCGGTCCCTCCCTCTGGCTGCAGCTTCTTGTCTGCGCCTCGGGCCGCTCAGCGCTACGAACTGGTTCACAAAGGGCAGCCGGGAGCAGGATTCCCGGGGGAAGCTCCGGAGTCCGTGCTGGCCGGGGATCAGCCACGTGCGCCGATGGATCTCTCGGCCGTAAAGTCTTAGGGCCTATGGCCCCAGCCCCCGAATTCCGTAACAAACGAGCAGCTGTGGCCCCGGGGATTTGGCTGAGTGCCGCACGATACCTGACACCCGACGACCTGAGCTGTAACGCCGGTGTTAAGGGATGTTCCCCGCCCCTGTGTGAACTAAGCCAGGTTTGATTTGGGCTTTGTTGCTAAAGAAGCCAGTAAAACAATTCCATCACGTGCAGCCGCACGCAGCTAGGTTTGAACCGTGGACCTGGAGAGCCGCAGCGCACGCCCCGCACCACTTGAGCCAAAGAAGGAGTTAATCTTTCAAGCGGACTAGTCACACACACCGAGTGAGTGAGTCACACAACTATCTGTGCTTAGGCATGCAGGGGTTAGCGCAGTGGTGGGCCAGAGACGGGCTAGCCAAGTGCCCAGGTTTGCTGAATAATTTTAAGGGCTCTGAAGGGCAGTCAGATGCACCACAATTGGCAGTGGTGAGTGGAACATTCCTGGACTTCTGCCTCCCAGCTCAGTGCACCACCCCCTAAGTTCCAGGCATTTGGAGAGAAATCAGTCTTGTTCTCTCCGTGGTAGCACCTAGAGGCTTTAGCCAAGACTGGGGCCCATGGTGCTAGGGGTGTACATGCACATAGGAAGAGACAGCGTCTGCCCTAAAGAACTTTTAGTCTAAACAGACAAAAGCTGGGAGGGGAAACGGAGGTCCAGAGAGAGGAAGTGGCTTGCCCAGGGTCACACTGTAGATCAGTAGCAGAGCTGGGAATAGCCCCCACCCCAGATCTCCAGACAGATGCCCAGTCCCATGCACCATCCTCTGGGAGACGACTTCATGTATTACTGCCCTTATCCCTGGAGGTGCTCCCCATATTCCTTCACCACCCAGCAAGGAGGACTGGTTGCCAGGAAGAAGACACAATTATTGTGGTTAGTGAAGATAAGGGAAGATTGTGAGGGGCTCAGCCAGGGGGCTAATTCCAACCCCAAGCACACCTGTACAGCCCCACAGGCATCTGTGGGCGTGGGCCCATGAGGGTTGGCTCTAGGACCAAGACAGGCAACTGGATAAATTCCCCCAAAACAAGTGCCAGCCAATGCCTCCTGGGGCTGTTATTCCCTCATGCTGCACTGCTGGGTTCAGAACAAGCTGTCCCCCCACCCAGCAAATGGGCTAGGAGGGGTCATGGCTGGAGTGAAGGTGCCTGCAGAATTCACAGCAGTGCTCGGCTTGCTCAGGTGCAGACTGGATTGATAAGGGGTCAGGAAATAATATGACAGTCACAGTGCTCCGGCACACACTGATGCGCTAGGTGCCCTAACCTCTGACTGCCAGAAGCTGGGCCTGGATCACTGGAAATCGCCCTAGTCTGTTCATTCCTTCTGAAGCATCTGGCACTGGCCACTGTCAGAGATAGAAGGCTAGATGAACCATTGGTCAGACACAGTACAGCCGTTCTTATGATGTTGCAACCTCCACTAGTGATCTCAGTTCAGAAAGGAAAAAACTCCAGAGGAGGAACATAGAGGCTAGAGAGCAGGAAAGGCCATTAAGAGATTAAAGAGAGAACTAGCTCTTTGGGGAGAAGAGACATGGCAGAAGGAAATGAATGTGTGGTCTAAACAAGAGAAAGCCAATCCATCGCCACTTACCTTGTCCCTAAAGCAACGGGACACTTAGGGAAGAGGCAGGGCATTAAAGTTAGACATAAAACAACCTTTTAAAAGTTCAATGTGTAATTTATTTCTGGCTTAGCGTCTGCATGATCCCAGCAAAACCAATAATTCAGTATAGACCAGAGGGGAATTAGACTGGCAGGGGGAGGCAGAGAGACTGACTGGAAGGGCAAAGGTCATGATTTGTGTTTGTTCCTGAAAGCAGGGAGGGATCTACTGTTGTTTGAGAGCCAGAGGAGGAAGGCGCTGACTGATTTTGGACAGGGCTCAGACTGAAACATACTGGTCTAAAAACAATACCATGACTTGAAGCGAACAAGAGGGAGAGGAGATGCCAACCCCAGGCCCAGGGCAGGGGCTCAAATTCGTGCTGTGTGCGGAGACAATTGCACATTTAATTGTGGCCTACAGACCAGGGAACTTGGCTCTCTCCACAGCAGAGCTCACAGCAGTGCCAATGGAGAGTTGACACAAAAACCCAGGGTAGAATCCAGCCTTTAGCTGTTTTTTTCCCTGGGCCTTATTGTCACATTCAGCATCACCCAGTGGGGAAGCCTGTAGCCTTCGGGTCATTCCTAGTTGTGCCCTGGTTTGCTTTCCTTCCCCATCCTTCTTTCTCTGTTCTCTCCTTTCTTCCCTTTGCAATAGCCACAATCTTGCCCCATTAAAGGGCAGGAATTACCAGCAGTGAAATGGTTACTAGAGGTAGCTAAAGCTCACCCTTGCCCTTTCGAGTTAGCACCCACTGAGATGAACAGAGGGTCTGGGAGTTCATGCCTTTCTGAGATGTTCTTCCAGGCTGTCTGCAGACTCAGAGAGACACTGGGTCACATGGTGACTCTCTCCTGGAAGGGGCACCAAGGCCCTGTGAGCTCCAACCCCTGCTCTGTGCTTTCTGGTGCCCAGCCGAGCCCGGCTGCCTGATGGGGCGGGAGTAGACCTCTCCCGGGGAAATCTGAGATTAATTCACCGCTGAACTCCAGGGAGCATGCATCCTCTTCTCTCCCATCTCGGCAGCATGGCCCCAGCGTTTGATAGCGCTGCTGGGCAGCCATTCCGCCCGGCAGAGGAGCCCGAGGGACTCGGCTGTTACAGGGACCCGGATCACACCGAAACCGGCAGCCAGCCCCAAGGGCGAGAGGAGCCAACGCCCCGGCCTGGCAGCCCGCAGCGCAGCTGGCCACGATCCCCGCAGGCTCTTCCCCTGCGGCAGCGAGACCCGGCCCGGGCCACAGACCCCCCGCGGCTCAGCTCCCAGGGTGGGTTGGTCTAATGCGCGCGGCCCTGGGTGCTGGATCCCAGGCCCCCGCCGGGGGAGACGCTGCCTTCGCTCCTCCTCCCCCCGCTGAGGGGACCCTACTAGCCCTGCCGCCTCCCAGCGAACCCCAGAAATGTCCCCGTCCCTGGCTGGCTGGAGCGGGTCCCTCCGCTGCACGGAGCCCGGCGCAGAGCGCGGCCCCCGCCGACCGACCCCCCTCCCCGCAGCGCGTGAAGCGGCGGGGGAACAGGATCGTTTCCGTTTGCGCTCCCTCGCGGCCCGGCCCGTGCTGTGGGCCCGACAGAGCTGGAGGGGCGCGGGGCAGGACGGCGCTGCGAGCCCCGTGGGGCGCCCAGGCGCTGCTCCACGGAGGAAGCGAGGGGCCTGGCCCACAGGGGCCCGGTGTCGGCCCCGCCCGAGAGCCCAGCGCAGGCACCGCCACGGCCCGGCAGCTTCCGCTCGTCTCTCCCGGGACAGCCGGGGCCGGGGCTGCCGCCCTTTGCGCTGCACGCGAGTTCTTGCCGCCTGGGGAGCCCAATAGGCCGGGCGGGCTGACACGAACCGAGCCCGGCACAAAGGCAGCGGGGCAGGGCGGAGGCTTCGTGCTGCGGGCGGGGCCACAAGCCCCAGACGGCCGGGCCGAGAGCGGCCTGTGTGTGGCTGGGCGGCCTCCCTCCGGAGCCCAAGCCCTGGAGCTGCCCAGCCCGCCCTCTCCTGGGGGCCCCGGTTCGGCCCGGCGGCGCCTCGCCAGCTAGCACTGCGCCGGGCTGCGCCAGCAGCCGCTGGGCGACAGCTTCGAGCCGGTCCGAGGTTCGGTCCGCCCGCCCCGGAGGCTGTTTCAGGCAGGCCCGGGGTGAGCTTCTCGGACCGGTCCACAAAGAGCAGCGAGCAGTGGGACAGAGGCGACGCGGGCGCTCACGGGGCAGCCGAGGCCGCCTCCACCCCGCACCCAGAGTCCCCCACCCCCTGCCCAGCGAGGTGCATCACGGCCTGGGACCCCATCCTGCCCTAGGTCACTGTAGGGCCTGAACCACAAGGGAAGGACGCTAGGCTGGGCCAGCACCCCAGTTCCTGGCTTCTCAGCAAGGGGCTCCAGTGTCCTCTAGACAAATCACAAGCCCGTCCCTGGCACCTGGAAAATCTCTTTGGCTTGCCCTGCGGGAGGCTCCTGCAGCTATGGCAAAGGGAGCAGGCCATCAAGGCCTATTGTATTAGTGTGACGACCTGGTCCCGATCCAGACCAGAATTTCGAAAGGTGCCAATGTGCCTGGCAGGAGTGTGAAGAAACCCACTGGAAGCGGAGAAAGGAAAGAGAAGTGGTTTCCTTTTTAGAGTTCTTTGGGAGGTAGGAATCTAAATCCAAGACTTCACATCTTCATGACCCCCAGCGTTGAGGCCATTCTAAACCGCAGCCCATAGAATCACAGAATATTAGAGTTGGAAGGGACCTCAGAAGGTCATCTACTCCAACCCCCTGCTCAAAGCAGGACCAATCCAAACTAGATCATCTCAGCCAGGGCTTTGTCAAGCTGGGCCTTAAAAACCTCTAAGGATGGAGACTCCACCACTTCCCTAGGTAACCCATTCCAGTGCTTCACCACCCTCCAAGTGACAATTATTCCTAATATCCAACCTAGACGTTCCCCACTGCAACTTGAGACCATTGCTCCTTGTTCTGTCACCTGCCACCACTGAGAACAGCCTAGCTCCATCCTCCCTGGAACCGCCCTTCAGGGAGTTGAAGGCTACTCTCAAATCCCCCCTCATTCTTCTCTTCTGCAGACTAAGCAAGCCCAATTCCTCAGCCTCTCTCTTTATAAGTCATCTGCTCCAGCCCCCTAATCATTTTTGTTGTCTTCTGCTGGACTCTCTCCAATTTGTCCAATCCTTTCTGTAGTGGGGGGCCCAAAACTGGACACTACTCCAAATATGGCCTCACCAGTGCTGAATAAAGCAGAATGATCAATTCCCTCAGTCTCCTGGCCATGCTCCTATTAATGCAGCCCAATATGCTATTAGCCTTCTTGGCAAAGAGGGCACAGTGTTGACTTATATTCAGCTTCTTGTCCTCTGTAACCCCAGGTCTTTTTCTGCAGAACTGCTGACTAGCCAGTTGGTTCCAAGCCTGAAGCAGCGCATGGGATTCTTCCATTCTAAGTGCATGACTCTACATTTGTTCTTGGTGAACCTCATCAGATTTCTTTTGGCCCAATCCTCCAATTTGTCTAGGTCACTCTGTATCCTACCCTACCCTCCAAGGTATCTACCACTTCCCCCAGCTTGGTGTCATCTGCAAACTTGCTGAGGGTGCAATTCACTCCATCCTCCAGATCATTAATGAAGATGTTGAAGAAAACTGGCCCCAGAACCAACCCCTGCGGCACTGCGCTTGTTACCAGTTGTCAATTAGACATCAAGATGTTGATCACTAGCCATTGAGCCCAATGATCTAGCCATCTTTCTATCCACTTTATAGTCCATTGATCCAACCCAGACTTCTTTAACTTGCTGGCAAGAATACTGTGGGAGACCGTAACAAAAGCTTTGCTAAAGTCAAGGTATATCAAATCCACCGCTTTCCCCACATCCACAGAATCAGTCACCTCTTCATTGAAGGCAATCAGGTTGGTCAGGTATGACTTGCCCTTCGTAAATCCATGCTGACTGTTTCTGATCACCTGCCTCTCTTCCAAGTGCCTCAAAATGTATTCCTTGAACACCTGCTCCATGATTTTTCTGGAGACTGAGGTAAGGCTGACCAGCCTGTAGTTCCCTGGATCCTCCTCCTTCCCTTTTTTGAAGACGGGCACGAGATTTGCCAGGACCTCCCCCAATTAGCACAAGTTTTCAAAGATAATGGCCAATGGCTCTGCAGTCACATCAGCCAACTCCCTTCAGCACCCTCCGATGCATTGCATCTTGCCCCATGA
Source organism: Mesoclemmys tuberculata (assembly GCA_007922155.1). Taxonomy (NCBI): domain Eukaryota; kingdom Metazoa; phylum Chordata; order Testudines; family Chelidae; genus Mesoclemmys; species Mesoclemmys tuberculata. Next base: position 63,823,808 of record ML675609.1, read on the forward strand.
ACTTGTGCATGTCCAGCCTTTCTAAATAGTCTTGAACTTGGACTTGCACTACTGAGGGCTGCTCACCTCCTCCCCATTCTGTGCTGGCCAGTGCAGTAGTCTGGGAGCTGACCTTGTCTGTGAAGACAGAACCAAAAAAAAACATTGAATACTTCAGCTTTTTCCATATCATCTGTCACTAGGTTGCCTCCCGCATTCTGTAAGGGGCCCACACTTTCTCTAACCTTCTTTTTGTTGCTAACATATCTGTAGAAACCCTTCTTGTTACCCTTCACATCCCTTGCTAGCTGCAGTTTCAGTTGTGCTTTGGCCTGCTTGATGTCACTCCTGCATGTTTGAGCAGTATTTTTATACTCCTCCCTGGTCATCTGTCCACACTTCCACTTCTTGTAAGCTTCTTTTTTTTGTGTTTAAGCTCACTGAAGATTTCTCTGTTCTCCTTCGAGTGGTTGCTCATATGCATTCCACTTAGGTGTGCGCGCCCTTGTGCACGGCCAATCAGAGAACTTTTACTAGCAGTCCCTGCAGGGGCCGGTCCAGCGACCCCGTAGTGTCGCGCACAACCGTCGCTGCCTGCCCCTCCCCTCTTCATTTCCTTCTTTCCGCCCGTGACAGTCGGTCGAGAACTAACCCTGCTCTTCTCAGGTTTTTGTTTCGCCTTAAAAGTGAGTATTTAGTTAGTAGTTTGCCTCGAACTAAGTTAGTTTTCAGTTAGAGAGGTTTTTGTAGTTTAGTTAGGGAGCCTTCGGGCTCAGACGCCCGCGGCCATGCCCGGCGCGTCCGGCTTCAAGCCATGCGCTAGCTGCGGGAAGGCTTTCCCAGCTAGCGACCCCCACGACCGTTGCCTACGGTGTCTGGGGGAACAACATCGGCGAGACCGATGTAAAATTTGCAAGTCCTTCAAGCCTCGGACGCAAAAGGACTGAGAAGTGAGGCTGAAGGCATTCCTAATGGAGACTGCGCTCAGCCCGGCGTCCGAGCCCACGCGGTCCACCACGGCACCGAGTGTGTCCTCGGTGCGGAGTGCACCCCCGGCACCAGGGAGCACGGTGCCGAAGAAGAAGAAAAAGTGCCGCCCGCTGGTGGAGAGCTCCCCCGCACCGCAGGAGCGGCCGGGGTCGAGCACAGAGGTGCGTTCCCTGGACCGGCCCCCGACCCCGGCACTGGGTCCGACACCATCCAAGGAGGTCTCCCCGACTCGCGTGAGCGAGGGACCTACCGTACAGACTCCTTTGACACCGGAGGCGTTCGAGGCGGCACGAGTCTTGATGACCTTGCCCACGCCTCCGGCATCCCCTCGCATGAGGGGCCCGGAGCCTGTTTTCCGGGGCAAACCCGTGCTGGGTGTCCCCGAAGGGTGGGTGGCATCGGCACCGGACGTCCAGCCGCCCACCATCGCCATCGCCCGACGCCGAGGAACTGAGCCCGGAGGCTCCTCTCCCCCTTCATTGTCAGAGGACTCCCGCCGCTGCTCCTGCCGCCGCTCCAGCTCCGGTTCCAGCTCCAGCCCGGCACCGAGCCGGCGCGCTCGGCACCGTTCCCCGGCACCGAGGAAGAGGCTGCGAAAGGCCTCCCCGCCCCGGTGGAGGGGAGGTCCCTATTCTCTCACCCCATGTCGGTGAGGTTCCTCAGGGGAATCGAGAGGCTGTATCCGCAGGTCCGTGACCCGGTGCCTCCCTGGGACCTGAACCTAGTCCTTGACAGACTGACGGGGCCCCCCTTTGAGCCCTTGGCCACTTGCCCCCCTGCTGGTCTTGTCCTGGAAGGTGGCCTTCCTTGTGGCCATCACTTCCGCCAGGAGGGTCTCCGAGCTGAGAGCCCTGACCTCGGAACACCCCTATACGGTGTTCTTCCGGGATAAGGTACAGCTTAGGCCTCACCCAGCCTTTCTACCTAAGGTAGTCTCTAGGTTCCATTGTAACCAAGATATTTTCCTCCCTGTGTTTTTCCCAAAACCGCACGGGTCCGCGGACGAGAGGAGATTACACACCCTCGACGTGAGGAGGGCTCTGGCGTTCTACCTCGATAGAACGAAGCCGTTCCGCAAGACCACCCAGCTCTTCGTCGCGGTGGCAGAAAGGATGAGAGGCTCCCCAGTGTCATCACAGGGCATCGCCAAGTGGATCACCGCCTGTATCCGGCTGTGCTACGAGAGTGCGGGTGTCCAGCTTCCCGGACCAGTGACAGCACACTTGACAAGGGCCCAGGCCGCGTCGGCGGCCTTCCTGGAGAGGGTTCCCCTGGAAGACATCTGCAAGGCTGCCACTTGGTCTTCTGTGCATACCTTTGCCACGCACTACGCTATCGTCCAGCAGGCCAGGGACGATGCGCGCGTGGGCGGGGCAGTGCTGAGGGCAGCCCGACGTTGACTCCTACCCGCCTCCAGGTAAGGCTTGTTATTCACCTAAGTGGAATGCATATGAGCAACCACTCGAAGGAGAAAACATGGTTACTTACCAGTAACTGTTGTTCTTCGAGATGTGTTGCTCAGATCCATTCCACACCCACCCTCCGTCCCCACTGTTGGAGTCGGCAGAAAGAAAGGACTGAAGAGGGGAGGGGCCGGCAGCGACGGTTGTGCCGCCGCATGGTGGCGGCACTACGGGGTCACTGGACCGGCCCCTGCAGGAACTGCTAGTAAAAGTTCTCCGATTGGCTGTGCACGAGGGTGCGCACACCTAAGTGGAATGGATCTGAGCAACACATCTCGAAGAACAACAGTTACTGGTAAGTAACTATGTTTTAAGCAAGCTGGTTGCCTGCCATATTTGCTATTCTTTCTGCACATGGGGATGGTTTTTGTTCCTGTGCCCTCAATAAGGTTTCTTTAAGATACAGCCAGCTCTCTTAGACTCCTTTCCCCCTCATATTAGCCATTATGCGGCCATTTACAGTAGTGCAAAGTGTATGTGAAAGCTAGTGAATCAGCATGGTGACCTATGACTTCACACAGGTGTCAATGACTCCAAAGAGCTTCAGGCAAGAGACAACAGGATCCTGGAATTTGCTTCCTCCTAGCACCTGAGTTCTTAGCCACACAGACCCTCCCTGTTCCCTGCAAAGATCTAAGCTGACGGGTGTGTAGGGGCAGAGCATCTCTCACGTCAGCATTTTGGTGCTATGTTCTCCTAGATGAGGCTGACTGTAGCAATTCTTCAGTCTCCCACCCTGGGGGGAAGCTGGATCCCATGGCAATGAGTGAGTTGTAAGGACAAGAACAGAACAAACAAACTGTGTTGTGCTGATCAGCTTCAGAATCACCCAGCGTGGGAGACTGGTTTGGTCCGTGCCAGGGAAAAAATCCACTGCTCAGCCTCATTTAAAACAAAAATCTTCAATCTTCAGCTTTACAGGAAGCACGAACCCTTCTCAGCTCCTGGAACCCCTTTAAAACGGCTGCGTCCAGTGCCCACGAAAGTGAGAGAATGAGCGTGTGCACTAAATTCAGGCACTGTGAAAGCTACATGCACCCACGGACCTGTCAGTGCTTCTAACTCCCAAACGGCACCCTCGTGCCTTTAGACCTGGCCTGGCTTTCCCCTGTGCTGCTGCCCCTTAGTCCCGCTCTGCAACACCCCTGCTGTTCCAGCCCTGGGCTCTTCCACACAACTGTGTATTAAATAAAACCAGCTTGAAAAAAAAGCAGCTGAACTCTGAAATGGGCCTAATTAAACCCAAATCAAATGAGAATAGCCCCCATCACAGCAATCCTGACAGGAGGCTCTAGGAGCTCCTGCGGTACAAAGAGAGCTCATTTCTCTGAGCTGCTTTAGGGTCCTACTCCAGTGCTGTAGCTCTGCCTCACTGTCTTCTTCTCCTGTTGACATGACACATGGCATCTGGCAGGCACACAGCACTGGCCAAATGGAGCGGCTGGTACTAGCTAAGCCAGTAGCTTTTCTGCCTCTCGGTTTTCTGAACCTCGTCAGCCTCATGGACTCACAAAGTGGCTTCTCGCAGCCCCCCAAAGGGAAATGTCTGTTCTCTGTCCAGAGAGCTTCAAACTCAAGCATTTAGCACAGACACAGACACTGCTAGGGTCATGAGAACTTGTATAACTTTATTGGGGTCTGACAGAGCCCTGAGAAATCCCAGAGCTGCTGCATGTGCGGGGGAGAGGGGACACTTCCTAGTGCAGTCAGCTCTCCTCTCCTCTCCCACCAGTCCTGTAAGCAGGAAAGTTAGGGTGTGCACTTCTGTCGGTCTCTGCCTACAGGTGTGTGACTGTGTGTGTGGGAGGGGTGGGGGGAATGCTCCCCAGTCTGATCTCCCTCTACCACTGTGGAAGGGGAGTAAAGAGTAGGGCTTCTTCAGAACCTCCCCCTTGAAACTTCTGTCTGCCCTGCAAAAGACACTGTCAGAGAGCACGTGAATGACCACGGTGTCAGGACATAGTCTAGTGCTGCCGGGACAGGAACCTTTCAGAACACGTCAGCTGGTGGTGGCTGAGCTGCACTGATCACCGAGGTGCCTGCACATGTCCGGACCGCAGGCCAGCTCCCCCTCTTCTACCTTCTTTTTCTTTGCTGTTGCTGTTGTTGGGGGAGCCATGCTGCAGGCCAGGTGCTCCCCTTTCCACTGGGATCTGGTCTCACCTTTTGCATTCTAGCCAGATACAAGAGAGCTCTGGCCTCCATCCCCAGCTTAACCATGGAATCCAATGGTGGCATATCACTCCTCTCGCTGTCCATCCCACTCCCATCGCCATGGAAAGAGGGGCTGCCTTAAATAGTTTGGGTCATTTCCATGGATGGCCTTCATGCTGGGAAATGAGATCTTGAACTGAATCCAGCATTCATTGGAGAGCCAGTGCAGTGCCCAGAGCACCAGGGAGCCAGGCTTCCAGCGAGGAAGTGCAATGTTGATTTCGGACCAGCTGAAGCATTTTAAAGATCACCACAGAGGCTTTTGGGGAGCCAAGTGCCCCAGCCCTGGTCTATCCTGGCTAGGGACATGAGATATTAGGTAGCCAAGACTGAAGTGTTAGCAGAAGAGGGCCTGGAACAAATGGCTAAATTCAAAAGCAATAAATCCCCCCAGGCCTGTGTGGTTACACCAAGGATTGTGAAGGGGCCTCAGGGTAAGTGACTGAGCTCTAGCAAAAATGTGCAATCTCATCCAAAACAGAAACAGCACCAGGGTAGCAAAGGTTAGCAAATGTTGTGCCTATATTAAAACAGGCTGTAAGTGGGATCCGGGTGCTACAGACCCATCAGGCTTACATTGGTACCTGGGAACTCGGTAAAAATGAGACTTAACCACAGAAAGGGCTGAGTGGCCCCTTTATTAAATCAGTGGTTCACCCCCATCTGGAGATTATGCCCAATGCTGCTCACCCCAGCCCAGCGGAGATGGCAGAAGTAGATGAAGATCAACAAGGGTGACAAGAATGATTCATAGTCTGGAAAAACCTCATATGAAGAGCAGGATGGCCAATTTTCTAATCTGTGAAAACCGGACTCTGCTGCAAGAACCACACCCCCTTCCACCGAGGCCTCACCCCTTCTCCGCCCTTTTCCCAAGGCCCCACCCCCTTCCCTAGGCCCTTTCTGTCAAGGCTCCACCCCCCTCCTCTTCCCTCCCACCTCCCTCACTGCTCTCTCCACCTCCCTCCCCTGCTAGATGAGCAGGGCTCTAGGGGTGGTATGGGGGAGGGGGAGCCATGCTGTGGGCGTGGAGAGGGTGACTAGGGCAGGATGGGGGAGGGGGAGCTACACTGAGGGGGTGACTGGGGCAGGACGGGAGCCGCTGGTACCTCTGTCTGCTGGAGCTGGGCCCTTCCTGCGTTTTCCTCCTCCAAGCTCCATCAGCAGCTGCTGCTTTTCCTGTTCTTCGGTGGCAGAAGCTGCTTCCTGGACTGTTAGCGTTCGGCCAGCAGGCCCCTTTTCGACCCAACTGGCCACCCGCAATTGAAGAGCAATGATGAGCCTGGTTTTTGTTACCTTTACCAAGGAACAGCTAAGAGAGGACATGACAAATGAATATAAAATGCAGTGGTTAAGAAACAACATCAATGAACATGAGAACACCAGAACGGCCAGTCTGGGTCAGACCAATGGTCCATGTAGTCCAGTGTCCTGTCTTCCGACAGTGGCCAATGCCTGGTGCTTCCAAGGGAATGAACAGAACAGGGAATTGTTGCGCGAGTTGCAGGGTTAAGATTGCTTGATGTTACGTTGTTCCCTTGTGGAGCACTGAGCAGAGCAAAACTGAAACGGCTGAAAAGCAGGACACACAGTTAACTTTGCCCGTGCGCCCGTCGTTCAGCAATGCCCCAATATGTTCCATCACACACAGCTTTACTCTGCCAGCCGCACAATTCACCTCCTTTTACAGCCTGCTCACTCACACCTACAGGGTTGCAGCAAACCTTACTAAAGGATATGACACAGATATGCCCAGTCAGGCATGTTGCACCTCTCTGACCAGCTCCTCAATACTGCACCAAAGGGGGAAGGGGATGCGGAGTCTCTGCCGACAGCTAAAAACCAACTGAGCATCATGGCTATTGCGAGACGTTTGCACAGGAATTATTTTTTATGGTATTTATTTAGGAAGTTTTAGCAAGTTTACAAATCCTTGCCCTGTAAATATCTGAAACAAACCCATCATTTAGCTTTTGTTTACTGTTAGCTTTTGTTTCGAGAGACATTATACAGGAATATAGTCATCAGCGCTTTCTATTTAACGAGGTGTTACCACATTACGGAGTGAGCATCATTATAACACCTCTGTCGTTTCTAGTGATTTTATTAAACCGAGTGAAATCTCTATATGCACATATTTAACACACCAGGGATATCTAGCCAATGTTAATAGTCAAAACAACTGGGCAGGTGTGCTGGGTTTTTTTGCAGGTGAAAGTACTTTGTCTCAATACTGAATAAAAAGGTAACCAAATAGCTGAGTATCTGTCTGATCTCTGTCTATTTTGCTGGGTAAGTAATTGGTGTTAACGTTTCCATAACCACAATCTTCTATGTTCTTTTAATCATTCCGCAATGGTTGAGTTATTTTTATTTTTCCAATGCAAGGCTACCAGCAGCTTAGCCACTACTAGCAGATGAGAGGTTAAATCTTCATTTCTTTTTCTACTAGGAAGCCCCAAGAGGATCACCAAAGGTCATCTGGTAATAAATATCCAACAGTTTGTGATATTTGGTCCCATTTTTATTTTTGCCTTCCTGCGGAAGAGCTGTGTGGCTCAAAAGTTCGTCTCTCTCACCAACAGAAGTTGGCCAAGAAGGGATGTTACTTCCCCCCCCCCTCAACTCTCTGATATCCTGGGACTGACACGGCTCCAGCGATGCTGCAAACAGACTTGGCGTGGTAAATACTAAACAAAGATAAATCCTCCAGTTTCGCGGTTTAAGCTAATCACTCAGTATTTGAGGTCAGGGTGGGCGCTCCACGGTGGGCTGATTATCCCACATCTGCCTCATGCCAGGGTCTTACACCTGCGTTTGGCGCTGGCCACTGGCAGACAGGAGCCTGGGCTAGATGGACCATGGCTCTGACCCAGCCTGAGAGCTGTATGTTCCTCCTTTCCCCTGGTTCTGGGATGCCCACAGAACAATCACCCCTCTACTGCCTGCCTCCTTCCCCAGCAGGTCGCAAGGGGTGGCACAAGAACCCTTGTCACCTCACTTTACTCTGCAGCCCAGACCGGTCCCTTTTAATTTGATTTTTAGTGACTGGTCTGGAGGTGGGTTAATAAACCTCATTTGTTTTCAGAACAGCCTAGAGTCCCCATCTCTGCCTCACTCCAGGCTTGCTGCCCTGTGGCTTTCTTGCCTGGATAACTGAGCCTCTAGGTAACATTGTGCCCAGAGAAGGGTTTGTCCGCACCAGCCCTGAGACTGCTGGCTGCTGCTGGACATGTAACTGCACCAGCTGTTTGATTTCAGTGAGGAGAGGAACAGATGCAGGAGCCGCTGAGCAATGGAAACTTCTCCACTGAGCTTATCCAGACTTGAGGCTTCCCTTCCCTGCCCTGCCCTCTTAGGGCTGTCGGCATTAATGGGAGATCTCGTCAGCCACTGTCTTTCCCCACATCAACAGCTTCAATGCAGGAAATCAGTGCAGGGTGAGGAACAGTGCCAGCAAAGCCGGGAAAGCGAAGGTGCAACCCTCTGAACGGCTAGGGGAAGACACCGAGAAAAGGGCAGCTCTGTGTGAATAGTGCAGGATAACATCACCCTGAGAGAGAGAGAGAGAGAGAACCAACTATCCAGATTCCTGGCACAGCCAAGATCACGGGAAAGAAGGAACTCACAGCAGGAAGGAAGGCTAGAATGGACTCTAGACAGTTCCCCCCAGGGGCTGCAAGAAAACCAGTTCCTGGCACAAAGCCAATTCTGGCATCCCCGCCCCATTTAAAACTTGTCAGAAAGGTCCCTTGACTGTGAAAGTTTCCATGTGGGATCTTTGCCCAATGGGGATTTATTGGGACAAGGTTTTTTTGGGTAGGCTCCATGTCCCTCCACTTGGGCCCAGCCCAGGACATTTCCCCCCTTGGCCTGACAGCTGGCTGGAAAAGTTCCAGTCTAGGGCTGCTCAGCATGAGATGCAGGGAAAGCAGGAGGTTTCAGGGCATTTTGTGTACATCAAGGGAATTTTCACTTCTGCATTGCTGTTATTTCACCCTCCCGGCTGAGCCCCATCCACACAGGCAGGGGGGTGAGCAGCCGCCTTCCCAATCCCATGAGCACTGACATTACCATGGGCTGTCTCCCCAGGGGGTACAATGGGTCCCAGCCTCTGAGTGTCTGTCCCTTGAATTCATGGCTGCCCCTGCTCCGTGCACCCTGAGATCACAGTCTTCGCGCTCAGAGAGAGTCTCCAGAGGAATGGCAGCCATTGCCCATGAGCTCCCCATACTCTGGGCGGGGTCAGGCCTGCTGCAGTGACTCTGGCCAGGAGCTAGTGATCTGTGTCCGTGCTCAACCTCAGGTCAACAGGGAAGGTTTGTTTGTCTAGCAAAGGGCAGGAGAAGGGAGTATTTTTCCTGTATTATTCCCCAAGCACTGAGCCATCCCCAGCCCTGGCTCAATGGGCCATGTTCTGCAATGACTATTCCACCTGTGCAGTGTGCAAGATGTGTGGGAGTGGGGGACACTTACGCCCTTGTGGGGCATGCTCAGAGGGGGCTTTATTGGCACTGGCAGTGCACATAGATAAAGCAACCCCCTTCTTCACAGAGGCAGCTGGACACATACAGTCCTGTAGCGCCCTGGCTCTCTGGCTAACAGCTGAAGAGCAAGGCCTGTGCTGCAGTTCGTTTGCATGCTCTGCCTAAGTCCCAAGCAGTAATGGGAGGGATGAATGACCCTCTCCCACAGGCTCCTGTGTCTGTTGTCACTCGAAGGGGAGGTGTGTGTGTGTGTGTGTGTATTTACCTCCCTTAGGGAGGTGTCTGTCCTGTGGTCAGGGCAACTCCACACCATAGGCGTGCGCATGCGGTGTGCCAGGTGTATCCAGGCACACCCTAATGCAGGGGTGGCAAAGAGGCAGCCCATGGGTTTTTTTCCAGCCCCTGGCTGCTGTGCTCACTGCTACAAGACCTCGAGATTCGGTGGCAGAGTAGGACTTGCAGCAGAGAGTAAAATTCCACGAGCTCACGTGTCAGCGCGTGGGAACGCGAGATCGTGTGGTGTTACTCTCCACCGCGAGTCCCACTCACCTTTAAAAAAAATAAAATAAAACACCCTAATGAAATGTGCTGCACACGCCTATGGTCCACACCCTGTTACATTCATCAGGGCAGCAACGACCTTCCAGTGCCATGAGGAAGCATTCAGGGGGCGAGGTCTAGCTCCTTCTCCCACCTGCCTCCTATACTCCCAACTCCATCGCATGTGGATTTGGCCTGAGACACTGAGGCCCCAGCTTTCTCCAGACACCAGCAGCTCTGCGATGCTTGATGGCTGGCTGGGGAGAAGCTGCTGGGACTATAGTGAATTGCTAGAGTTACCTTTCAAATGTCCATTGCCCCCGTTACTGCAGGATCTGGGCTCTGCTATGTGGAATGTCCCAGGGGAGCCCGAGTTATGTTTGGATACTTGGAAGTTACTTGTACTCAGAGAGAAACCAGCAGCCAGGAACACAGAGAGATGTACACACACAGACTGAGTTTATTCTCTTACTCTACGACCAGACAGAACTGGCTGAGCTATCCCATAATAGTCTAGCTCTGTTAGCTAGAGCAAGCTAGGTAGGACACAAAATACACAGCACAGCCCCTCAGCAGGGACTCCAAGCAGAGCTGTAGAAGTCTCCCTATGTAATGGAAGCATCTCAGACAGGCAGCAGGGCAGGTCTGGCCGGGTGCCAGAAGGCAGTAACCCTCAACCTCTACCTTCTCTCAGGTGGAAGCTTGTTCTGCAGCCTCGAGACTTCTACCAGGAAATCTCTGCCCAGCCTCTGTGAGTGGTCCCTTGTCTCTGACAGCATGGCCCAGCTACCTGCCAGTGTCACTGAGATAATCAGTAGTTTGGGACCAGGGATGGGGCCTTGTTCAGTAACACCACTCCACTGCTCCGCCCCTAGGCTGCACTCACCACCCCTGGGTCCTGCCAGGGATGAAGGCGCTCTGGCATTCCCGGCAGATTGTCAGGACCTTTGCAGAGCGGGGAAAGACTGACCTGCTCCTCCGGGCAGTACAGCTGTCTGAGGGAACGGCTGGCACTGCTGTCAGCTGAATGCAGTCCCTGCGGGGGTCGGAAATTCCAGCTCCCCCATCACTGTGCAGTCAAAGTACCCAGTGGTGAGTGCTGGCTGGTAGCAAATGCGTTTGCCTTGTCACCTGCTCTCTAGGCATCTTCTAATCCTGGCCTCTGTCCTAGGGAGAATCAGCCCAAGCCCTTACTGGTTTGCAGGCATCGGTGCCCGCGATTTGAGTGGCAGTAGACAGCGGTGGCCGAGTGCTCTGTGACAGCGGCTTCACCTTTTTACCTCCCAACTTTGCCACAGGCCCTCAGGCACAGCCAGGAGCCCCTCTCATCCTGTCAGCTCATTCTAGTGCCCCAGGCTTTGTGCAGGCTTGGCTACCTGGAGTTCATCTTGGTGTCTACAGCAGCTGACAGCAAAGTTCTTCACCAAGACAAGGGAGCAGGGGAAAGGAGAAAGGGAGCCACCAAGCTCTCCCTCCTGAACACACACAAATGACTTGCTCCCCAGTGAGGCCTCAGGAAATGCCACCACCAGCCAGGAGGGCAGCTGAGCCTCAGGGAACCTGGCGGCCAGAAGAGGAGCCCTGTGAACCAAGCACAGATCCTCTGGGCTGGGGCCACATTCACAGCAGGCAAAGCATGACCCTCCACCCAGGCACTGGCCCTGGCGCACAAAGTGCCTTGTCACACCACTGAGCTGCACCAAGCACATGGAGGCCAGTGTCCACCTCCTTGCTGAGGCCATGGCGTCTCATGTTCCAAGTGGCAGTGGCATGGGCTATGCTGCATCACATCAAACTGGCCTCCAGGTCCCCCTGGAACCGTTGCTCCAATGTGAGTCAGATGCTGCTGTGTGCTACCAGCCTCAGCACACACAAGACAACATGCACAGAAACCACTACCACCTCCCCACAGTTGGAAAACTTGCAGTTTGGGGCTAATTTCACAATTTCTGTGCAGTCTGTGAAATCAGGATTTTCACAGGGCCCTGATCATAAAATTCTCAGCTCATGGAAATGGAGTCGCAGCCCAGATCAACTGTGAAAAACTGGAAACAAGCTTGAGAAAAGAGAAATAGGTGGAGGTGTGTCTAACTCAACAGCACCTCTGTACTGAGCAGTGTCTCTACGGGGAAAAGATCACACTCATGTTCCAGTGAAAGCCGGCAGGACCAGGCCTAGCTGGTCCACAACAGGTCCAGACCAAGAGCACCAACCAGCCAGTCCAGTGGATTCAGCTTACTCCGATGTTAGCTGCACCTAGCAGTACTAAAAATCTTGTGACATAGGCAAAGTTGGCAAAGCCCTAGGAAACCAGGCAGCCCATCTTCCAGGGCAGGCTTGGTCCTCCATTTCCCCAGGACATGTTCTGCTGGATTGTCCAGTCCAATTTTGGGTGTCCTGATCACTGGGGCTTCCACTCCACACCAGCATACATCCCATCTCTCCTACTTATGTGCCCTGGAGCCCCTCTACACCTTGCTGGTTACATCTTTTAGATACTGGGACAGTCTCCTTAGCTCAGACAGATTGAATGTTAATCTCTTCAGTGAGCCCCAGTCAGTTTTGTGCTTTTCCCTCCAGTTTGCCAGTAATTTAGTAACCTAATGCCCAGAGCTGACTGCCCAATCCCAGGCACTGCTGCTTGGAGAGAGGCTATGCCCTCCCTGCTCTGGCCTCTGAGACCCCTTCCATGCACAAATGGACTTGTGCCAGCTTTCTGCTGCCATATCACAGGGTAAATGGAGGCCTAATTCACTGCCCATGAATCACTCACTTGGTCTCTTCCAGTCATTCCTGTTACTCCAGTTTCTTTCTCTTGGATGGAGGAGAAGCAACGTTGCCAACTCCTATTTTGGTGTATTTCTTAAAGCCCCTGCTCTTGGGGCCTGGAACCTTGGCTTTCATATATGTGGGAAGCAGCAGGTGTTTTAACCCTCCTGGTTGGGAAGAAAAGCTGGAAAACAGGCCCCAAGTGCAACTCAGACCCCAAAGTAAAAGAAAAAAGAACCCATTTCTTTAAAAATCTCATGATCTTTGAGCCAGTCTCCTGATTTTGCGGCCTGAGTTGGCTTGTATGAATGCCTGTGGGTGATGAGCTGGCTGCTGCTGCTCTTGCAGCAGTGTCTGGGGAAATGCTCGGCAGGACCAGGTACCTGGTGCAAGGGGAAGGTCAGTCCCAGGTCCCCAGCAGCTCTGCGTGGGACTCAGTTCCCTTCTTTGGCCATGTTTCCTAAGCCCCCTCCCTCAGTTCCATTGTAGGCCATGTTGGGGGGAGGGGGACTACAGCACACCTGACTGTCTCTGGCCAGGTGCGGGGCTGGACGCCAGGCTTTCAGAGCTTTGCCTTTGACAGCAGCTAAGCCAGGAGAGTGAGCGCATCTCTGCCCCAAGGCATCAAGCCAGCACTGGGCCAAGCAGGACCAGCATACAGAAATCCATGCAGCCCTGCAGGGACCCTCAGCTGGGTTGAAAAGGAACGAGCCCTGAGCTCCCCATCATGCTCCTCAGCAACACCCTTCCCCCCCAGCATGAACACTTCATGGATTTCAAGGCCAGAAGGGACCATTGTGACCATCCAGTCTGACTTCCTGTGTAGCCCAGGCCAGAGATCTGCCGCACAATAATTCCTAGAGCAGAGCTTTTAGAAAATAAACCAATTTTAATTTAATAAACTGTCAGTGATGGAGAATCCACCAAGACCCTGGGTAAATTGTCACCATTAAAAATGTGTTCCTTATTACCCGTTTAAATTTGTCTAGCTTCAACTTCCAGCCACTGGATCATGTTAAACCTCTCTCAGCTAGATGGAAGAGTCCATTCTTAAATATTTGTTCCCAGGTAGGTACTTCTAGACTGTGATTAAGTCATCCCTTAACCTTTGCTTTGTTAAGCAAAATAGGTTGATTTCCCTGAGTCTAATCACTGTAAGACATGTTTTCAAATCTTTTAATTTTCTTGTGGCTCTCCTCTGAACCCTTTCCAACATATCAACATCCTTCTGGAATTGTGGACACGAGACCCGGACACAAGATTCCAGCAGCAGTCGCACCAGTGCCACATATTGAGGTAAAATAACTCAAGATTCCCTTGTTAATGCATCCCAGGATCACATTAGCTCTTTTGGCCACAGTGTCACATCAGAAGCTCATGTTCAGCTGATTATCCACCACAATACCCAACTTTTTTTAAGTCACCCCAGCCCCAGACAGATTCCCCCATCCTGTATATATGGCCTATAGTTTTTGTTCCTAAAAGTATACCTTTACACTTAGCTGTTTGAAAACACATATAGTTTGATTGCACCTAGTTTACCAAGTGGTCTAGATCACTCTATATCAGTCATCTGTCCTCTTCATTATCAACCACTCCCCCGATTTGTGTGTCATCAAACTATATCGAAGATTTGATGTCTTTTTCCAGGTCATTGATAAAAATATTACATAGCACAGGGTCAAGAACCCATTCCCATGGAACACCCTCTCCCCCCCTGGGAAACAGACCCACTCGAAGACAATTCCTTGTTTACAGTTACATTTTGAGATCTATCAGTTAGCCAGTTTTTAATTCATTTCATGTGTGCCATGTTAATTTTGAATAACAAACTAGAAAAATACAAAATGTCATGCAGCACCAAGTCAAACACCTTATAGAAATCTAAGTACATTAAAAACACTATTACCTTTATTAACCAAACTTGTAATCTCATCAAAAAAGATATCAAGTTAGTTTGACAGGATCTGTGTTCCATAACCCCATGTTGATTTGCATGACTATACTGCCCTCCTTCAGAGTTCCTATCTCAGACACATCCCTGGGATGAAAATGAACAAGCCCAGATATATCCTGTATCACACTCCTCTCCCCCCAGCTGGAAGTGGCATATAGTCCCAATTTCCCAAGCTCAGACATTTTCACTGACTTGGGGTGGACAGATGGACAGTGCTCCTGGGACCCACAGACAGCACAGGGAATCTATGCTTTGGTGCTGCTCCTGCCAAAATCCACAGTCTATTTCTGCTCAGAATCACCCCTTCATCCAGCACAGCAGGGGTGGAATGAGGCCTATTATCCCTCACTCAGGAAAAGGCAATCATTCGTGGCATGGTGTTGGACAGACGCCCATTAGCTGCCCCTCTCAGCAGCAGCTGGGGATTTATACCAGGCCAGTGCCATGAAAATGGGCAGCGAGGTCCATAAACGTGGGACTCAGCATCTCTGGCAGCAAATTTTCTATAATAAGGAATCCCTTTCTCCATCTCTGCTGCACTTGGTTCTTTTCCTTCTCTGCTTTATGTAGCTTTTCCCTACCTCAGCAGCTGAGTTGCCTCTGAGGCATTTGATGTAGGGTCAGGATGAGACAGTGCAGTTCAAAGAGACCCCGTTCACACCCAGATCCCTTCTACTGGTGGCACGTCACTTTCCTCTAACCCTGAACAAGGAACTTTATTAGCATAAGGGAAACAGTACTAGCCCTAAATTTGCTGTCTGTCTGAGGCCTGGTCTACACTTAAAACCAAGGCTGACCTAGCTATGGAGTTCAGGTTTGTGAAAAATCCATACCCTTGAACAATGTAGCTACGCCAACATAACCCCCAGTGTAGATGTGGCTAGGTCAACGGTAGTAAGTTTCCATTAACGTAGCTACTGTTGCTGGGGAGGTGAAGGTCCTACAGCAATGGAAAAACTGCTTCTGTTGCTGTAGTTTGCAGCTATATTACAAGGCTTCTGTACAATAGACCTGGCCTATGGTTTTATTTTGCCGCCCCTCACCATGGCATCTGAGTACTGCCTATGGAGATTCCATAGCAATGGCCAAGTCCACAGTGGGCGCTATGGCTCTTCTCCCTTTTCACAGTGAAGCCTCTGCGAGGGGGAATGCGAGTGTGGTTTTGCTTTTAGATTTTATTGATTTCCCCTTTTCAGTTGTTTGGTGGTTACCGGGCAGAGTAGGGCAGTGTCTCTTCCCCCGGCTCTGTCTAAGGCCTTCCTTATCCCGCGCCTGTCTGGATCCCTACTAGATGTTAAGTAGCTGTGTATGCACTTCCTCCTGCATCTCCCCTCTCAGCCACAGCTCCTGGCAGATTTCTAGAGCCCTTCTGACCCAGAGAAAAAAGTTACAAACAGCTAGGACCCTACCCAGGACCAGAAAGCAGCCTTGCGAAGCCTAATCCCTCCCTCTTGTCTGTGGCCACAGGCCATCTGGACAAGGAGCTCCCATGGGCCAGGAATGTGGAGAGCCATCACTCTCTGACACCTGCAAACCCCCTGCTGCGCTGAGATGCAATCAGACTCCATGGAGACCAGCACATGACTGGCCATTTCTCACCCTCTGATTTAACCAAGCACTTCCCAAAACTTCAGGAGGAATCTGCCAGGTCACAGTCTGCAAAGCCAGTGTCAGCCATTAGCAGGAGGGGCGTCTAGACTCGACCCTGGTGCTCAGCACCCAGCCTGCAGGCCCAGAGTGGTTAATGCCCCACCGTGGTCCCTGGAAGAGTGAGGCCATAACCGCACACAGCACATACAGAGTCCAGTGTCACAGCTCAGCACACCTGAACCTGGAGTCCCCAGAGCGGCCCAGCAAGGGCCCCCATTCTCAGGCTTTCAGCGCCTCAGCCATTGCATTTCTTGGGTGGAGACCTGCACACCTCTCCCTGCTCACCAGGGTACTTCCATGCTGCACCGTTCCTTGCTTTCACTGTGTGTTTCCCAGCACAGAGAGGTTGCCCTAGATACCTGCTTGCTTTCTCTTCAGAGATGGTCATCAGGTGTCATTGCTACAGTTACAAGGCACCATGCAGCACTTCCTAGGCAAGCCCACATTATTCCTAAGGTGAGAATACTACAGAGAAAACAGTCAAAAGAATAAAAGAATTAACCCCCATCCCCAGCCTGGGCTCTGGCAGGCCCAGTCCTTCCCCACCCCCAGGGAGTCCTTTATGGGACAAGTTCACCACAGTTCCAGCTCCAAACAAGCACGCAGTCTTATGAGTCCTCCGTAGGCCCGTTCCCTACAACCCTACCCTAAGGATCAGTGCCCTCTGTGGACTGGGGTCCTGTGCATTTGTTGGATCAGGAGGCAGCCCTGAGCCTGTCTAAAACCAGGTGATTTAACTAAAAATCTTCCTTTGTCCACAGGTCCCTAGAGAATCCAGTCTGAATGAGGATATGCATCTCTCTGGGGTGGGAGGCGAGGGGGTGGCTTCAAAGGGCTGAAAATGAAGAAGTACAGCAGCATCCCCCTCTTGCTTGGGGAAGGTATGTACAATGGCACAGTAACACAGACACAATTGACTGTTTTAACACAATGGCCCCCAAAGCGATTAGTCCTACTTTAAGGGTTAACTTAATTCAATAACATTCATCTGAATTCCATAAGGTTCGTTCAGGAAATGACAGGCCAGTGCCAGTCTGTCACGTCTCTCCTACAGCACTGCTTTAACTAGCGTGCTGACCAGCACCCTAGGGGAACCCATAGCTTATTGCCTGGGAAGGTTTATTCCCTGGACGGCAGATTTGCCATCACTTCTCACAATTTTGCATTTCACCTGTTCAGATAAACATTCTGCTAGCAACACACCACACCTACCTCCGTTACAAAGCCACAAGGAGTTGGCAGACAACCTCTGGCAGAAGTTTTCCTCTTTAGAGCCTATGGGGTTGAGCTTTCCTAAGAACATGGCCATGCTGGGTCAGACCAATAGTCCAGCTAGTCAAGTAGCCTAGCCAGTGACAGATATTCCAGAGGGAATAAACAGAACAGGGCAATTTAATGAGTGATCCATCCCATCATCCCATCCCAGATTCTGGCAGTCAGAGGTTTAGTCCACCCAGAGCATGGGGTGTGTGCCTGACCATCAAGGCTGATAGCCATTGATGGGCCTAGCTTCCATAAAGCATCTAGTTCTTTTCTGAATACAGTTATACTTCTGGCCTTCACAAAGTCCCCTGGCAACAAGTTCCACAAGTTGACTGTGCATTGTGTGAAGTGGGCTGCAGCCACAAAAGCTTACGCCTGAAGAAATTTGTTAGTATTTAAAGAGCTACAGGATTCTCGTTGTTTTTGCTGTATGCAGACTAACATGGCTATCCCTCTGGAGTATTTCCTTTTGTTTATTTAAAACCTGCTGTCTATTAATGTCATTGGGTGACCCAGGTTTGTGTGTTAAACTAAGGGGTGAGTAACACCTCTGTGACAGAGCAGGGATGCCTTTCCAAGTGCAGAGTGTGCACCAGTTTCCTCATCTGTTACCCATATATTCCCTTCATACGTACTCCTGATTTTTCAGTGGGACCTTGTGTGTGATCATTGCAGCGACCACTAGCGGGTGGATGGGCCTTCCCCAACCTCAGGTAGGCAGATCCCCCTCTGCCCTCCTGGGTCAAACCAGATACAACAGGTTGTAACATCTGGCTAAGGAAGGAGACAAAGTAATGGGGAGGGGCAGAGACGGGAGTGGGGTCTGTGTGGTGGGGGGAGGAGGAGGAAGGGCCGTGGCTGGTGGGGGGGGGTCAAGGGGAGTCAGACCTCTGAGCACGGCTCCAAATTTCTACAGGTGGTCACTGCTATAACCTCCAGTTAAGCTGCTAGCAACGTCCTTCTACACTGAGATCCAATAAACCCCTGACTTCCACACTGGCTGTGAATCGCCTCTAACTGCAAGGCAGGTGCCTGGCCCTTTGGCCATGGAGGAACTCCCCAGGACCCATCCAAGGGAGGGGGGGGGTTCCAGGTGGAGCAGGAAACTGATGATCCACGGCCAGTTTGAGGGGCTGGCAGCACTGGTATGTGGAGACCCAGGAGGGACCAGGCCAGTCTCCACAGTATCAGAATTCTGACTGGCTGTGTTGAGAGGGGACCCCTGGGCACAATTCCTGAGAAACTCCACCAGTTTCCTTATACACTTTCTCTACACCAATCATGATTTTATAAACCTCTATCATATCCCCCCTTAGTCATTTATTTTCTAACATTAATAGTCCAAGACTTTTTAATCACACCTCATATGGAAGCTGTTCCATACCCCTGTGACCCATCTGTGACTGGTGAAGACCATCTGAAAATGCCTAGGTCAGAGCAGGCTGTAAAAGGAAAGCAGAGTCTCCCAGCACTGGTGGGTGACATTGAAGTCAGACTTCCCAACCACCCACAAACAATGCTTCTGATTCCCCACATTGCATTTGAGGCTCAGGCTCCCAATCAGCCGCTAGGTCCAGTAAAGAGATAAGTTATTTACAATTCTGTGCTCTTTACCAAAAAGGTTCTCCTGACCCAAAGGATCAGCCACAGTACCAGACCAATAGAAGTTTGATCTTTACCCAAAATACCACACTGCCAGCCAATCCTTTAGTAACTAAAACTAAAGGTTTATTATAAAAGGAAAGAAACAAACTATAAGAGAAGTGTTAAATGATTAAAGTAATCACATACATACAGATGATTGGAAAGTCCATATATACCAGGTTTTCATTAGCACTATGGAGTTTGCAGGATTGTACAGTTCCTCTGGTGTACATCCAGTCCCTGGATGGGTCTCAGGCCTTTGTTTCACAGCTTCAGTTGCAGATGAGTTGATCCAGAGGTAGGTGAAGGCTGAAGAGAATATGTATTTAGTGCAGCTACCTTTTGTCCCTTTGCCATGCTGTATGTGGGAATTTACAGAAATAAGATGGAGTCCAAGGTCACCTGGGAAAGGCCAGGTGAGTCATCAGGTGCAGCCCCTGGGTTCTTCTCCTGGGCCCACTGTAGCTGTGAGTTTCCTTAATGGGCCATTATTAAGCAGGCTAGTGCTGCAGCTGCAGTATCCTGCCTGGGTTGTTGCCCAGAAACAGCCCATGTTGAAATAGAGACACATTCAACACACCTGTAACTGTCAATGTAAACACACCACATGCACACAAACAATATCATCCTCCTTACCCCATTATAACCTTTCTAACGGTACTTGCATGGCCTAGCTCATAGGAATTTTGCAATATTGATATTAAATAATGTCATACATAGTCCCCCTAATCCAGCCAGCGTCATACCCTTATCATTTTTGTTGCCCTTCTCTTTACCTTTCCCAATTCTAATATATCTTTTTTGAGGTGGGATGACTGGATTGAAGATGTGGGTGTGTCATGGATTTCTCTCATGGTCTGATGACATTTTCTGTTTTATTATCTAGCCCTTTCCTACTTGGTCCTAGCATTCTGTTAGCTTTTTTGACTGCTGCTGCACATTGAGAAATGTCCATGATGATTCCAAGATCTCTTTCTCAAGTGCTTGTGACGGGCCCCCCACGCTGCCACCTGGGACTGGGGTACTGCTGTGCCCCCTTCATTCCCTGCGCTGGGTTAACTCCCACACCACTTTGCTAGTGACAAGCAGCAATTCCCTCCAGGTGCTGTTATCACTCCAGCTAACAGTAGGGGGAGCCATACACTCAGCTAAATTACATGGTGGCTCCCAGAGCCACTCTCAAATCTCACAGAGAAAGGCCCCAGCCAGTTGACCCCAGTTCTCTGCCCCGCATCCCAAAGTTGTCTTGTCCTGCCCTGGTCAGACGTCTGACTAGTAAGTTTATCACCCAGTTCACCCCTCCCTCAGCATGGAGAAGACACACCAGCTTTTGTTAACTGAGTGGGATTTTTCTTCCCCAAACACTACAGTGAAACACACTGTTTTAGTTAAGGATATAGAACAGATTTATTAACTACAGAAAGGTGGACTTTAAGTGAGTATAAGTGGCAGGCATAAGAGATTAGAGGTAGGTACCGAAGAAAATAAAGAGAAACACGCTATCTAAATCTTAAACCGCCAACATTAGCCAGCATCTAGAATAGGCAGTTTTCTCACCCCACTTGGATGTTCCAGTTCTCAGCATACAGTCTTCACTCAAGCCTGGGTCCAGTCTCATAGTCTTTCAATGTTTCTGTTGCTTTCAGCACGGATAGGAGAGGAGAAAGGACAAGACCTGCAGTCTCTGTTCCTTCTTTCATATCTTTTTGACCATATGGCTACTGGACATTAGTCCAGACATTCCACTGTACAGGTAGGCCCCCAGCTGCACCGCAAAGTTGCTCAAGCCCTCCCCTGGAGTGAGTCCTAGAGTTGAGCAATCTCTATTGTATAGTCTTGTGCAACTGTCATTGTGTCATAAATCCTTTGTTGGCTGATGGCTGCCGAGCCCCTCCTGGATGGGGGAGCTGCCTCTGATGTCACTAGCAAGCGTATAACATGTTGTAATAACAGCAAAATCTTATAACTTGATACATACTAGCAAAATGCATATTTTCACAGCACAATGGGTTTTAGGAGATTATGACCTTTCATTAGCTATTTTACGTGCCCTGCTTAATATGAATCATTACAGCCATACAGAAATGATTAATAAGAGATTTACAGTGTGCTGCTTTGGGGTACAGTGTGTCACAGTGGTAACAGCTAATAGAGACCCCATCACTTTGTATGTACAGTTGGGATTATGTTTTTCCAGTTATATTACTTTGCAATTGTCAACAATGAACATCAGCTGCCATGCTGTTACCCAGTCACCCACTTTTGTAAGATCCTCTTGCAACTCTTCACAGTCTGCTTTGGACTTAACTATCTTGAGTAATTTTGTATTGTCTGCAAACTTTGCCACCTCACTGTTTACCCCTTTTCCAGATCATGTATGAATCTGTTGAACAACAGAGATCCTAGAATAGAGCCCTGGGGGACCTGCTATTTACCTCTCTCACTGTGAAAACTGACTGTATTTCCTACTCTTTGTTTCCTTTCTTTTAACCAGTTGTAACCCGTCCATGCCCAGGGTAGCCCACTGATAATGCCAGGGTCAGGGCAGGCTGCAAAAGGAGAGCGAATTCTCCCAGCACTGGTGGGTGACACTGCAGTCAGACTTCCCAACCAGCCACAAACAGTGCTTCTGATTCCCCCACACTGGTTATCAAGAAGCCACTGTGCAAACACACACAGCCCCCTTTACTGCATTTCAGTCTCTGGCTCCCCAAACTGACACTAGGTCCAGTAAAGAGACCAGTTAATTAAACTCTATGCTCTTTACTAAAAGATTCCCTCTGATCCCAAAGGATCAGCCACAGTACCAGTTCACTATAAGTTTGGATCTTACCCGAAATACCACGCCGCCAGCCAATCCTTTAGTAACTCAAACTAAAGGTTTATTAATAAAAGAAAAAACAAACAATAAGAGAAGTGTTAAAGGAATAAAGCAATCAGATCATACAAATGATTCAAAAGTCCAAATACATCAGGTTTCTAGAACAATTGTGGAGTTGTATAGTTCCTCTGGTATACATCCAGTACCTGGATGGGTCTAAGTCCTTCAGTTCAGTTGCAAAGTGTGTTGATCCAGAGGTGTGTCCACAGCTGGACAGGAACAAGGAACAAGACAAAGACAAAATGGTTTCTGTGTTTTGATCTTATATACCCTCTGTTTCTGGCCATGTGGCTTGTGGAATTTTACAGGAACCAAAATGGAGTCCATAGTCACATGGGCCAATCCTGTAACTCTTCAGGTATGCCTTTAGTTTCTTCCTAGGCCTTTGGCTTCTGTAAAGGTCTTGATGGGCCATTAAGCGGGCTATTGTCCTGCGGCCTCTCTGTCTGGGGTGTGTCTTCTACAGCACAGTTTGAAATACAGGGATATCAAAGAGCTCCATAACTTTCTTCACATATATCACACATGAACACAAATACTATCTTCTTACTCAGCACATTATAACCTTTCTAACAGCACCTGACATGGTATATCTCACATGAATTACTATGATGTTGACATACTGATGTCAAATAACACAAATGCCCCCCCAATCCAGTCCGCATGACACCAGTCACTGATCCATGTGAGTTCCTTTCTCTCTTAGCCCATGACTGCTCACTTTGCTTATGAGCCTTTAGTTTGGGACCCTATCAAAGACTTTCTGAAAGTCCAAGTACATTATATCTCCTGGGTCACCCTTCTCCACGGTTGTTGACATTACCAAAGAATTCTAATAGATTGGTGAAACTTTATTTCCCTTTACAAAAACCACACGGACTTTTCCCCAACATATTTTGTCCATCTACATGTTTGATAATTCTGTTCTTTACTATAGTTTTAACCAATTTGCCTGGCACTGAAGTTAAGCTTACCAACCTGTAATTGCCAGTATCACCCCCTTGAGCTTTTTTAAAAAATTGGCATCACAGTAGCTATCCTCCAGTCATCTGGTGCAGAGGCTAATTTAAAGAATAGGTTACATAGCACACTTAGTAGTTCTGCAATTTCACGTCTGAGTCCTTAGAACTCTTGGGTGGAACCTTCTGGCCCTGGTGACTTATTACTGTTTAATTTAGCAATTTGTTCCAAAACCGCCTCTAATGACACTTTAATCTGGGACAGTTCCTCAGTTTTGTCACCTAAAAAGAATAGTTCTGGTGTGGCAAACTCCTTCACATCTTCTGCAGTAAAGTCTGAAGCAAACACTTAATTTAGCTTCTCTGCAATGGCCTTGTCTTCCCAGAGTTGCTCCTTTAGCACCTCAATCATCTAGTGGCCCCACAGATTGTTTGGCAGCTTTCCTGCTTCCAAGAGACTTAAAATTTTGTTTTGCTGTTAGTTTTTGTGCCTTTCGCTAGTTGCTCTTCAAATTCTTGGCCTGCCTCATATTTTTACATTTGACTTGTCAGAGTTTATGCTCTTTTCCTCACTAGAATTTGACTTCCAATTTTTAAAGGATGCCTTTTTGCCTCAAACCCAGTGGTCCTGAAACTGTGGGGAGTGCCCCCTGGCAGTCACCAGCAAACTGGCTGTGTGACTCTCTCCCTCTGGAGGTTCAGCCACAGTTAGCTCTGAGGTTGGAGTGCAGCTGGTCTTTCCAGCATTGCACTGGACTTGGTAGGCATCCTTGGGCAAAGTGACCGCTGCTGGCCACATATAGCACACCACTTCTCAGAGCTGTGATTTCCCCCCCTGCTGGATGGGGTCTCGGCTTGGGCCAACTCTGGTTTTCTAATCCCAATCCCTCTCTGTTAGGTTTTCTACCAAACCCAGGCTGACTGTCTACTTACAGGATAGTCCATTTCCCAGCCATGGGCACAGCTCTGGGCATTTTGTCTATTGACCATGATTTCAGGCCAGGGTGGCAGAGTTCCATAGAACTGTTTTATACCCATTAACTTGCAGGCCTCTTCAACCATGGTACCCCACCAGCTGTCCCCCATTTCCTTACATGACCTATGTTGTGGTTTCATCTCAAATATGGGGTTATACCCCCTTTCTTACAAATGCATCAAAACCTTCTGTACACTGCAGAGGTCACTTTAAACTCTGGGAGCAGAGCTTGTTTGCACTGCAAATTGTGATCCTTTGTGGTCATAAGTTCATCACAGCATTGGCTCAGAACAAGGACTCAGTCTTGAGGCCTCAGTTGGCCCAGTCCTTTCAACTCTATCCTAAGGATTGGGCCATCCATGGACCAAGGATCCTATCCATTTGCTGGACCAGGAAGAACACCCTCAGCCAGTTTAAGACCAGGCTATTTATGCAGAAATCCTGTCTGTTGGTCCTTGGAGAATCCAGTTTGAACCAGTACATGCATCTCTTTCCAGGGGGGTGGCTTCAAAGGGTTGATAATGGAGGAAGTACATTAGCATCCACCTCCCCTCTGAGAGAAGGTACCTACAGTGCCACACTCGCATGTACACAATTGCATTTTTAATACAATACTCTAAAGGTATTCATCCTAATTCAAGAAGGCTTAACTTTATTAAGTTTTTCTCACTTCCATAAGGTTTGCTCAGGTTATTGAAACATGTCAGTCTGTCACCCCAGCCCCCTGCTGGACAGAACCATTCAAAGAATCCATTGGAACAAGCCAAAATTGTGAAGAGATGTTAATGGACATTAGATACTCAGATGTTACGCACTTCCTCCAGGGAGTCATGTTACACTGTAGGATAGCTGCCCCTCCTCCAGGGAGCCCTGCAGGCACTGTGGGAAATGTGCAATAAGCCACAGTCCCTGCCATGCATGCAGGGAGAGTTGTTTGGATGCAGTTCATTCACCCCAGTGCGAGCAGCAATGAGCTAGTTCTCCCCTGTAACCATGTCTCAGTAGCCAGTTTGTGAAGGTTTGGGGCTAAGAGAGCAGAGAGGGGAAGTAAATTCCAGAAGCTCCTCTGAAGTGTACAGAGAAAGGCAGAGGAGCAGCATGTGAAAATGCCAGGACTAAACCCTGCGACCAATGGCTGACTGGTCCTGAAAGCGTATGTCCTGATCCCACCAGCAGAACTAGCAAGTTACAAGAATTCAGACCTTAAGATGATCAGTTATTGGTATTCTGGTAATTCCCACTATGTGCCATGTGCTGCCCACACATAGTGGGAGACAGTCTCTGCCAAAAGTTCAGAACACGTGACAACAAGCAATGTATGATGAGAGAGATGTGCACTGGCTGTCTGGCTTATGTTTTGAAATAAATATCGATAGCCCCAGCATTGGAGAGCACAGCCCTGGGGCTTTGCCATTATCTACCTGCTGAATAGTCTGGGCTTGGACAGCACTAACATAGGGCCACTGAGCCAAGGTCCTTGACCGAACCCAAGCCGGTGAGCGCCTTGCCCTCCGGCTTGGTCCTGTGAAACCTCGCATGTGATCATAACGTCTGAAGGGCGGGCACTGAGGAGGTGCACCTGGCTGGGCAGGACGATAAGACACAGGGCACAGAAAGTCCATATCAGTACATCAGGGCCCCAGGAGCAACCCTTTGGGATCAGAAACATCCACCAAGTGGAATGGCCCAAGATTTGTGCAGGTCCTGCCTAATGCCTCTGTAGTAAATAAAGGTCCCACCTCAGCATCTGGCTCTTACTAAAAAAGTAGCAGTTGTTACATTGTCAGATTCCATTGGCACAGCTCCTACAGGCAACCAGGCAGCACTTCCAAATGGTGAAGGAGGAACAGAGTCTCCCTCTGGAACCATATGCCCTGCACTGACATTAACCAGGAGACAGAAGTCCACAGCAGAGGTACGTGACCCTTCTGCCAGGCAGTGTTGGCAACAAAAAAGGAAACGCGCAATAAACCCCCGGGCACCTTTGGTGAGCAATACCTCCCCACCCACAAGCATTGAGTCCAGGGGTTTGAATAGAGAACCTCACTGGGGGCAAGGTGGGAGCAGGACAACGGAGTGAAGTTGGGAAAGCCAGCAACTAATAAATTAACAAAGTCTATGAGCCAGGACTCTCCCATAGCCCGTGTCCTCAGAACAGTCCCAACCTCAGTCCTCCTCTGCCAATGATGAGCAGTTGGTGCCTACCGCCACTTCCCGCCTCACCGCACCCCAGTCAGAGTGCATTGTCCTGAACTGGGGACAGCCAAGGATTCTCCCGGGCCCAGGCTGCTCTCAGCACTGTACTCCAGCTTCATCTACTGGCCGGGGACGGCTACACCACAGCCTGCCTACACTCTGTGGTTTTCTCTTCAAATACACGCTCGTCTCCCAGCACACCCTATCTCTGCTGCACAAGCAGCGAAATCAAAGCCACAGCTGCTTCACAGAAACAAATCAGTTTACTTATAACCCGTGCATTACAATGCTGACACCTTCCTTCCAGCCCCTTCTCTGCAACTTCTTGTTTCCAGCTCCGTTACCCAGCTGTGCCTTGCTGTAACCCTGCTCCAGGCACCTTGGGATCAATGTTTTGCTCCTTCTTTTCCCAAAAGGGTCAGCACCACTGTACTGCCCCCAAACTCAAAACCCACATGACCCAAACCTTCACGTGACAGAAATGCAAATGAGGCCAGCCCATTCAGCCACCTCCTGCTCTCCAACAGGCAGCCAGAGAGTGTCCACCCCGCTACACAGCCCCTGTCCACCTGGAGTTCACAAGCAGCTCCGGGCTGCTCTTCTTTCCAGTCACCACCAGGGGTCAATAGTGAGCTCCAGCCTCTGAAAGGCTTCAGGCGCAAGACCGGACATGTGGGGGGGATCAGAACTGAAAAAGAAATACTTTTTCAAACAGCTCCGGTTGGCTGGCGGAACTTGCTGCTACGACACCACTGAGGCCAAGAGCTTAGGAGGGTTTTAAAAAGGGTTTACTATTTGATTGGTAAGACCCAGACGTGGCAGTAAATATGGAAAGAATAAGCATTGCGGAAGTGATCCCACCATTCACAGGCAAGACCCAACTTCCTATTATCAGGGCTCACAAGAAAGCATTTTCCTGAGGGCAGATGAACTCATGCCACCTACCCCAGAGTGGTAGACCTCCCTGCCAGACATGGGACTAGATTAGCTGGCTCATTGCTCTGATCTGGTAAAGCAATTCCTACATTTTCCCGGCAAACAAGGCCAGCCCTGTTGCTGGCACGCCCTGTAGAGCTGAGAGAGTAGTGTAAAGTATTTAGAGCACAGCGTATTGGTGACATTAAGGATGCAAGAGACTTGCTCAGCAAAGAGGACCTGACCCAAAGGCTTTTAAGTCCATGCAGGCCTTTTATTTATTCCCCTGGGTTTTGGATCAGGCCCTAAGTCTCTGGCTGGGCCTCACACACCTGACAGGGCAACAGAAATGGGAAAAGGACTAAGAGATGAGAGAGAATCCCCATACATACCTGCAGTAAAGGTGCCAGCTCTTCTCCTGCATTGGAGAACAGAATTCAAGAATAGCAGGTTAAACTGCAGACTATCCAATACGATTGACATACAAGGCATGGGAGTGGAACAAGATGCTCGCAGGAGATGTGGAGCACCGTAGAGGATTCAAAGTATTAGGGCTGCAGACTGGGCAGCTGGTCAAAAGTAGCAATCAGGGAGGCCAGGACCAGCAAGAGCTCACCCGAGGGGACAGTGGATAATGCAGATCACCATCCTCTCCTGCCCTGACTCACAGCCCATTAACACTGGAGGCTGCAGAGGTTTATGGTCTCCTGCACACAGCCCTGCTGAGCAGGTCTACCCAGCTGCAGGCAGGGTGTTTTTGGCAGTTCAGTAGAGTTAGTTACATCTCCCCATGGTGCAAGATGGACGCATCCTCCGCAGCCTGTGCAACTGCATAACAAGGGCTGGAGAGCCCCTGAAAGACCCCAACACCCCCTCACTCCCGAGCTGGGCTTTACAGGAGGAAACAAGGGACGTGACAATAAAGCAGAATTCTTTATTGGAGGCGCCAAGAGTGGGAACAATCACAAACCTATAAACTCCCCGCCCGGACAGTCCTTACTCCCAGATGGCACCAGGGCAATTGTGTCAGGTGTGCATCTGTGTGTGCGTGCTACTAGACAACGGCTCAGCTTACACTCCCCCCCCCAGCCGGAAACCAGACTAGAGCCCCATGGTGCTCCAGGCAATGGCCATGTCCTTTCCTTGGTGCACCTGAGCTTTGAGTTGTTCCTGGCATTTATGATGCCCTAGAGACAAAGAGCTGTAGGTTATAGGAGATTTGTTAGGGGAAAATCAGGAACCCAACTCCTTCGGGGAAGTGCAAGGGCAGGTAACCGGGCTGCAGCTTCCAGGATGACATCACTCAAGTGTTCTGGGACTGAGCTGCATCAGCCACAGGCAAGATATGGCATTGCTAGAACCCAAGGGCTTCCCTGCCTCCCCGTCTCCAGCACGAACCAAACCAAAAGGGAGACACCGAAAGACAGAGGCAGGGAGGGGAGATTAATGGGCCCAGAGCAGGGCTGAGCTCTGACTCACTTCCCAGCCCGGCGCTCTTCCTGGCGCTTGGTGAGGATGTATTTGAAAAACTCGTACACTGACCAAGCAATGGCTGTAGAGGGCATCTGGTAGATGACCCGGGCCTGGACCCCACGGAAGTAGGCAGTCACACCGCCCACTTGGTACACCGTCCTGAAGGCATTGGCCATGCCTGTGATATGTCCACTGATGTTGGAGTTCAAGGCCAGGGACTCCTGGGTGTTGAGCAGCGTTTTGCAAACGTCCAATGGTGTGGTAGCTGCGGCAGCCACAGCACCCGCGCAGGCCCCCGAGACCACGTGGGAGCCAGGGTTGTACTGTCTGTGTGGGTTGAGCTGCTCCTGCAGAAACTCGTAGGTCATGAAGTGGATGGCCTGGAAGGGGATATTCATGGTGAGCTGGGTGGTGTAGCTGCGGTAGAAGGCCCCGGCCCCTTCATTGCGCCATACGGCCCGCACACAGTCCGTCACCCGCTGGTACGGCGAGTTGTACATCTGCATCCTCTGCTTGACCACTTGGGGCAGATGGCAGCAGCAAGCAGGCAGCAATGGTGTCCGGTGGCCAATGAGAGAAAGAGAGAAAGGATGAGTACAGGGGCCAGGGAGCTCCCTGCTTTGTATTCTCACGAGCATCAGAAACCACTGACAACTAAGAGCAGAGAACCCGACTCAAGGTCCATAACTCCCAGCATCCCACACCCAGCCAGGAATCTAGCTAGCATCGCTCTTCACCTCACCATCTTCGCATCTGGCCGCACACCCCGGAGCTGCTATGTTCTTTTGTTTTAGTCAGAATTCGCATCACAGCTCATCACCACAGCATCTACACCTTCCCGGGGGGACACCAATTCCTCCCTTCACTGTTACACACCCACTAGGCAGCCCAGCAAGCCCCTTGCGCATCACTCCATCCCCTAGACGGATCTCAGGATCGGGGGCATATCCATTCTAGAACATCCCGAAGTATTTTACTAATTTGGCTACCAGATACATTTGCTCATCTACTACTGCAGCACAGCCACTTCTGATGGAAACCAGCAGCAGTTCAAGAGCCAAAGTTCAACTTGACACAACACATCAGACACTATCTCGGACTGCAACTTCAGGGACAATTCAGGAGGCAGAATACAATTAACTAACTGGGCTAGAATTTGGCCAGGACACCAGGCTTAACACCCATCTCCTGTGGGAAGACCCAGAGCACACCTTAGTGTGGACCATGGGGGTCAGCACTACCACAGGGAGGGAACAACACTCACCGAGCCAAAAGCACCTAGGTATTCCAACAGGGGGGGGGGAGAAGGGGGGACCTCAAAGCAATGCACAAACCCAACTCCTTTTGTCTTTGTAAGTGGACTCAGACTGAAGAGTCATTTGGCTGCCAGTGTCTATCTTGGGAAGGCTCTCCCAGGAACACCCTGCAAAAGGGATGCAGGCCACTCCCACACAACAGAGTTTCTCCCAGTACTCTTGCCTTCTCCCTAGCTAGGAGCCTCAGCACAGGTTGCCCCAGGTGAGAACCACACATCACAGCCCAGATCACTGGGGAGCTGAATTCAGATCCACTACCCAGAGCTGTTGCTTTCTCTGCTGATTCTCGTGACACGCATGAGCACAGGTCCCGGGGGAAGGCCTGCCCCTAGATTACCCCCAGGCTGAGGCTTGCTCCTTTCTCCCAGGATAGAAACCTTCTGGTTAATCGGCTCCCTAGCTGGATACCACTGAGCGATCCAGGTCTGGGCCCTAGGCAGGGGATGCTGCTCTCTGCAGGATGCTCACTAGATGGGACAGAATAAGGCGAGCACCCCTTGGTGCCACAGACAGCACAGCAAAACGACAAGTTCAGTTCGTGTAGAGAGGAAGCACCCCACACCCACACACCCTTGCAGAGGAGATGGGAACATCGTTACCTTCCGCAGGGTTCATAGCTGCATCATGGAGCAATGTTGCTACACACCCCGCTGCACCTGTAAAACAAGAACTGACACATGTGAGGGGAGGAGAGGGCGAGAGACCTGGGGCTCCACTAAGCCCCAGAGCCCCTCACCAGAGGAGGGAGATACCCCCTGCCCGGACCCTACTACCAGAAAGAAGATCGGTACACTCCTAATGCAGCCACCACATCCTGCCCAAGAGGAGGGCCAGATGCCAGCAACCCCCACTAGAGAAGGAAGCCTCACCCAGATTCAGAACCTGGAAACTGGGGGTGGGGGGGTCAATAATTTGCCAGGTCCTTATGGAGGCAACTAGGCTTCACTTAATACCAACACCTGCTAGAGAGAAGGCACAATCAAGAGACTCACAGGGACCCACGGGACAATGCCTCACCATGTCTCAGAGTGAGAAACCACTCCACAGCCAGGATCCCATTGCACCCCGAACCCAGCAGGGTGAAATACACCCCCCAATGCAGGTCCAGTGAGTCCCAAATCTATGCTAGCACATCAGCATGGGGAGCCAGAGAAAGTCAAAGGCCCCACTGGGAATGAGGCAAGGGAACTCTAAGGGCTGCATCCTGTACCCTGCTCCACTCTACCTACCCACAAGGCTGCAGTCAATCCCAGCTCTGAGACGAGGGGAGTCCTGCACGCAGCTCCCATCCACAGGTGTTGCTGTGAGCAAGGGGTAGGTGTTGGCCAGCTCCCAGCCCCACTAACCTGTACCTAGGAACAGCTCAGACAGGTCTATGAACAGGTGTAGGCACGAGTACAGCACTTCCCCTGCCCAGCGCCAGGCTGGCAGGGAAGGGTGATGTGGAGCCAGAATACGGCACAGATGGGCTGCTAGCTAGTGACTGGAGAAAGGACATTGCTTTAGAACATCTGCTCCATCCTGAGCAGACTGGCCTGTGTGCAGCACATCTAAGCCCTGGCCATTGCTGACAATCGTATCTCCCTGCCCACTGACCGCTGTCACCCTGGGCACAGCATCACCAAAGAAACCATGCCCTGGGCTGGATGAGAAAAGAGTTGCGATTACAGAACCTTGGAGAGCCACCCAGCAAGCAAGGCCCTGGACCCTATGAGGGCCCGATTCCTGACTACCCAAAGAACCAGCACCTATACAGACTCTAGCACACACACACACCCTGCTCCCCTCCCACTAGCTGGGGCACATTTGTTTCCCCCTTGCTGTACCTGGCCCCATGAACAGGTCTAAACAGGCTGCAAGCACCTCTAGCGCCACTCACGCGCTCCCCTTGGGGCACAATAGCCACTGCTACACAGCCCCTGCCTGCCGCACAGCCAGCGCAGAGGAGAGCAGGGCGTGAGCGCCAACAGGGTGGCTGGGAGCAGGCTGGAGCTGTGCAGGACAGGTCAGGGAACAGTAGCTAGACAGGGGAGAGAAACAGCAGAGTCATCCTGGGGCAGACAGGGGACCTGGCTTCCCAGGTCCCCCCGGACTTTACAGCCCAGCCAGCCGAGCCTGGGCAGCTCAAGCCCCTGGGGGACGGCGGTGCAGGGAAGCGGTGCAGGAAGGATCAATACCATTGGCCACATGGCTATTGCCCCCAGCATGGATAACATCACTCAATGTCTTTTTTAACTTTTCATAGCAGGCGAAATACAGGGCGTGGGCAGGGCCAGCCCCGCTGGCCGTGATGTTCATGCCCCGCATCGGCCTCCAGAACCCCTCCGTCTGGACGATGCGCCACAGGGCCTCGAGCACGTTCCGATAGCGGGCGGCGGGCTCCGGCTGCAGACTCTGCATCCGCGTCTGAAAGCGCAGCAAGGGGGGGTCGGTTACGCGCGGCCCAGCGACTCCGCGGCCGCCCCGGGCCGGACACCGGGGCGGGGAGCGGAGTAGCCAGAAGGGCCTGTCCGGCCCCGGGCGCGGCCCGCCCCTGCACCCCCGCCCCGCGGCCCGGCGGCCGGGCGGCCCCGCTCACCTTGACGCAGTCGATGGGGTACATCACGCAGTGCTCCAGCACCCCCGCCACGGCCCCGGCCAGCATGTGCGTGGAGACGGCGGCGCCCTGCGGCAGCGCCTCGTAGTCGGGGTCGGCGCCGGGCTCCGGCCTCCGCGCCGCCTCGGAGCCCCCGGGCCCGGGCCCGGCCTCCGCAGCGCCGCGCCGGGCCCAGCCGGGACCCCCGTCCAGCAGCAGCAGGATCCGACCCGGCTCCGGCCCGCCTCCAGGGCCCGCGCCCGCCCCCGCGCCTGCCCCCAGCTCCATGGGGCCGCCCGGGGCCTCCGATCCCGCTCCGGGAGCCGCCGTATCCGCTGCGGGCCGCGTCCGGCCGGAGGCTCCCGCTCAGCCGACCCCGCCCCCTCAGCGCCCATTGGGCCGCCGCACATCCCGCCCCGTCCTCCGGTAGCCTCTATTGGCCGGTGCTTCCATCCGCCCGCCTACCGGCAACTCCTATTGGTCAGCCGCTCACTACGCCCCGTACATCTACAACTCCCATTGGGCAGCCGCTCCCTCGGACACACTCATCCACAACGCCTACTGGTCAGCAGTATCTTCACCCCGCCCATCCGCAGAGCCTATTGGCCAACTGATTCCTTACGCCTGCCCATCTGTAGAGCCGATTGGGCAGACGATCTTTGACCTTTTGTCCTCTTCACGCTTTATTGGTTCCCCCTTTCCCTCAAAAGCGCCGTTATTATGGAAGAGGGACAGCTATTGGGTATTCCGGCTGCCACTCAGAATCTCGCGCCTTGATTGGCTTCTGCTCTGATGTCTCAGGCGCGTGTTATTTGTTTGATAGCCCCTGATTGGTTCTTTTATGTTAGTGACGCTCAGAAGAGGGGGCCGGGATAAGCGTTAGCTGATACCACCATTGGCTAAAACGACCCGAAATTGGGCGCGTATCTTCAAATGACCCCGCCCAAAGGTGGGCAGAGTCGCACAGCGACCTTTGCGATTGGGCCGCACTCCGGTGACGTTCGCCAACGAGAGGGAGAGACGGATCTGTAACTTGGTGTCTGATTGGCCACGTCCGTGACATGAGAGGAAACGTTGAGCGCCTCTGGTCGGGGCGGTGCAGCGTCTCTTTAATTCTGATTGGCTCCTCACCCTGTCGGGGCGGGGCGTCGATGCACGGCGGGGCACTGACTGGTTTTGGGAAGGTGGGCGGCCCAGTCCGAGCCAGTCAGACGGCGAGTCTTTGGAGCTCAGCCCCTCCCCTCATGAGGGCTTCTCATTGGCTGCCTGCCTCTGGTCGCCTTGGTGACGTGGCGCGCGGCCGGCCCGGCGGCGGCTTCCGAGACTGCGGGGAGCCAGGCTGTGCCGGCCAGCTCGGCGCTGACCCGCGGGGGAGGGGCGATGGGCCTGCGGGCCGCGGGCAGGTGACGTGCCGCTGCCGAGCCCGGAGCGGGGCCCATGGCCAGGTGAGCGGGGGGAGCAGCGCGTGGCCCGGCCGGGGCGGGGGGGCTCAGGCCTTGTGAGGAGACGGTGACGGGCCTCGCCCCCAGCCGCTCCAGAGCGGGCCTGGCACCTGCCGGCCCAGCCCGGGTCCCTGCCCGAGCCTCGCTGGGCCGGGCGCGCTGGCGTTAGCGGGGCCCGGGCCGGGCATGCGCGCGGGGTCCCGCCGGGCGGCCCGGGGGCGGCGTCGCTCCTCTGTCGGGGTGGCCCCGTGTGCAGGTGGCGCGGTGGGCCGGGCGGCCGTGACGTGCCCACACTCGCAGGCGCGCAGTGGAGGAGCCCAGGTCTAGGCTGCTGCCCTAACCACTGGGCCGTGCTGCCGCCTGAGGTTTGCCCCCGCTTGGCTTCTCAGTGCGGGACAGGGACCCGTCCCTGAGGTTGCTGTGGCTTAAAAAGGGCCATGACTAATTTTTGCTAGTGTCTGACATTTTTGAACCCCTATTCACAGGTACTTTGATGGGTGCAATTGATAGGTGTGATCTCTTGGTGTGTAGAAACTTGTTTGCCCTCATCTTGTAGTCGTGTCAATCCCAGGATATTAGAGAGGCTAGGTGGGGAGGTCATATCTTTTGTTGGACCAGCTTCTGTTGGTGAAAGAGATAAGCTTTTGGGCAACAGAGCAGAGCTCTTCTTCAGATCAGGGAAATGTACTGGAACAGATTGTTCAGCATACGTAGTTAACACATATTTCAAGGGACCGTTCAAGGTGAAGGGGCTGGTTAACATTTCTCCAGTCATGCATGCATCAGGGAGGCAGTGGGAGGAGGAAAATGGCTGTGTGGGAAGATTTATGTGGGTCACAGATGGTTGTAATGAGGAGTCAGCACTCAGTCCTATTGTCCAGAAAATGAGCGAAGAGCATGGAGTACAAAATTACATTACGCTAATGCTGCTGTTTATGAGTCTCCCATCTTCCAGCAATTTCATCAGTGCCATTTTCCTTAACAATACTTCAAAAATAAAATTGATTCTACACATGCATTTTAGAGCACTTTGAAATGTTGTTCTTGAACCAGAAGTGTTTGGGATTGAACTGGTGTGTATGTGGGGGAGGAGAGGAGGTAGAGGAGAAATCGGTGTGTTTAAAAAACAAACCTCAAAACCCACGCATTAGCATAATGTGTAACTGACAGGCCATCATTCCCCCAATGTGTTATATGTCCCTTCCTGCTTCCTCTGGGTGTGGATAGCACCAAGCACACTGTGGGAGCCAGTGGTAGGCTGGTCAGTGCATCTGCACCTCTGAATTAGGAGTCAGGGGACATATGTATTGCACTGAGTTCCTGGTAAGCGACTAGGAGGCAATGTTGGCTTCATGGCTCTGTAGGATCCTCCAGGTACCTGTTGCTTATCCTTGGGCTCTCACTGCTCCCTTCTGTCCTCTTTCAGGATCAGCATTTCCTGCCTGTGCCCAGCATCATGGCATTTCACTGTGCCTCTGGTGAGTGTATGTCCCCATCAGCGGCTGGCCCTGCTGGGACTCTTTCTTGGAGTCTGTTTCCTGCTACTCATGGCAGCCACAGATCTGCGACACTGGGGCTCTTCTGCCCCCCCAGACAGGCAATTTGAGAGGTGAGTGAGCCCTGGGTTGAATCTCTTCCCTGTGCCCAGCAGTGGAAAAGGAGCGCAAAATCACAGGCATTTCTGAAATGTGAAATCACAAATCAGTGGGACACTGCAGGATAGATTAGGCCATAGAGGCTTGGTGGCAAACCAGGGTACAGAGAAGTTTCTGTAGAATCTAGCAAGAGGGAAGAGGTCCACGTAGCAGGATATGTATGGCTACAAATCCTGACCCATAGGAATATGACTTTGCATGTCAGTTTAGTAGCTTCCTGCTCAGGGAATGGAGACTAAATGCACAAAATGGAGAGGGATCAAAGTCTAATGAAAACAGTAATGATGTGTGACTTGATGTAAACTAGTGACATGACTCAGTAGCACAAGGATTAGAGAAGCCATTTCTTGACATGAGAAACAACTGCTTCTTGAAACCACCAGTTCCAAAGCACACAGGAGCAGAAGGTATTCTCACCTTAGTCCCCAGGTACATGCAACAGCTCATTTAATAAGGAGGCCCAGTTGATCTATTAAGCAATATTGACCACAGTATAATCAAATTTAGCATTCTCAGGAGAGAAAGCACAGGGAAAATAAACTTCAGAAAGGGGGATTTAAACTAAAATAAAGTAGAGGCTCCACTATTAAAAAAAAAAAAAAGAGAGATTAAATTCTTTAGACTGCATGGAAGCTGCTTATGCACACTGTGTCCCCCGCTGCATATAGACAATAGTTTGTAGTAAATTTAGATAAATAGAAAAAGTTGTACCAGTATAGGGAGCTCTATACCTTGCTTTCACTCTCTGCTCAGAGCTCTCTAGTACTGCCTCCTCAGGGGTTTATCAGGCAGGTGATCCCGACAGGTAGACATTTGACTACCCAGCCACTTAGCCCTTTCCTGCCAGACTTCTGAAGAACAGCACACATAATAGAAATGTTATGCAGCTTACTTCTCCCTGGGTGACCCTTGCTTTTGAGTCCAGGATCTTCCCCATAAAATGATGAGCAGCATAGCCTCCCAACAAGGAAAGCATTCACCCACAGTTCCTCTCCAAAATGATATTGGAGTTTAAAGTTAAAAGATCCTTGGTGCTCTACTTAGAGTGGACTAAAGCCTTCAGAAAGTCTTCCCAGATTCTCTTTTCTCTAGGCATCAGTTCGCTGGCCAATGCTGTTCCCAAGAGTTCTGTGTCTGTCCAAGTCAATGTTTGACTGCATATCACATTGCACATGTCACCTGGCTGGCCTGAAAGGAGAAGGGGACACTCAGCTGCCATGTCAGCCTGTCTCAGAGATGTCCATCACAGTTGTGTGATCCTCTCCCCACACATTCCCAGGTGTCAGTGCTTGCACTGGCTACTAGGAAGGAGTCCTGTTGTAATCTCTCCACCCTCCAGCACTCATTTCTGAGACAGAAAGGCCAAATGCTCCCATCTCCAAGAAAAGCTTCCCCCACCTCCATGTTGGAGGAGCCTCTTTTTTTCTCAGCCCATTAGTTTTCATCGCTCCCTCCTGGAGGCAAATTTGTATTGCATGTGGAGGTTCTTGATTTGGCTGTTTCCTGGGAATTTTGCATCCTGCATAATGGACGGACTGTATGGAATGGTTGGGGGGTTGGCATGTGACAGACGGGGCTGCCTGGCTTGGGTGTTGCTGTGGCTGTCAAGGGCCAAAAAATGGTAAGCTGTGGGGGAGTTGCACGAAGCTTGTGTGAAGGGGCTGAGCGGCCAGAGGGAGTCCTGTTGGAGCAGCAGAATCTGAAGGGCAGTAATTTTCTTCTCCTTTGTCAGAGTGTTGAGAGCTCTGGCTATAACACAATTACCCCGGAAGAGCAGGGCCAGCGAGGCGCCAGCTCTGTGCTGGGCAGTTTTACTTACAGCACCAGCTTCTGGGGCTCAGGCATGTCCCAAGGGGCCGCTGTAATTGAGCTGAGGTTGTTTATTGGCCATCTTGCAGCTCTGGGGTCATTTGAACTCAGTGGAAGCGGATGCTCTGGGCTGGGTAATGGTGCTGAGCTGGGGCATCCTAATTCTGTTAGGCCTTTTACTAATGGAAAAGTGAAGCTGCTGCCTCCTGGTTCTGCCCTGACTCATGCGTGTGGGCAGTTAGCATTGCGCTGACTCAGCCAATGGGCACAGCTACATGTGCTGCTGACTGTGGGCCTGCGATGGAAGGGATCAATCAGCCCTATTGATCTGCCCTGGGGATCCGGAAGAGCTCATGTCAGTGCCCCGAGGGAGTTGAGCTTTCTTGCCACTTTGGAAGAGGGAAGCAGAGCTCTGCGGCGAAGCACTTTGTGCTGCATCAGCATCATTTGCTAATGAGCACAGAAGGCTCCATCAGGCTGTGTGGTTATTACACTTGCCCTATGGCTTCTGGAAGGACAGCCCAGACTGGGGGGGAGGGCTAGGCCCTCTCATCCGGCTTGCTGCTGCGTTCATCTCGTGATCGGCGTATGTGTCAGGGTGAACTCCTCCCTACTCACACAGTGACTGGCTGACGCTCTGAACCCTGATATTCCGGCCCCGTTCTAGTGTCATAGACTCTGGCCCCACGTAGGGAGGCCATGGAGGCTGGAGTCTAATGCTCGATGCAAACAATCAGTCCTGGACTGATGCGGCTGGGTGACACCTCTCCTGGGTCTGGTGGGGCTGGAGTCTGACAAGCCTGCCCAGCTTCAGACATTGTGAGTGGAACTTCCCCAGCATCACGTGCTGCCCTGACTGCAAGGGTCCCTCCTCGTGCACCCTGGGTGGAGCTGAGTCCTTGCTGTCTCCTCCCACCTCCCAGAGGTATTGCCCATTTGTCCCTGTGCAAAGCCTACCCAGGGGTCTCACCCCTCAGGAGGCAGAGCACTACATGTCCCCTCAGTGGTCATGCTGTGTGGAAAAGGCTGGCTCCCAGTGTTCATGCTCGCCTGATCTCAGCCATGCCCGTGTTGCTGAGGCTGCGCTTTGGGTGGGTGCTGCTCATCCCTCTTCTCTCTCAGGTATATGGCCCGGGTGGGAGACCTGGAAGCTACCGACACAAGGGACTCCACGTTAAATTACGGGATTGTCGTTGATTGTGGGAGCAGCGGCTCCCGGGTTTTTGTGTATTTCTGGCCACCGCACAATGGGAATCCTCATGACCTGTTGGACATCAAACAGATGAGAGACCAGAGCAGCCAGCCGGTTGTCAAGAAAATCAAGCCAGGTCTGTGCCTGCTTCTTCCCTACACTAGGTCAGGCGAGGTCTGGGGACTAATGCTTGCTTTTTTCTTTTCCTGTGGGATGAGGGGCAGTGCTGGGGAGGGCTGTGCCGATCGAGGAGCTCATCCACTCTGCAGTTTGGGGCAATGGTCTTGTCCCTTCATCTCCCCCAGATGGGGGCAGTTTACTTTCTACATGTCTCTGCTCTGTGTCTGAGTGACAGAGTTTTGCTCCCAGAGCAGAAATTCTAGGCTGTCTCTTCATGGGGGCAATAATTTATTTCTTACTCAGTTTCCCCTTTCCCGTGCAGGGATCTCTGTCGTGGCAGCAACTCCAGACCAAGCCAGTCACTACATGCGCCCGCTGCTCAGCTTTGCTGCAGCTCATGTGCCGGTGACGAAGCACAAGGAAACTCCGCTCTACATCCTGTGCACGGCGGGCATGAGGCTACTGCCTGCGAGGTGAGCACCCCCAATGCACCTTGCTTGTCTCACTGGGTTCCACCAGCATTAGGGTACCCATAGTCACTTGGTGAGCCAAGGAGGGCCCAGAATTCCTGAGAGAACTCTGATGCCACGCACAAGGGAGAAGGGAGCATGCTGATCTTGAGAGCAGCCAGCAGGTGCTCTGGGGCAGAAGAGGTGGCTTGGGGTCCCAGTGGTGGGGGACAGAGGAGAGGCATCAGGAATCCTGGAAGACTGTGGAGGGGGGTTTTGGAGTCACTGCAGCTTTTTTGATGAGAGGCAAAATTTCAGACTCAAATTAAGTCAGTGAAACACCAGCCTCTGAACTCCAAGCTAGAATGGGTTTCTTGAGTGGGACTTGTTATGCCCTCGCCCAAAAGGGCATGAGCAAGCACGCAGTGGGTGGGCTGCTCACTGTCTCTCCTGTGCCCTCTGCAGGCAGTGGGGGAGACATTTGGGCTGAGGGGACCAGGATGCTCACTGCCTGTCTCTCCTGTGCCTTCTACAGACAGCAGGCTGCGATCCTGGAGGACTTGGTAAAGAATGTGCCCCTGGAGTTTGATTTTCTCTTCTCGGAGTCACAGGCTGAAGTGATCTCAGGGAAGCAGGAAGGTAATAACACCTAGCTCCTGTCATACCTATGTGTGCTCTATGAGTAGGGAGTATGGGGAAAACCGGACTTCACTGCAGCCACTCTGAATCCAGGCCTATAGGAAGAGAGCTGGCTGCTCCCTCCTGGAGAGTTGGGTTTGGGGGCGGGGCCAGTGCTGCACAGACATGTTCTCACTTGAAGGCCACACAGTATAGGCAGGACGAAGATGATGGGACTCTGTACACTGGATTCCCTAGAGCCCCGTCTGCCCCTGAGCTGGTGACGCAGAGACTCACGATCTGCCACGCACGGGTTCTAAGCTGGGCAGGGCTCTGCACTTCCTTAGCACAGTTTCACCAGACCTATCCAAGATGGAGAGAAGCCCCAGAGTGCTGGTCCCTCTGCAACCCAGGGACCGCATATTCCGAGTGCCAGCTGTGGCTCCAGTGTCCTGGCTCCTCTGGGCGCTTTGCCAAGCCAGTGCTTTGTGTCTCCCCCCCCAGGGGTCTATGCCTGGATTGGGATCAACTTTGTCCTGGGGAGATTCGATCACGAGGAGGGTGAGTCCAGCCAGGGTCTGCGTCTCTTTATAGCCTACGGGGTTGGAGGTCTGCTGGAATCGACCGAGCGTCCACAGCAAACCAGGGCCTGACATGTGGACAGCGCCTGCTCCTCTGCCCCAAACGATGGAAAGGCAGCGGCCCCCTGCTGGAGAGGAGGAAGAGTCCCTGAGCCCCAGTCGGGTGGGCAATAGAAATGGGAGGGGGTGATGTGTTTGGAGTTGGTCTCAGGAAGTCGCTGTCAGCTATTTATTCTTCTCTGTGGAGTTCACTGCAAACGGCAGCAACCAGGCTGAGATCCTGCCCCTGTCCCTATCCCAGTGAGAGGCTGCCCTGTGCAATTCAGTTTTCAAGGCCCTGACCTGGTGGGAGAGGGGGCAGGGAGGCTGCTCTGTGCGGTTGGTTCCTGGGGCCTTATTGGGTGTGTGTAGGGCAGGAGGGTGCTCTGCAGTTTGGTGGCAGGGCCCCTCCCTAATGTGCTGCTGTGGGCTGCAGAGGATGACGCGACGGTCACTGTGGCACTGGGGGGTCAGACGGAGTCCCTGGTGCGGAAGCGGACGGTGGGGATCCTGGACATGGGTGGTGCTTCTCTGCAAATCGCCTACGAGGTGCCCAGCTCGGAGGCCTTCTCTTCCCCACAGCAGGTGCGTATCTTGCCGACGGCAGCACAATGCTGGAAAGCAGCCCTGGCGCTCTTCAGCTTGGCCACACCGCTCATCCCTCTCTCTGCATCAGGATGAGGCTGCCAAGAGCCTGCTGGCTGAGTTCAACCTGGGCTGTGACGTGCAGCACACAGAGCACGTGTACCGTGTCTACGTCAGCACCTTCCTGGGCTTTGGGGGCAACTTCGCACGGCAACGCTACGAGGAGCTTGTGCTAAATCAGACCCGTGGCCACGACAGGTAACGCTGCTGCAGGCTCGGAACCACTGCCTGGGACCTTCCAGTGTAATCTCATCACTCTCTGTAGCAGCTTAGGGTGCTGCTATCAGATGATTGCGTTAAAAGGGCCTGGCGTGCACCAGTGCTGGAGGTCCTCCTCGCCCCTGAGTGTGCTGGAGCCACTGCAGACTCGCCCCAGCATGTGTGCATTGCAGCCAGAATGGCTCACACTAGCAACACAGATCAGTCTGTCCTTCTTTAGACTCCCACTGGTCCTGCAAGGCCAGCTCAGCCTATGGGGGGCGCTGGGGTCTAGGCATCCCCATGGAGATCAGCCCAGGGCCTGTGGGCGGGAACCTCAGGTCCAGAGCCCACAGTCACTTGTTTTTATCTGTTTGGGAGACTCTCCAGTGCTCTCCCAGGGCACCTCCCTTTTCTCACAAGATGTTTTCTTGTGTGAGATCTCCCTGTGGGAGATTAATTGTGGCGTTAAGCTCCCCTCCTGCCTCCTCTTCTCCAGACAGCTGACACCTCGGCTCTCCAGTCCATCCTCTCTGCAGCACGATCCTGCCCACCATGTGGGCAGTGCCTCCCTGCTGCCCATGCCAGCCTGTCTCTGGGCCCCACTGTGGGCTGTGATGGCACCGGGGCCCTCTGCAGTTTTGCAGGCTGGAGGGGGTGTTAGCTTGTTTCAGTCAGGGTGAGGTTCTGCAGCAGATTCAGGCAGATGGACAGAGAGGCAGCAGCTAGTGCAGCTGCATGACCACACGTGGCCCTAGTGCCCAGAGTACGTTGCCATCCCAGCTCCACAGTACCCACTGCATCCTGGAGATCATTATGGTGCCTCGGCTGCCTCTCCTCCCTCAAGCCAGACTCTTCCATCTCCCCCAATGGGACTGCTTAGCTCAACACCTCGGGCTGCAGGAGCCCATGCCAGCATTCTTGTCCCCTTTGTTCAGCACTTCCCCTGCCCCATGCTGAGCCAGTCTCTCTCTTTGTCTCCTGCTTTCCGTTTCTCTAGCTCCCTTCTCAGACTGCCGCATGGAGTTGTAGCCAGGGCCAGACACACAATGCCCAGAGCAAACCTCCCTGCCAGAGCTTCAGGGATAGTCTAGTGACGGTAACCCTGGCCTGGGGCTGTGTCCCTGTGGGGTAGGGGATGTTCCGGGAGGTGGGCAAGGTGCGTGTCCCTTGGCTCCCCGTGTGCTCTGCTGTGTGTGCGCCTGCGCACGCATCCAAAGGCAGCGTGTGTGTCAGGTGGGTAGGGTGTGTGCATGAGCAGTGATGGCTGCGCTTGTCGGGGGGAGGTGGCGTTGAGCAGCGAGTGACTGTTCAGTGCTGACGCAGCCTTGGGTATTCCCAGGGGCAGGGGTGGTGGGAGCATGTGCAGCCAGCAGGGACTCTTCCCAGTAGCAGGTGGGTGCAGCTCTGTCAGTGCAGAGCCCCATTCATCGACCGGTCTCTTTCCTGGCTCTCATTCCAGGCTGCAGGGCCAGCAGACCAGGGCAAGCCCTGAGACACCCTTTCTGGATCCCTGCCTGCCTGTGGGGCTCGAGGACACGGTGGAGAGGGGTGGCCAGACCTTGCATGTTCGGGGGCGAGGGGACTGGCAGGCCTGTGCCCAGCTGCTGCGCCCTCTGCTGGCAGGGGTCGACGGCAGCCAGGCCTCCTTGACCAGCACTTACCAGGCACCCATTGACTTCAACAACAGCGAGTTCTATGGCTTCTCTGAGTTCTTCTACTGTTCTGAGGATGTGCTGCGACTCGGGGGCCACTACCATGCGTCCCACTTTGCCCGCACAGCCCAGGTGAGTGCTGCACTGACCCAGTGCCCTGGGTGGC
The DNA here is from genome assembly GCA_007922155.1 of Mesoclemmys tuberculata. NCBI lineage: Eukaryota > Metazoa > Chordata > Testudines > Chelidae > Mesoclemmys > Mesoclemmys tuberculata. Next base: position 63,866,624 of record ML675609.1, read on the forward strand.
CACTCCCTCACACCCAGCTTCACCCATTCTGCTCAGTGCCCAGGACACAGGAGCCAGGGCTGTGCTCTAGTTTCACCTGCACTGCCTGAGTGAGCCCACCCTGACCCAGGTTCTGAGGGCTGGGTTGTGCCTGTGGGTGGCCATTTCCACACCCCCAGTTTCACCCATGCTGTCCAGCTGAGCACGTCCCTGACTCAGTGATCATGGGATATACTTTGCTGGGGGATGAACACTATTTTGTGCCCAGCTTCACTTGTACCATCGTGACCCTTCTCTAGCCCCCATGAAGATCCTCCTTCAGAGGGGAACTGGCCTAATGGATGGGAGAAGTAATGGATGTGATGTTTTGTTTCGTAAACCTTCTGATACCGTCCCACGTCGCATTTTCATAAGTAAACTAGGCAATGTGGGCTAGATAAAATTACTATAAAGTAGTGCCTATAAAATATATATATATATATTTATTTATAAATAAAAATATGAAGTGGTTGTAAGACTGTTTGCTGTCAAACTGGGAGGACGTACCTAGTGGGGTCCCACAGGTGCCTGCCCTAGATCTGGCACTATTTAATATTTTCATTAATGACTTGGATAATAGGGGAGAGTATTCTTATAAAATTTGCAGATGACATCAAATTGGGAGGGGTTGCAAGCGCTTTGCAGGATAGGATTAGAGTTCAAATTGACTTTGACAAATTAGAGAATTGGGTCTCAGATCAACTCAAGATGAAATTCAATAAGGACAAGTGCAAAGTACTGCACATAGGAAGGAAAAACCAAATGCACAACAGCTGGTAGGTGGCCATACTGCTGAGAAGGGCCTGGGGGGTCATAGTTGGTCACTAATTGAACGAGAGTCAACAATATGATGCAGTTTCAAAAAAGGCTAATGTTGTTCTGGGTGTATTAATAGGCCTGCCATGTGTAAGACATGGGAGCTAATTGTCCTGCTTTATTTGGCAGTGGTGGGGCCTCGGCTGGAGTCCTGGGCCAAGTGCTGGGCACCACACTTGAGGAGATGTGGACGAACTGGAAATAGTCCAGAGAGCAACATGAGTGCCTGGGGGCCCTCCCAACCCTAATCTTCTGTGTGTCTGTGATAACAAACAATCACAGGTCTAGAAAACCTGACCTGTGAAGAAAGGTTAAAATTGGGCATGCTTAGACTTGAGAAAAGAGAACTGAGGGGGCATATGATGATAGTTGACAAATCCGTTGAGGGCTGTTACAAAGAGGGCAGTATCAGTTGTTCTCCACACCCAGTGAGGGTAGGGCAAGAAGGAATAGATTTCATCTTCAGCAAGGGAGATGTAGGTTAGATAACAGGAAAATCTTTAACTCTCAGGGGAGTTAAGCTCTGGAACAGGCTTCCAAGGGAGGTTGTGGAATCCTGTCATTGGAGGTTTCTAAGCACCGGTTGGACAAACACTTGTCAGGGATGGCCCAGGTTTATTTGGCTCTGCTCAGTGCAGGTGGCAGGCCTTGAGGTCCCTTGCAGCCTTACTTTTCCATGAGTCTCTTTGCTATGCAGGAGGGGAGTGCTGCTGTTACTTTGTGCTTAGCTTCACTGGGGCTGCCCTGCCCTATGCCCCAAGGGAGGGCGTACCAGTCTCTGCTGACAGTGCTCTCCCCCCCTTGCTTTGCCCCAGGATTACTGCAGCCTCAGCTGGTCAGTGCTGACTCAACGGTTCCAAGAAGGCCTGTACTCGCCACACGCAGACCAGCATCGTGTCAAGTAAGGAGTGTCCCCTCACCATGAGTACACCTGGGGCTCCAGTTAGTGTGCGTCTAATACCAGAGGCCCTTGGAAGCAGGAGGCCTTGGCATCTGGTTGATTGTCCCATGTGCTCTGTCTGCAGGTATCAGTGCTTTAAATCTGCCTGGATGTACCAAGTCCTTCACGAGGGCTTCCACTTTCCCCTGGATTACTCCAGCCTGCGCACAGCCCAGCTGGTGTACGACCGTGAGGTGCAGTGGACACTGGGAGCCATTCTCTATAAAACACGGTTTCTGCCACTCAGGTAAAGCAAATTTGAATTGGGAGTCCAGGGGCTGCTAGCCAGTGCCTGGCCTGCAGAGCAGGGCATTGGCTCAGGGGATTCATATGTTCCAGGGCTGGAAGAGACCATTGTGATAATCTTGTCTGCCCTCCTTTGTGACACAGGCTAGGGAAGGTCCCCACAATAATTTTAGAGCAGATCTTTAAAAAAAAAATCCCATCCTGATTTAAAACTTATGATAGAGAATCCCCCTCAACCCTTGGTAAATTATTCGTGGTTAATCACTCTCGCTGCGTGTCCACTGTACCTCGCAGTCGCACACCAGCTGGAGCTCCTGTCTACTCCAGTCCCAGCAACGCACTGTAGGGAGCAGTTCTGGCAATTCCAGTCCTGAGCTCTCCCAAGAGGGGTAAGAATGTGCATGTGTTGCATTGCCACCTGTCACATTAATTCCGCAGGGGCTGGTGCTGATCTCTGCTTTCTTGCTCCTCCCCACACAGGGATCTCCGGCAGGAGAGCAGTCGGCAGGCTCACGGCCCTTGGCTCCGCCTCTCCTTCGTCTACAACCACTATCTCTTCTTCCTCTGCATCCTGGTGGTGCTGCTGTCAATCATCCTCTATGTACTGCGGCTGCGCCGCATTCACAGACGCCAGCTGCGCTCGGCTCCACTCAACCTGCTGTGGCTGGAAGAGGTGGTGCTGCTGCCAGGCCAGGAACTGGGACCCTGACCCTGCCACAGCCCAGGAACCTGACTGATTCATCCTGCGCCAGGAGCAGCAGCATCCGAACTGGAACTTAGGCTGGGGGCCAGGTGACCAAAGCTTCCTGCCAGTGGGTCCATCTCCCCCTGAAGAGCCAGAACCAGAGTCTGACAGGTCCCTAGTAGCACAGGACATGGCCCTCACTCATGTATTTCTGACAAACACAGAAAAAGGCTTGGAGAGACTCTGCTGGGGCAGGAAAGTAACAAGTGCCCTCAGCGGGCAGAGCTAGCACTGCCTACTCGCCTGCAATACAAGAGGCAGGCATGGAAATGGAAAGGCAGCACACTTGTAGATCAGAGGAAATGCTATCCTGCAAACCTAAGGAACTCACCACCACAGGATACCAGTGAAGCCAAGGATCGATAGGATTCAGAGGACAACTTGACAGAGGGACCAACAATTGCTGCTGTTCCCTCTGAAAAGTCAAATGTCATGAGGGACTTAAGCTGTCAGGCTGAGCCAGCTCCTAGCTGCCAGGGAGCCTGAAGTTTCTGTCCTCCCCTGCTGGAGGCACAGAGCAACCCTTGCCCCTCCCAGATGTAGCCTTTGCTCAGTTTTTCTCTCCACTGTGGCAAGACCTGGAACCTTGGTCTTGGTTTTATGCTCAGGCTGTATCTGCAATGGGGAGGATGGCTGGAGATAGCTGGCACGCATGAGGTGGTTCCCTTGGCTCCAGCTAGCTGCTCTGACACTTGGCTTGTAGCGTCCAGAGGGTCACAATCCTTCACCCATCTTCAGAGGGAGAGGTTTCACCCAGAAAGGGACAGAAAAAAGGGCTGAGCATCAACAAGGCTGTGTCCTACATTCCTGAGCCTTACACCACTTCTGTTGTGTCCTGGTCCCAAGCAGTGAGGTGCCCCTGTCTTTAGGGCACCATGCCTGTCTGAGCTGTGGAGTTTCCCAAGTTCTGACAGGTGGCACCACTTGGTAATTGCACAATTCTGTGCTGAATGGGGTTTCTTTTGCCAGAAGCTGTTTGAAGGAATATTTTCTGGGCCCCATCCCAACCTCAGGGCTTCTCCTCCCCCTTTTACACCCTTCCTGGGTGCTGTAGCCCTTGTCTCCTCTATCAGCACCTGGCTGAGCTAGGCTAAGTGGCTACTTCTCTCACCAGGGCCCAGCTTGGGTGGCTCTGAGCCTCCTCCAGCCCAGCTCTCTGCTACCTGGAGGGGCTGCCTGTGGCCCTAGCAATGGAATGAGATGGACCAAGAGCTTGTTCTGTCTGAGCTGTGAGGCAGTGTTCAGCCGCAGCCAGACAGGGGCCTTCCCCATTCCAAGTTGGTTTTCCCACCCAGGGCAGTAATCCCTCTCCCTGCCCATTCTGGCTCATGAGGTAGCCTATGGAACCCCTGGGCCTAATACCTGCCTTCCCTCCTTGGGCCCTAGGCTCTTATCTGTCCCCCAGGCGGGGCCCTGCCTCCATTGAACCCCTCACTCAGATTACTTGAATACCAGCTGTTCCAATGACTATAGCAATAAACAATCCATCCACCACCCATGACAGCCTCTTGGTCCACGTGTGCCTTAGGCTAACACTGCTGCGGTTTATGCGGGTATGAAGCTCTTGCTTACCATTGTCTCCAGTGCAGGAGGTTTTCCCTCTCTCACTCCAACAGCAGTCTTTATCCTCCTTCCTCTTGGTGAGGAAAGCACTAGCTGGATGCTTCACCCACTTGCAGCTGCTGTTTCTCACATCAGCCCATTGCAGATATCAGCATGGGCTGGTTCCCAGAGCAGCAGGGTTAATGCTGGTCCATGCTGCACCTGCTGAAATCAGAGGCCACCTGCACACACTGACATGGCTGCGTTCCATCAACCCCCTGAGAAGAGCAGGAGGGGTGTTTAGATATCAGAGGCAAGCCACTAAGATGCCTTGCCCCTCTCACCCCATAACCCAGCATAGGCCAGGCAGGGGCCCTGCCCTGCACCAGCAGAATGGCATTACGGTGGTGATACCACCATTATTGCTATACCAAAGTAGGCCTGAGAGGCAGCTGTGCGCACAGCTGTTACAGCAGTGCCTGCACTCAGCTGAGAGTGGCTCCCACCACAGCAGGCTGTCACAACCCAGGCTTTGCCTGCACAGGGACACCTGGACATAGCAATGAGGTAGAGCATGTTCTGCAGCCTCTTTGGAACGGTTCCAGTGCCATGCATGGGCCAGGCCCAAGGTGAGCTTGGGGGGCAGGGGGCAGAGATGCTGCACCCAGGGCTTTTCCTAGACCTCCTGGTGGCATCAGTGAAGACAACAGCTGCTGGTGCTGCTAAAGTTGCTTACTAGAAAAACATTTATTTTCACAACACAAATCTGAACACCAAACACACGACAAATAAATACTGTGGTTACCCAATAAATAGGGGAAGCAGGAGGGGTAGGCCCAGGACAGTGTCCCGATTGTCAGCACCTTCCCCAAACCGGACCACACACAAGGGAGCAGAAGGGGTACAGGAAGTTGGAACCCTGTGAGCAGAGCAGAGCTTGGGGCCTGTGGTAGCAGGACCAGGATCATTTGTCCACTCGGGGAGGAAAAGAGGGGTCCTCTCCCTCCAAACTGGCACAGAGCCCTACCCTGACATCTTCCATCAGAGCAAGGCTGGGAGGGGAACAGCATCCTATTCGTCAGGACTCACCCTCCTAGACCCATAGCAATGGCCACCAATCAGAACCTGTCTCAGAAGCAGGTATGCTGCTCCAGGGGCCCAGTTATCCCCTGGGGGGCTCAGTGTGCTACAGGATGCCTCAGGTTGTGGTTCTCTCATGTACAGGCCCAGGGGCTTCGCAGCCAGAACATGCCTAAGATTCTATGGCTGGGAGCAGGATTTCATGCAACAGGCATCCTGAGGTTGAACTCAGGTCTCCATTCCCTGCTTTAAGGGCTAAACAGGACAGGTGACTTGTGCTGCTCCCATGTATGATGAGCAGCTGTGTGTCAGGGGGTCCCTGTATCTGTCAAGGGAAAGGATGGGGGTGGAACCACAGAGCTCAGACAGCCACTTCAGAATCCCTCCCTTGAAGAGAAGGGAGAGTTTCCCTCTGTAGGGCCTCGGTCACAAGGAGGAGGGTCCCTTACAGAACCCAGGCACAGCTCTGCTAGGGGAACTCCAGCCCCTCAGATGCCATCTGGGGGGAGGGGGAGGGGAAGTCATGCCTCAAGACAGTTAAGGCCCAGGGGGCACTGGGCTGCACTTGTGGTCCCTTGCTTCTGGGTTCCTGGATGCAGTGGCTCAAGTGTGGTGCTGCAGCTGGTCTGACCAGGGTTCCAGCCCTGGGAGGGACTGTCAGGCTGGTACTGGAGGGTGCAGAGGATGGGGCAATGTCTGGATTTCAGAAGAAAGCACAGGAGCTGAGAGAGAGAGAGAGGGAGATGGTTAATGCCATGCTCCTCCTTCCCAAGGAGCCATCCCCAGAAAACGGAGGGACCCACTTGCAGGATCTCATCTCTTCCCTTGGGGACAAAGGCCTTCTCCTGGCTGAATCCTAGGATCCCCTTTGGCTCCAGAAGAGAGCACCAACAAGCAGCAGCAACCCACCTTCCCAAGGAGCCTCTGACAAACCAAACCCAAACAGAAACTTCCCGGGCATCAGAAGCAAGCAAAGCACTGTGGCTTGTAGGAGTTCAATTCTGGAAAGTAACTCCAGCCCCTGCCCCAAATCGTGCCAATGCAGCAGTTCACGAGAGGTCGTATCCCATAGCCCCCCCACACCCCAAGGCCAGATGATTTGTCCCATGGGAGGCTCCATTCACCATGATATATGGTTGCTGATCTCATCTCCTTCCTGGTACCTTCTGAGCTGGCAATGGGTCACTCCCACAGGAAGCGCACGTACCAGATGGTCTCATTCTTCAGCTGGGGCCCAAATAGGGGGTTTGCCTGAGCCAAGATGGCTATGAGCCAGCTGCAAAGGACAGACAGTAAGTGAATCTTCTCCCGTGGAGGCTAGCTGGAGCTGCCAGGCACTACATGAACACCACAGAGGGCACTAAGGGGGCACATGTGGTTCAAACTCCAGATTTGAATCTGGAGGTGGCAGAGTGAAGAAACGTGCTAGGCATCTGGGTAACAGGCGAGAGGAACTGGAAATTCTCCTTGATGCGAGGAAATTAGAGGCTTGTACTATGGGCATGAGAGCAGCACAGCTACAGCACTGTAATGCCATAGTGCAGAAGACTCCCACAGCAACAAGAAGGGTTTTCCCATCACTGTAGGAACTCCACCAACCCCCGCGCTGGCAGCCAGGTTCCAACAACCTAGCCACGTCTACTTTGAGGGTTAGCTGGCAGTTATGGCACTCAAGAGTGTGAATTTTTCACACCCCTGGGCAACACAGCTATGCCAATCTAGATTTTAAATATAGACCACGCCTTGATATAGCTGGTATTACTGAGACCTTGGGAATCATTTCACATGACTGGAATGTTAAAGTCACTGGCTACAACTTGCTTAAGGATGGTGTGGTTAAGGGGCGTGTGGGGGGGTGGCACTCTACCTTAAAAGGCTGTTACCTCGGAACCATGGGTTCCTGAATGTGCTAACAAAGCCCAGGATGGGGTACTGGGAGGGCGGGTCTGTTACAGAATGCTAAATCAAACAAGAGAACAGGATGAATTACTCCTTAAGCACTTGTGTATAATATGTGGAAAGAAAAATTTTGTTATTACAGGGGACTTCAATGCAGAAGACACGCTGGAGGGCTCATGCGGCCAGAAAAAAAGCCTCCTTGGTTTCTAAAACTTATTTTCTAACACAAAAATTGTATAATGGTAACTACATAGATGTAATATACTTAAGCCTTTTGTAAGGTGTTTGAGTTAGTATCACCTGACATTCTGATAAAAAATTAGCACTATCCATCATCTGTAGAGTACACACTAAATGGATTAAAAACTGATTTGACAGATCTGAAAAGGCAATTGTCAATGGGGAATCATCATCACCAAATAGAGGCATTTTTAGTGGGGTTCTGCAGGGACCAGGCCGGACACCACAACGTTTTTATCAATGGCCTGGAAGTAACTATAAAATCTGCAGAAGACACAAAGACTTGCAAAAAACGATAAGGACAGAAGTCACATAGAATGATCCGGATCACTTGATAAACTGAGCTCATTCAAACAGCTTGCATGTTAATGCAACCAAATGCAAGGTCATACCTCTCAGTACAAGGAGTGCAGGCCATCGTGTAAAATAAATATAAAATTAGAGAATTAAAGTTAGCTTAAATTTGATTAAAGAAATACGTGTTGTAATGAAAGACCCTGACTGGCAAGTAAAAGGCAGGCCTTGGAAGCAATGAGTGAAAAGCTAGAAGGAATAAGTTTTATTTTTGTCTCTTCATATGGAAGCTTTTCCATCCTCTAATAATTTTAGTTGCCCTTTTCTATACCTTTTCCAATTCCAATCTATCTTTTTTGAGATGGGGCAATCAGATCTGCACACAGTATTCAAGAGATGGGCGTACCATGGATTTATAAAGAGCCAGTAAGATATTTTCTGTCTTATTATCTATCCCTTTCCTAATGAGTCTAACATTGTTAGCTTTTTTTTTTTTTTACTACTGCTGCACATTGAGTGGATGTTTTCAGAGAACTATTCAAATGACTCCAAGATCTCTTTCTTGAGCGAACAGTCAGCATGGATTCACCATGGGCAAGTCATGTCTGACCAACCTGATATACCTTGACTTTAGCAGAGATTCTGATATGGTCTCCCACAGTATTCTTGCCAGCAAGCTAAAGAAGTATGGGTTGGATGAATGGACTATAAGATGGAGAGAAAGCTGGCTAGATCATTGGGCTCAACGGGTAGTGATCAACGAATGCTCAATGTCTACTTGATAGCCAGTAACAAACAGAATGCCCCAGAGGTCGGTGCTGGGGCCTGTTTTGTTCAACATCTTCATTAATGATCTGTAGGACAGGGTGGATTGCAAGTTTGCAGATGACACTAAGCTGGGGGAAGTGGTAGATACACTGGAGGGCAGGGATAGGATACAGACAGAGTGACCTTGACAAATGAGAGGATTGGGCCAAAAGAAATCTGATGTGGTTCAACAAGTACAAGGGCAGAGTCCTGCACTTAGGACAGGAGAATCCCATGAACTGCTACAGAATGGTGTCCGACTGGCTAGGCAGCAGTTCTGCAGAAAAGGACCTGGGGTTACAGTGGACAAGAAGCTGGAAATGAGTCAACAGTGTGCCTTTATTGTCAAGAAGGCTAATGGCATATTGGGCTGCATTAGTAGGAGCACTGCCAGCAGACAATGATTATTCCTCTCTGTTTGGCACTGGTGAGGCCGTATCTGGAGTATCGTGTCCAGTTGTGGGCCCCCAACTACTGAAAGGATGCGGACGAATTGGAACGAATCCAGCGGAGGGCAACACGAATGATGAGGAAGCTGGAGCACAACACTTATGAGGAGAGGTTGAGGGAACTAGGCTTGTTTAGTCAGCAAAAGAGAAGAGTGAGTGGGGATTAGCTAGCAGCCTTCAATTACCTGAAGGGGGGTTCCAGGGAGGATGGAGCTAGGCTGTTCTCAATGTTAGGAGATGACTGAACAAGGAGCAATAATCTCAAATTGCAGTGGGGGAGGTCTAGGTTGGATATGAGGAAAAGCTTTTTCCCTAAGAGGGTGGTGAAGCCCTGGAATGGGTGACCTAGGGAGATGGTGGAATCTTCATCCTTAGAGGTTTTTAAGACCCACCTTGACCAAGCCCTGGCTGGGATGATTTAGTTGGGGTTGGTCCTGCTTTGAGCAGGGAGTTGGACTAGATGACCTCCTGAGGTCCCTTTCAACCCTAACCGTCTATGATTCTAACTGCTAATTTAGACCCCATCATTTTATATGTATAGTTGGGATTATGTTTTCCAATGTCCATTACCTTGCATTTATCAACATTGAATTTCAGCTGCCATTTTGTTGCCCAGTCACCCAGTTTTGCAAGATCCCTTCGCAGTCTGCTTTGGACTTAACTAGCTTGACTAGTTTTGTATCATCTGCAAATTTTGCCACCTCACTGTTTACTCCCTTTTCTAGATCATTTATGAACATGTTGAACAGTATTGGTCTCAGTTCAGATCCTTGACCCTGCAGTTTACCTCTCTATTCTGAAACTGATCATTTATTTCTACCCAGTTTCCTATCTTTTAACCAGTTACTGATCCAGAAGAGGAGCTTCCCTCTTATCTCATGTCTGGTCACTTTGCTTAGAAGCCATTGGTGAAGTACTTTGTCAAAGGCTTTGTGAAACTCTAAGTGCACTATATCCACTGGATCACCCCTGATTGTTGGAACACCCAGGCTTGTTGACCTCAAAGAATTCTAGCAGATAGGTGAGGCATGATTTTCCTTTAAAAAAAAACAAACAAACAAACAAACATGTTGACTCTTCCCCAACAAATCATATTAATCTATGTGAAGTAGGGAGGACATTGGGGTCAAAGAATAACTAATGAAATAAGGGAAAGTTTCTGAAAAGAAGGCCTTTCACTGATGGGAAGACTGCAGATGGTTTTAAATAAGACAAACAGAATGTCTTAAAAGTAGCCATCATGGCCCTTCCCAACCCACACACTAGTGTTAAAGTCTGTGTGATCCCAGGTGCGATGGAGAAACTGCTGGGCAGCAATGATGGAAGGAAAGGCCTTGGGCAGAAAAGCAATTGAAAATCTTATCTGGGTTAAGACTGGAAATAAGGCTGAACTGTCTCCAACTGGTTTTTAGCTTAAGTCAGTACTGGAGAATGCCACCACTTGTTTGCTGAAGTATAAAAAGAAAAAGCTTAAAGGGTTAATTGTTAATCCCCTCCTGCGCATGAGCCAACCAACACCGTGTCTAAGCACCCCTGTGTTTAGCTCATTTGTCACTATAAACATTTTGTTACTGTTTGGATGTAGTACATGGCTTATTATTTAGACATCTTTAGAGCATCTGTATAAATGCCGTTCAGGCTTTGGCTGCAATAAAGAAATTTCTGGTGACATCAGTGTCCTGGTAATGCCCGGAATTAATACTCATCATTCCAATGCATCCCTACAGAATGTGTGCCGGTATTCCGGAAAGCAGTGACTCAAAGGAATGTAGGGACCACAGTGGACAAGTGGCTCCATATGAGCATCCAGTGCCATGCTGTGGCAAAAAGGGCTAAAGTGCTCTGCAGCTGTAAAGCTTGGGGATTTTACCGCTGCCTAGGCGCTGGAATGCTGAGTCCACTTGTAGTGTTCCTATTTAAAAGGATCCTGAAAACCTGTATCAGGCACAAGTGCCTTTGAAGGAGGAATAGGGACAGCCCGATCTGTTCGGCTCATCAAGGCCGAGGCTGAGAGGGGAGCAGATTAGTGTGAAGGGCCGCCTCAGCCAGAGGCAGGTTACGGGCCGCCCGGGCTGTGACAAGGGGCCAGGCTAACGGGCCCGCACCGAACGCGAGGGACACTGCGCGGGGCCCCGCCAGCTCCTAGCCCGGCTTTGCTACCCGCGACCCCGGCCGCGCGCCCTGCACTCACAAGAGGTAGCAGCACACGGCGCTGGTGACCAGCATGGTGATGGTGACCCTGCGGGAGAGAGGCTGGGTCAGTGGGCCGGGCCGGGCCGGGCCGGGCCGGGGCTGTGCCAGAAGGGGGGAGGCGGGACCGAGCCGGAGGGGGGAAGCGAGGCCGGGCCAGGAGGGGAGGCCGGGCCGGAGGCTGGGCCGGGCCAGGCCAGAAGTGGGAAGCGAGGCCGGCCCAGCGGGGGCAGGGGAGGACGGGCCGGGGGGGGCCGGGCCAGGCCAGAAGGGGGAAGCGAGGCCGGCCCGGCGGGGGATGGGGGGATGGGGGGCCGGGCCGGGCCGCGCTCTCGGGGTGCCGCGCGCCGGGGGCGGCCCCGCCCTTACCCGCGGTTGGGCCCCTTGGGCACGAACCAGGGCGCGGCCACGCCCACCAGCGCCCAGAAGGCGGAGAAGAGGATCAGCGGCAGCGCGAAGCTGTGCGCGGTCATGGCGGCCGGGCAGCGACTCGAGCCTAGTCCAGGCCAGGCCGCCAGCCCCGCCCCCGCCGCAGCGCAGCGCCCCGCCCCCGCCGCCGCGGCCCATTGGCCCCCGCTGCCGCGCGCTCCCGCCCCTTGGCGCGATCAGAGACCACTCCGCGTCGGCCGGGCGCCCCGCCCACGGCGCTCGCCGCCATTGGCCAGTTCCCGGCGCGCTGGCGGTGAGGCCTGGAGGGCGGCAGCGCGGGCTGGCCGCTAGGGGGAGGCTGCCCGCTCCGCCTCTGCCGCGCCCGCCCGGCTCCGGGGCCAGCAGAGACCCGGCCCGCCGCTCATGCTTGTTTTACCACCGCCCCCTTGAGACTGAGGGAACGGGCGGCACCTGCGCGCCGGATCGCACCCCGCGGGCCCAGGCGGCTGGGGCACTGCTCACCCGCGCTGAACGGCTCTCTGCAGCGGAGAGCTAGAGCCTGCTTCTCGGCACCCGCTGCAGCCCGTGACATCTCCAGGGCCATACAGGGAGTAGTGGATACAGCCACAGGGGTAAACAGGCTGAGAACCACTGAGCTGACTTAGATTCGACAGCACACAGCAGCTGCCAACACAGGAAAGTGCCATCCCAGTCCACCCCCTCACTTCACAGTCCCACAATCCAGGGATCCAGCCAAAGACAAGTAGCTTGATAAAGAAATTAATTTATGTTACAAAGTTTACAGTCAAAAGTGCACATGATCTTGCAGTCAAGAATCTGTCCCAGGAAATACTATTCAGTCTAAATTCAGGCTAGCAGAACTCCCCACTCTTCAAACACCAGCAAGTCACCACAGAAGAAAGCAATCAGCCAGCACATCAACATCAGTGCAGAGGGGGAAAGAACTAGTCTTCCTTGCAGACCACAGTTGAAGCCAGGCTGGAATCTGACAGACTGCTCAGGACAGGCTATTTTGGGACCCGACGTAGTTCATTCATGAGCCACAGTGCCACAGTGAGCAGGGCAAGGGAGCCTGACTGGTGAGTGGCAGCCAGAGGAGTTGGGACATAGAGCAGAAGGGTGCTGATGCCTAGGCCCACCTGTAAAGAAGCACCCAGGAGTGAGAAGAGCAACAGCTGATACAACACTGATCTATGAAAGCACTTCATGGAGTGTGCCTGTCAATACATTCCCAACCACAACCCCACCCACTGGGAGAGGGAGAGGCTCCAGATATAAAATGTCTTCACATGGATTCTCCATCCTCACAGATTGTGCACCAGAACTTGTGTGGCCTCCACCCCTCAGCTACTGCTACACTTCTCTTTCCCACGGACTCTGCAGGTCCACATGCCAGCTCTGGATAGATAAGCTACTTCTGCTGAATGTGTCACAGCAGCTTAGTGCTAGGAGAGAAAAGAGGAGACAATACCTGCATATATGCCACAGCCATTAAGGAGACCATGGCAATCTTGGTCCTGTGTGGTAGGGGGATCTTCCGAGAAAGGAGATACAGTGCTGTGATGGCAGTGACGGAGCTGATCCCCTAGAGGAGGAGGAGGAGGAGGAGGAAGGAACCAGTTACTTGAGGGAAAATGGGTGTGGGAAGGCCAGGGGGAAGAAGTCCCACACTACAGCTAGCATGGGAGTTGGAAGGAGATTATCACAGACTTGTTTGGCTGCATTTTCCATGGAGCAACATGAAGTTTTATGGGGCAACATTAAATTTCAGAAACATCAGCCAGCATCAGATACCACTCACTACCACATCATCAGTGAAGGCGTTCAGTAAAACCAGAACTAACACTGACCACTGTGTCACCCCACAAGATACCCATCCCAACTCAATACTTCTGTATTCCCCCTCTCTCTGGGGTCTTAATTGCTGTTCAGTCCAAGACATTCAGTCCATGATACTAGAAACATCCACATAATCTTACACAGGCAGCTAGCTGAGCCAGTATTTGCACAGAGCTTTGCAGTGTACAGCATTCTCAGTGTTAAGGCATTTTAGTCAAGGGTTCCCTGACGCACGGGAACCAATCTTTTATGGATATCCAGATTTTATTTCATCCAGAGTTCTCAGAATACTTTACAAAGGAGGCCTGGCATCTTTATCCCCATTTACAGATTGGGGAAATTGAGGCACAGAGTGTGTTGGGGGCAGGGTTTTCTTTTGTTCCCAACAGGTCCCTTCTGGAGGGGAGCCAGGTATGGAAATGAGACCACCACTCCTCCAGCAACTGAGGCTACCTCAGAGAGGGGAGACTCATGCTAGTTCAGAGACCATATATCCTCCTTTTGAAGGTAACATGTTTCCACTACCTAGGAACCTTGCATATGATGCCCTGAATTTCACCTCCACTCACTGTGGGAGGCAGCCTGAGAGTGAGCAGTTTGACTTTAGGAGGCCACTGAAGGGAAAGCTAGGATAGGATGGCGTGATCCCAGAAGAGGCTGGGTGGCACTTACCAGTATCCTGTGATTGAACTGCACAGTCGTGGGATTCTCAAAGACATTCTTCAGCACTGGGGAGAAGGAGAGGAGATCGTCTGGGATCCAGCGCTCTCCCATCTTGGGGAAGGAGTTGTATACAAGGCCTGCATCCAGTCCTGCCACAAAGGCACCTGTAATTCCAGAGAGGAGAGGTAGGGGCTAACATACTAGGGACAAGGCAGGTGACACACCAGGCTAGTCGGGTTAGGCAAGCTTGGAGTTCGGTTTGAGGGCAGCTCAGCCTGGTTTGTATTACTTCTTCCAAGGCAGCAGATTGGTGATCAGACAGTGGTGCTCTGTTACATAGGCTGCTCTGCAAGAGGAGATGTTCTGCCTGGGACTGTCAAGGGCAATTCTAAGGTGTCTATACATAGGAAAGGAGCAAAACCCTTGTGGGCCATAAAACTTCTTGGGGGATCTGCTGTTTTCCACCCCCTCAGGAAAGGGACAGGGAAGGCAGGGGCATACAGGAGGCAGCCTCACAATGGGAGAAACCCTTACCTGAGAGAGCAGTGAGGAAGATCAGGCCTGTTGTCCCATGAGCAAATCGTCTCAGGCGGAGGAGCTGATGGGTTTCAGGAAACTGTAAAACACAAGCCAGGGGAAGGGTCATAGAAACAGGCTCCCCAGGTGCCTTGCGAAAGACTGGCCATGGATGCTCCCAGTAGGACGAGCTGGCTGCACCAGCTGAGGAAAAGTTCCCCCATGACAGAAAGAGTGAGGCAGATTGTGAGTAAATACCTTGCAGCCAACATATCAAAGGGGAAATTCCTGTGATTAAAAAGATCACCAATTGCTCCCTTTTCATACCAACAGGGCACAATAATCAATGGTGTGAACAAGCTTGTGTTTTGGACAGACATTCCTTAGTGGAAGATTTATTAGGGGGCATACTTTATATCCTAGTAAAGAAGACAGGATAGAGGATGATAAAGTACAGCTAGGAGCTGAAGAGAAACGGTCCCATTTGATTACATCACATGAAGGTAGACAATTAAATGCTGACACATTTTATAACTGTTTGTGTACAAATGATAGAAGTCTAAATAGTAAGAGGGGTGAACTTGAGTGCCTGCTATTAAATGAGGATATTGATGCAATAGACATCACAAAAATGTGGGGAAACTATGAAGATGAATGGGATATTCTAATACCAGAGTACAAATGTATAGGAATGACAGAATAGGTTGTGCTGGTGGGGCAGTGGCACTATATGTGAAAAAAAGCAGAGAGTCAAATACAGTAAAATTTGTAAGCAAATCAAACTGTGCTACACAGTGTCTATGGATGGAAATTCCATGTATGAATAGTAAGAGCATAGCAGTAGGAATATACTACCAATTCTACCTGACCAGGATGGGTGGTGATTGTGAAATGCTCAAGGAGATTAGAGAAGCTACAAAAAAGAGAAAACCCAATAATAATGGAGATTTCAACTATCCCCATACTGACTGGGTAGATGTCACCTCAGAACAGGATGCATAGATAATATTTATAGACACCATTAATGACTGTTTTCTAGAGCAGCTAATCCTGGAATCCAAAAAGGGTAAGGCAATTCTTGATTCAGTCTTAAATAGAGCACAAAATCTGATCCAAGGGATGAATAAAGCTGAACCACTTGATAACAGTGACCATGATGTAATTAACATCCTGGGAGTTGGGGGGTGGAGTCGATACCAAAGAAATCTACCACAGTAGCATTTAACTACAAAAAGGGGGAACTACACAAAAATGAGGAAGCTAGATAAACGGAAATTAAAAGAAACAGGCACAAGGGTAAAATGCCTGCAAGCTGCACGAAAAGCACTTAAAAACACCATAATAGAGGCTCAAACGAAATGTATACACCTCAGATAAAAAGTAAGAGGACCAAAAAAAAAAAAAAGCCATCTGGCTAAACAGAGTAAAAAAGGTGGTTAGAGGCAAAAAGACATCCTTTAAAAACCATAAGTCAAATTCTTCTGAGGAAAATAAAAAGGAACATAAACTCTGGCAAGTCAAGTGTAAAAGTATAATTAGGCAGGCCAAAAAAAGAATTTGAAAAACAACTAGCAAAAAACAAAAGCTGACACCCATTTTTTTTTGTTAGATACATCAGAAGCAGGAAGACTGCCAAACAATTAGTGGGACCACTAGACAATCAAGGTGCTAAAGAAGCACGCAGGGAAGATAAGGTGATGGAGAAGCTCTCTGCATTAGTCTTCACTACAGAGGATGTGAGGGAGATTCCCACTCCTTAGCCATTTTTTTTTACATGGCAAATCTAAGGAATTGTCCCAGACTGAGTTGTCAATAGAGGTGGTTTTGGAAGTAATCAATCTATTAAACAGTAATAAATCACTAGAACCAGATGATATTCACTCAAGAGTTCTGAAGGAACTCAAATATGAAATTGCAGAACTACTAACTGCGGTGTTTAACCTATAACTTAAATCATCCACTGTAGCAGATAACTTGAAGGTAGCTAATGTAAAGCCAATTTTTAAAATGGCTCTATAGAGGCAATCCTGGCAGTGACACGTCAGTAAGCTCAACTTCAGTACCCAGCAACTTGGTTGAAACTATAGTAAAGAACAGAATTATCAGACAACTTGTTGGGGAAGAGTCTACATGGCTTTTTTAATGGGAAATCATGCTTTACTAATCTATTAGAATTTTTTGAGGGGGTCAACAAGCATGTGGACATGGGTGATCCAGTGGATATAGTACTTGGACTTTCAGAAAACCTTTGACAAGGTCCCACACCAAAGGTTCTTAAGCAAAGTAAGCAGTCCTGGGATAAGAGAGGGGGTCATCTCATAGATCAGAACTGGTTGAAAGATAGGAATCGAAAGGTAAGAATAAATGGTTAAGTGGATTAAACAAAGAACTAGATAAGTTAATGGAGAACAGGTCCAACAGTGGCTATTAGTAAGGCTAATATTTTGTCATGGACAGGTCACGGGCAATAAACAAAAATGCAATGCTGTGACCTGTCCATGACTTTTACTATAAATACTACTAACTAAATCATACTGCTCTGGGGGGCTCCAGGGGTCAAAGGTGGGGGCTGACTGCCCTGGCCGCCCGCTGCTCTGAGGCCCCGGGGACCTCTCTCTGATTGCCTTTATAGCCACTGTTCCAGCCATCTGCTGTTGCCCCGATGGTCCCCAGGACCAGCTGCACCAGCTGCTGTTGGAGCAGCAGTGCAGAAGGAGAGCGGTCCCTGGGGGCTTCGGAGCAGCGGATGGCCAGGGCAGTTAGCCCCCACCCTCGACACCACTGGCCACCCAGAGCAGCGGCACACCCAGAAACAGCTGAGATTTAGTCCAAGGTATATATAGTAATAGTCATGGACAAGTCATGGCCGTGAATTTTTGTTTATTGCCTGTGACCTGTCCATGACTTTCATTAAAAATACCTGTGACTAAATCTTAGCTTTAACCTTTGTTAGGATGCATTCTCATGCTCTGGGTGTCCCTAAACCTCTGACTGCCAGAGGCTGAGAATACATGATTGATAATTGCCCTGTTCTGTTCATTCCCTCTGGAGCATCTGGCACTGGCCACTGTCAGAAGAGAGGATACTGGGATAGATGGATCAGTGGCCTCACAGAGCCGTGCTTATGTAACGGTGCTATCAACTCTGAACCAGAAGGGGGAGCTGCTGCCTGCAGTGGAAGTCAATGGCACCATTATTGGGAGGAGGGAGATTCCAGTGAGCACCTGGTACTGTACACTGTAGTCAAAGTTGCATAGCAGTTTCCATTAAACAAAAATCCTTCTTCCTAACCTCAGGCAGATGACAGGAGAATCACAGAGCCTGCAGCTCTCTTTCCACTGTCAAATAGCGCAGCTCAGCAGAAAGCTGCCTCCAGCCAAGCCACATCAGAAGCAACACAGGGACTTGCCCATCTCTCAATTGGAAGCATACATTTCAAAGCTTAAGAGAGAACATTATTTCAATGCTGACATTAAGCATGGGAACCTAAATGCAAAACACTTAATACACCACTGAAGGCACGCAGTTAGAACACAAGTCAGGGAATGGATCTAGCAGATGTGTTAGGGACAATCCTTGGTTGTATTTTATTGTCCAGATCAGGCTCAATAACAGCAGCTCAGCAGTTATACTCAGGTGGTTCTTTGCAACCAGAACAACTAGCCTTTTAGTTAATTGTGATATCTTTAATTCAACAGAAACCAATGGGGCCACCAGAAGATTACTGGAAGAGTGCCCCGGCACATGATCCAACCGTAAGGTAGGGCAATCCCCTGCCTCACAGGCCAAACAGATGCTGGGGATAGTCCAGCCTTTTCTTTTCTTCCTCTTAAATGGAATAAAGTGCAAAGCCAAAGCACTCAGAACTATCTTCTGTTAGCCATCTGTCCCAGTGAATGAGTGCTGGGTGAGGCACCACTGTCAATCGGGATGGACTGGGAACTCGTACAGTGATCCTGAAGAAAATCACCCTGCAGCTAGTCACTCTACATAGCCAACTATTTTGCAACATACTTCATTAGATCAAAGATGAGCCAGAAGCAGAGATGTGAGGGCTGCACTATTATCCTATGTCTACCCCTTTAAGCTCCTCATTAAAACAAACATATTCCAAGAAGCCTAGGAACTACAACTATGCATCCATCCCCCAGACTCTTGCACCAGCACTGTGTTCTTGCACTCCCCATATACCACGCATGGATCACTACTTACTTTGTGTTGTGGGAGCAGCAGAGACAGTCCACTCCACAGGCTGGCACAGTACAAAACTAGTGCAGAGCCGAGATGTGCTGCTAGACGGTACTGACTGACCCGAGGGATGTCATGAGAATATGGCTTCTCTTCTAATCCACTCTTCACCATGTACCAGCCCAGCAGGCCCTGCCAAAGGAACCCAAGAGAGAACAGGAGAGCTACTGAGAAGTAAAACCCAGCCCATTCCAGAGCTTCTCCTGGGACAAACAAAGAACCCACCTTCATGCCAATTTCAACATGATCAAGGGAAGGAAGGAGCCCGCTGTCCCAGCATGACCTTAAACATCACAGGTGTTAGCTGCACAATAACCATGCTTCCACCATCAGCACCACCATCCAAAGCCAGCACAGGTGCCACATACTCAGCCCATCATTCAAGCACTACTTACAGTTAGGCATCACCACTGCATATCACCATCCCCCAGAAGCCCCCACAGCCGCTACAGAGCTCCCTTACCTGGAAGCACACAAGCCCACAGAGGGCAAGGACACGTCCCTTCATGGGGTGGCTGAGCCAGCCTTTTCTCCAGAAATAGACAGCTGGCAGAACATAGACCAAGCCTACAACCCGACCCCACATGCGGTGTGAGTACTCCATGTACCAGATGAACTTGAACTCTGTCAATGTCATGTCATGATTCAGGCTGTTGAGGAAGGCAGAGCACAAGAATGAGCAAGAAGCTCCCTGGTATGGAGCTGTGGCCCTCCTTCACACTCCCAATTTCACAGGGGTTTGCTTCACCTTGGAGAGAACAGGGATAGCCAGGGAAGATGAGCACCAAAGCCACCTTAGAACCATACTGTCAGCTATGTATTGAGTGCCCCTTGTTGGTGCTGGGAAGCATTTCCATTCCCACAGAAAGAAAGAAAGCCTTGTGCTACTGACTCTCAGTCAGTCTGAGCTGTGAACACAAAGCTGAAAAATCCCTGTCCCACCCCACTACTTCTGCCTGGAATCTGCAACACTTACATTTTAAACTCTGGAAACTGCTGATATTTTTGGAACTCAGCCTCCCATTCCTGCTGTGTCCTTGGGGGCTTCATCTCCCTCACCAAGTGCCAGTCAACCATGGAGAGCCCAGACTCTGTCAGCCTAGGAGGGACAGACACAGATATGACTCACTCACTCACTCCCTGGGAGGGAGTCCTTGGAAGTGAGTTGCTAGATCAAAAAGAGGTGAGTGCGGGCAGCATATCTCCAGATGAACTGTAGCCATTTTTCAGCAGCAAAGGTGATGGAGAGGAAGGACACTACGAACTAGGCCAGAAAAGGTCAGAGATACATACTAGCTAGAGGCAGATACACAACATTTAAAGGAGAGAGGGGGAAGAGAAAGGCAGGGTCTGTGACAGAAACCTTCTGTCACAACAGGAAGCCCACAGTTAAGTAGTGGGTGAGCTGCTGACAAAGAAGGAAGGGAACCTGTCAGACACTAATCATTTTGGGGCGAAGAAACAAACAGGTACTACATACAATAGAGAGCTGTATATTCAAAACAGTTCAGACAAGCTTGTGGATATTTATTGTTTGTACAACACCAGTGGAGTGGTGGTGTAGAAGGGTATGAAAACAAGGTTCTCCCTATAAATTGCTTACAATCAAAACAGACAACATACAGATAAAAGGAGAGAGAAAGGGGTCCCAAAGAAAATGCAATGTTAGAATAATGAATTTTAAGCACCTGACTTGTTAAATCCATTTGTTTGCCTGGATGCAGTCAATGTTCTAGGAGTTTCTCTCATCAATTCCTTAACACTTTTCTACAGAGAGGGGAAAAGGTGCAGGAATTTGGAGAAGAGAATGGAGATTTGGAGAAGCAGGTTAGGACAGTGGACCAGACACATCGGGCAGTGTAGAAAAAGGCTTGGAGGTGGGAACGGGAGGAGGACACGTTGTGTGTCATGGGAAGGAAGGCAAGGAAAGGCATTGTTGCAAAGCACAAGATCAGGGCTCTGTCTAGCCCAGTATCGTGTCACCCTGACCCCAAAACCATATGCTTCAGCGGAAGGTCTGAGAAATCACGCAGGCCAGCGGGGCTGGGGTGGCTCAGGGCGGTAAGAAAAGGCGGTTAATGCGCCTGCAGGACAACGAGGTGGCAGCGCAGGAGGCTGCAGGAAGGCTGGAAGCAAGCCGATCTTTTCTACAGCGCTTTGGGTGGAGAAAGGGGCGAGGGGCGCCCCCGGAGGCCTGGGCGGAGGGAGCCGTGGGTGGGGACAGCTGAGAGCCGGGCAGGCCGGGTCTGCAGCGGGCCCGGCGCGGGGAGCCCGCGGGACGCCTCACCTGGTCACGCCGCCCAGCACGACCGCTCCGGCTACCGCGCCGCTGCACACCAGGAGCCAGCGTCCCACCAGCCGCTCCGCAGCCGGGCCGGGCGCGGCCCCCGCACCGGGGTGGGCGGCGGCTTCGGAGCCCGCTCGCCGCTGCGGCTGCCGCCAGCGGAGACATCGCTGGGGAGAGAGAGGGGGAGGGGTCAGTGCGGGCCGAGCTGGGCGGGGAGCCACGGCGCCTCCGTCCCTTACCTGGGCCCCGGAGGCCCCCCGCCGAGGCAGCAAGAGCCGCGCGCCCCCCAGCGTCGCCCGAAGCATCACGAACACAACCGGAAACACAACCCCGACCCGGAAACGAAGCCCGCACTTCCGGCCCCACCGAGCCGTCGCCATGACAATCCAGCACGTGACAGAACGGGAAGCGTCTCGCGCGCAGTGAGGACAGGTGAGCGCGAGTCCGAGGCGGGGCCCGAACGCCGGGGGCGGGGCCACGTGGTTCGGGGGCGTGGCTTCCGTCCGGAAATGTGACCCAGTCGAGTCAGGCAGTTCCGCCGCCTCCGGGGCCAGCGGGGCGGAGGGCGAGTTACTTGGCCATGAGGAGACGGGACCGGAAACGGGACTCGAGGGCCGGAAATGGGGTGAGTGGGCGGAGCTTGGGCCGGAACCGGGGACCGGAAATCCTGGCGATGGGCGGCGCCCAGAGACCGGATCTGATCGAGTTGGGGGCGGAGCTACGATGGGAGCGGGCCCTACCGGCCGACTCCCCAGGGCGGGCGCCAGGCAGCCCTCGCCGGGGACCCGCTCTACGGGCCGCCTGTCCTGCCGCTGCGCGCAGCCCGGGGCCGGCCCCGATCGGTTGCGGGCCGGCGGGCGGCGATGTCTGCGGGTCGCTGCGGCCCCGGGGGCGCAGGCGGGGGAGCGGGAGGTGCCGGGCTGTGCGCCCCGCCCTCCCGGGGGTGACGAGAAACCCCCTCGCGTAGTCACGGCGCTGCCTCGGCGGAGGCGGCCAGGTCCCGGGCACAGAGCGCGCCCCTCATCCCCGCGGGCTCCCCTTCGGGGTGACCCTCACACGCCTGGTGCTGCCAGCGCCGCCTCAGCACCCGCAACAAGACAGCGCGAAACGCGCCTCTGGTTGTGCCGTGCCGTGGTAACGGGGAGCAGGGCACAGACGGGTGGGGTGGAAAAGCCTGGGACCTTTCAGCTTGGAAAAGAGAGACTAAGGCAGATACAGGAGAAGCCTCGACCATGGTTTCTCAACCTGTGGTGTGGGGGTACCTGGGGGTACGTGAGACACAGGCGGGGGCACCTGGTAAAAAACCCAGTGAAGGGAGGCGGCTGGCAGCTGCTGGCTTCCTGCCCGGTCCCACCGCCTAGCTGGGAGGTAGAGGGCATCTGCCCATGTCCCGCCTGATCCCAGCTCCCAGGTGGGAGCCTGGCAACAGCCTCCTGTGCCTTGTGAGCTGGGCTTGCAGCTGGGCGGCTGCCACCCATGCCCTGGCTTGAAGATTGGCAGCAGCTGCCTACCCACATCCCTGGGTCCCAGTATTCGTAGAAGCCTCCGCCCCAGCTCAGATTGGGTGGCAGTTGCCCACCTCCTGGGCTGGCAGCCAGACAGCAACTGCCTGCAACTTGCCCAGGTGGCAGCTTCCCTCCCCAGCTCAAAGCCCAGTGCCCAGAAAGCCAGATGGCGAGCCCAATGGCTTGCCTGGTCCTGGAGCTGGGCTCTACCCACAGGTTTTCTTGTCAATTTCACTGCTCTACTTGAGCAGTGAAATTGACAACTGTGACAGCTCCAGATTTTACCAGTATAAAAATCTTAAGGGCAGCCAACACTGTGATTTGCCCCAAGCCCGCACTCTTCCTCCCCCTCCCCCAACCAGGGACAGCCATGATGAGTGCTGCTGTCTACTCTGGTGGGCTGCTAATGCCTGCTCATACCTCACAAGTTCCCGACTCTGTGAGGAGAACACCACATGATCCTTCCATCAGGCCATAGTGATTGGCTGGCGTTGACCTTTGCTCCTATGTGGAGGAAGGGGAGGTGGGACAGGAGAAACAGCAGGGTGTTTTATGATCTGCCACAGCCACACAGCATTCAGAACTCTCCTGCTTTACCAGAAATAGTTGTCCAGTGGTAAAGGGGAAAATGATTGTTCCTCGGAGTGGAAAATTGAGTGTTGGGGTACTTATTACAATTTTCAGATGTTAGGGGGTACTTGCTACTTAAAATGTTGAGAAACACTGGTCTATACAGTCATGACTGGTGTGAAGAAAATAAATAAGGAAGTGTTATTTACTCCTCATAACATGAGAACTAGGGATCACTGAATGAAATAAATAGGCAGCAGGTTTTAAATGAGCAAAATGAAGTATTTATTCGCACAATGCACATTTAAGCTGTTGAACTCTTTGTCAGAGCATCTTGTGAAGGTCAAGAGTACAATGGAGTTCAAAAAAGCACTAGCTAAGTTCCTGGAGGACAGGTCCATCAGTGGCTATTAGCCAGGATGGGCAGGGATGCAAAACCCTGCTCTGAAGTGTCCCTAGCCTCTGTTTGCCAGAAGCTGGCAATGGGTAATGGGATGGATCATTTGGTGATTGCCTGAAGACAGGATACTGGGCTAGATGGCCCATTGGTCTGACCCAGAAAGGCCCTTCTTGTGTTCTTAACTTAGTCTGGGAGCTGGTCTTGTAATTCCAGACTGCTGAACACACAGACGCTCCCAACAGGGTCACAGTTGCAGCGAGAATGCTGGCATGATTTCTGTTCTACCTGTGTTAGGGCAATTACCTGGTTTAATTTTCTCTCTCCTGAGTCATAACCCAAAACTTTCCAAGTGACTCACAAAATACAACCAAACAAACATGTTTCTACAAAAATTTACAGGGGACCTGCTAGAAGTCTGTGGAGAGTTGACAGGTCACATGATACTGCTGTAGTGGCACCACAAATTCCCCCCATCCCCAAGATTTTTGCATTTGCTCCAAGTACCAAAGGTCACAGAGTCAAGGGATCTTGGCCTGATCGTTTTTAAGCAGTAGTCCCATACTTAATCAGTACGGCTGCTGCCAGAATGGTCCAGAGCAGAGCAGTTGTGTGGTCACAGTACCAAAGATGTTTGACAGAGAAGCGGCTGGGCCAAATGGTGTTGCAACCCGGCACATGTTACCCAAATAACAAATATCACAGGATCTTTTTAGGGGATAAGGCAACAAGCTGCATTTATTATGAATATGGAAACTTGTTAAATAGTATCAAAGAAAAGAAAAGTATCCACACTGTAACAATATCAATATTGTGTTTTAATGAAATAGTATCAACAATGTATCAATACTACAATGACAGATTCTTGCTTAATAAAATATACTTTGTTGACACATGTTTCAGTTGGAACTTTCATTCACACTCATACACACTGACAGGCACACATAGACAGGGAGACAGACAGACATACAGAGGGTCCCACAGATGTTATAGTTACCAGCCTCTTGGTGCTCATGGTAATCACTGGCCAGGTGACTAGAGCACAAGGTTGAGGAGCAAGGTCCTGCCAATGCGCACCGGTATTCCTGGCTGGTGTGATGTTGTAGACCCGAACCTCCAGCCTTCATCTTTCTGTCCCATTTTATAGTTACCCATGTAACTCTATGGGTTTTGCACTGTCATGCTGCAACTGCATCTTTGGTATGATTCTTAATCACGCACATTGTTGCAAGCCTGATCAGATTTTGTCCTTTGAAATGGGCTGGCTTCAAAGTCATTAGGGTGGGTCCCTCTTCGGCCATTTGATCATCTTCACTCCTTTCTTCTTTCCTTCAAACGTTTTTAGGTGAGGCTGGTGTTTTCTTGTCTGTTTGGCATCCCTTACTGAGATCAATTGTTCAATTGCTCTCCCTGTCTACACCCACCTCAACTCCTCAGCCATTCACGCTTCAATCACTCAGTGCCAACTCCTAGCTGAAGAATTCACGTATTCATTTTGACAGTGTCTTTTACAATTAGATACAAACATTACATTGCACAGTGTGGCTTTTTGTACTTAAAATAGGATTTTTACAAATATATAAACTGGCCAGTGGACATAGTACAGACATTTACAAACAATCTCAAAATTATACCAAGTACAGACAGATTTGAATTAATATTTAAAAGGGTAATGTATCAGGCTGAGGTGCCTCTTGGTAGAAAGGGGGGAGGGAAGCAAGGTTCTGTTGGGCCAACACACACACACAGTCTGTTTCTATGCAGTGGAGCACAGGGTAGTTCTCTTGAGAACTTGACTCCTAGTGGCACCAGTTTATGCACTTTTTGGATAAGAGAGAGGGGAGGCTCTGTGGCCAAAGGAAACCTAGGCGATGTCTGCTGACTCATTCGCGCTTGTCTACACTTGAAATGCTATAGTACTACAGTTTCAGTGTGGACATTACCAATGCCAACAGAAGAGGTTCTCCCATCGGCAAAGGTAATCTACCTCCCCAGCTAGGTTGACAAAATAATTCTTTATTGACCTAGCGCTGTCTACATGGGATCTGATGTTGGTTTACCTATGTCACTCAGGGGTGTGGCTTTTTCACACCCCTGAGTAACATAGTTGAGTTGATCTAATTTTCGAGTATAAACCAGCCATTAAGGTCCTTTTTCAGGAAGAGTGGGTGCTTTGTTTGCTGCCCCCATCTGGAGTCCTGGTGTCCAAACTGTCACCCACACTCCCGTTCCTGTTTTTGCATATGTTGTCCCCAAATTCAGCTGTGGCCTGGGCTTTGTGGTGCCCCTCTTCCCCCTGCCCCTGCCCCGGGTAAAGGGGGCAGGCCTTTAGTTTTGGCCCACTCTCCCAGGACCCACAGGGAAATCATGTTTCACCGCTCAGTCAGAATTCTTTGAGGGAGCCAACAAGCATGTGGATAAGGGTGATCCAGTGGACATAGTGTACTTGATTTTCAGAAAGCTTTTGACCAGGTCTCTCACCAAAGGCTCTTAAATCATAATGCTATGGTACACTCACACCTTGAATACTGCATGCAGTGCTGGTTGCTCCATCTCAAAAAGGATATATTAGAATCGGAAAAGGCACAGAGAAGAGCAACAAAAATGATTTGGGGTAGGGAACAGCTTTCGTATGAGGCGTGATTAAAAAGACTGGGACTGTTCATCTTAGAAAAGAGACGACTAAGGGGGGTTATGATAGATGTCTATGTAATCATGAATGGTGTGGAGAAAGGAAAAGGGAAGTGTTATTTACCTCATCACATAACACAAGAACTAGGTGTCATCTGATTAAATGAATAGGCGGTAGGTTAAAAACAAAAGGAAGTATTTCTTCACACAATGCACAGTCAACCTTTGGAACTCCTTGCCATGGTATATTGTGAAGGCCAAAAGTATAAATGGGTTCAAAAAAGAATTAGATAAGTTCCTGAAGGACAGGTCCATCAATGGCTGTTAAACAAGATGGTCAGGAATGCAACCGTATGCTCTGGCTGTCCTTAAACATCCAACTGGCAGAAGCTGGGACTGGATGAGAATGGATGGATCACTTAATAATTGTACCATTCTGTCCATTTCCTCTGAAGCACTTAGCTCTGGCCACTGTTGGAAGACAGGACACAGCTAGATGGACCATTGGGCTGACCCAATCTGGCCATCCTTATGTTCTTTGACATTACAAAGTGGGGGTTGAGGACCAAAAATACCTGGAGGCTGATGTGGCCAAAACCCACCCAGGAATGGGTGCTAGAGATGGGAAATGTGGATGTGAGAAGGGTCTGGAGACTGGACAAAGTAGGAGATCTGGAGACGACCAGGTGGGGCCAGCTGGAAACCCCACATGGAGCAGTAGACGGAAGAGGGGAGAAACAATTTCCAGGGCTGGAGCTGAGAGGATCCCTGAGGCAGACTCTGCCCCTGAGCTGTGGCTGGACTGGGCTGCATCCTTGACTGCTCCTGTGTTTCCTTTCTAGGAATGGCTGATGGCTTTCTCATGGAAGTCTGTGTTGACTCAGTGGAGTCTGCTGTGAATGCAGAGCGGGGAGGTAAGGAGGAGGGGAACAACTGGAACTTGACCTGCTCCTCAGTGTAATGAAATCTGATGGGTAGACTGCAACAGCGTGTATGATGCTGAGGCTTTTCCTGGAAGGATTCTCAGTGGTATCAGCTGAGAAATCAGGGGACTCAGCTTTATACAGACCATCGAGGAAGACATGGTTCCTGTCCCAAGGAGTTCACAGTCTAATATAGTTACAGACAGCACGGAGTGGACATACAGCACAACCACTGCAGGGATACTGGGACCAGTTCTGGTGCCCACAACTCAAGAAGGATGTTGATAAATTGGAGAGGATTGAGTGAAAAGCCAGAAGAATGATTAAAGGATTAGATAACCTGCCTTGTAGTGAGAGACTCAAGGAGCTGAATCCATGTAGCTTAGCAAAGAGAATGTTAAGGGATGTCTTCGTCACAGTCTATAAATGCCAAATGGGGAGCAAATATTTAATAATGGGCCCTTCAGTCTAGCAGACAAAGGTATGACATGATCCAGTGGCTGAATGCTGATGCTAGATACATCAAAACTGGAAATAAGACATACATTTTTAACCACTGGAACAATTTCCCAAGGATCGTGGTGGATTCTCCATCATGGGCAAAATTTAAATCAAGACTGTTTTTCTAAAAGCTCTGCTCCAGTTCAAACAGGAATTGTTTCAGTGACACAGGAAGTCAGATGAAATGAGCACAGCAGTCCCTCCTGTCCTTAGAACCTGTGAATCTATGATACTAGAAATCTGCAGCTACAGTATCTCAGCCTTCACAAGCTAGCCAGAGCTGGCCCAATACTTAGATACAGGATCTCCAAGAGACACTGGCCCCAGGGTCCCAGCCCAGTGCCAGGTGGTGGTGTACTGCAGAGAGCAGGGCAGGGGACTCAGTAGGGGGCACCCTCTCTTTTGGCACAGTGTTTTGGCATCCTGGGTTATCGACCTGACGGGAAGGACAGAGGCTGTTGTTCCAGTGTCCTGGCTCTACAGGCTGTAGGCTCCTATTTACTGTCTCCCAGCAGCCCTTTTCCATAAGCCCCAGCTCCCATCTTCGGTCCATGTCCAGGCCTTCTAAGTGCAGACGAATGGTTTGTGTCCCCAATTCAGGGACTATTATTCATTCTCTTGTTGCAGGTGCCGGCCGGATTGAGCTGTGTGCTGGCCTGATGGAAGGAGGAACCACACCCAGTATGGGTGAGTGCCCCAGGACATCTTGCTTATACAGGCACATCAGGACCCCTGCCCAGCAACTGCATTAATGGAATATGGACTGGGGCAGCATTCAGTGGGGGCCAGAGCCAGTCCTGCAAAGCCATGGGTGCAAGAGGAAGACTCAGGCTGTGTCTGCTCTGCAATTAGAGCCAATTTTGCCCCCTCTGAAGTCCAGTGTGCCCAGACTTTGCCACTGCCCATGGAGTTCAGTGGCTGCTCTACTCTGCTGGGCCTCAGTGCAGGGAGCTGGCCACACGTATCCTGGATTTGACAGGAAGCCTCCCAGCTCCTCAGCTGGCACGGCCTTGGAAATTCCATCCCCATCTCCCCATCCCTCGTGCACCCCACTTCCAGCCACCTAGCTCTTCACTCCCACTTTCCTTTATTCTCCTCTGCCCTGCCGACGGGCAGGCCAAGGAATTCCTGCATAACTGCCATGCTCCAGGATAATGGAGGTCAGAGTTCCCTTCCACTCCCCCAAGCCCAGGTGAGGCTCTCCCTGCTGGAGAGAGTGAGGGCTGGGAGAGCTCTGTAGCAGGGAGGATGCTCTCCTGTTGTCCCCATGCTGAGCTCTCAGTCTCTGTCTGTCCCAGCAGGGCTCCTGCAGGTGGTGAAGCAGTGTGTGCAGGTCCCAGTGTTTGTGATGATCCGCCCTCGTGGGGGAGATTTCCTCTACTCGGACCGAGAGTTGGAAGTGATGAAGGCTGATATCCGCCTAGCCAAGCTGCATGGGGCTGATGGGCTGGTGTTTGGGGCCCTGACTGAGGATGGGCGCATCGACACAGAGCTCTGCACAGCCCTGCTGGGTAAGGAGGCCCCTGGTTATGTGGCTGTGCTATGATTCATGGTGGCAGCTTGATGCTGTGTGACCTGGTGATGCTGGAAGATGCTGTGTAGGTTACTCTGGCTAGTGATAGCTGTCTGGGGTCTGGTCCCATCACTCCATCCTCTCCTGGTTTCATGCTGCCATCTAGCCCACAGCACCGTGGGTGAGCACTTTGCAGACAGACAGCACGGCTGCCCCAAGGAGTTGCCAGTGCAGGTGAAATGAGGTGATAACGGAGGGTGAGGCTGATGCAGGAAAGGCCAGTGTATTTTATGGCTAGCAAACTCCCCCTCCCACCCTCCTGTCCCTTTACTTGGTGAGAGGAGAGGGGGCTCTGAAACCTTGGTAATGATGCCCAGGGAGTGTCTGCCTTCTGCATATCAGCTGGCCCAGCCCATGCTTTGAATTTTTCTCTCTTCCAAAATATCCAAGAAAAACAGGTCAAAAAAGGAGAAATGAAAAAATGCAGAAAGTGGGTGAGCTGGTGCTGACTGGAGGGGCTGGGCTATGGGAGGCCTGAGCTCCTTCTGAGCCAAGGCAGGAAGGGTCCTGCAGCACCTCGTCTGTGAGCTGCAGCCAAGACACAGGGAGGCCAAGCCAGCACTTGATGGTGTGAGAGCTGTGAGCCTTGGGGGGTCCTGAGCTGCAGTTGAACACACTGTAGGAGGTGCAGCAAGAGGAGAGGGCTCTGTGCAAGACGTGGACTGGTCTGCAGAGCTGGCATAGGCAGGTCCATTGAGCTGCTGAGGCTGCAGCCTGGCTGCATCTCCTGATGATCTAAGGAAATGAAGGAGCAGTCTGCAGTGGGGGCTGGAAAGGCAAGGGAGAGCTCAGGGGGCTGGACTCTAGGTCCCCAATAGCTTTGATCCTGGTGTTTCCCTGCTTGGGTGATGGGAGAGCAGACTCCTTTCCGAGTGCCTAGAAATCATCCCTGCAGAGGAAGCTGTTTCTGAAAGGAGTGAGACGAGGGGCTGAAGGGGGATCCTGGCAGTGGCATCACCACCCCTGCCTAACAGCCAGGATAACGATCAGCTCTTGACAGCAGCTGCTGACATTACTCAGCGGGAGAGTAAAGCTCTGATGCTCCCATGGGATTTGAGACCCACGAGCTGGGGGCAGAGAATTTGTGCTCCTCCAGAGGCAGTCTGAACAAAGCACGGCAGAAGCACCCACACCATTCCCAGCAAACCGTGGGCCATCTGCCATAGGAAAAGTGTGTATCTGAGGGAATATGGACTCAGCTAATGCCCCCAGGGACACTGGGACCGTTACGTATCCCAGAGCAAGGAGGGGGCTGCTGTGGCTGACTACTCCCATCAGACACTTGGAAACATCCTGCCAGTGTCAGGTTTGTTCCCCGGCTTTCCCAGGCCCCCATCCCATCAGATCGACCCTTTCTCCTAATGCACACAGTGAGTGGGCTGGGCGGTAGAGGGACTCCAGGCACACTGTTACTGAGGCTCCGTCTGCTACAGAAGAGCGGGCAGCATGGCTGGCCTTTCGGACATTTGGAGGCAGAACACCTTGTGCCAGTCTCTGCCTCAGGCTCTCTCTGCGATGCGTAGCCCTATCTTCCACACGCCTAAAGCACAGCATGAAATAGGGTCACGCATCACGGAGAGCCGGAATCAGAGTGGGATTTGGGGGTGCACTGCTCAGCTGCAGTGAGGGCCAATACCCCAGAGTAATCCTACCCTTTCCCTGTGCTGCAGGGGAGCCCAGGTACAGGGGCTTGCCAGAAAACCCAGGGAGGCTTTCAAAGGCCCAGAGCTGCATGTGACCTGTGCCTGAGCCCAGGAAGCCAGGGCTGGTGGGTGGAACAGCCATCTCCCTCCAGCGTGGCTGGGCTCCCTGCTGGGCTCTGAAGGGTGCTCCAGGAGGGTGTCTGAGGGCTGCTCTTTCAGCAGTTGGGAAGGGAAAGGGCCCCTGCCCTGATGCAGGAGCCTCTCTTCACACAGGAGGCCTCTGCTCATCAT